>CM055211.1:0-115000 GCA_029224185.1 Karalla daura | reverse complement strand
TGTCACTTTGAGCAGCAATTAAGTGGAGGAGTGACTTTTCCCAACGTCTCGTGTGACTCGTCTCCAGCAGCAATTCCATACTATTCACAGGCTGCTGGTCTTGGTGGTCCCACCCGTCTACCAGCAAACATATGCCGCCATGCTTAAAGATGGCGGTGCAGGATTTCTCTGTTGTCATGGTAAAACAGCGTTGTGTTTCTGCCCACCAGCAGAGACACTATGAAGTAAACCAATATTTCTGCCTCAACAATTTAAACTAATAAAATAAATAAATAAATAAATAAATTTCTAACTTGCAGTCGACCCCCCTTGTACATCGTGCCGGTGCAGTGGAACGTTTACATACTTTCTTTTCTCTGGCAGCCATTTGTCTTTTCCTCTTCACTTGACTTCGTGCAATGCTGGCAAACTTCCGTGCAACAGTCCGCGGGCGACTGATGGGGATGGAATGCCTCTCAGCACCCTCTACAGGGGGAACAATCTCAATGGCGGTGATGCATTCATCCCCCGTCTGCTTGGTCACAATCTTTATCTTGGACCACTTTGACGTGGCGCCGATCTTGGAATCAGCCGGGTTGGACGTTGCCACAGCAACTGTGTTGTGATTTGTTGCAGCCTGCGACGAAACCACAAGAGATATCCTTCTCAAGCCAGTGCAACAAAACGTAGAGACTTATGGGTAAATAAGGAATTCCAAATATTTTTTTAGAGTTATATATATTTTTAGAGTTTAACAAAGTTAAAAATAATCCTCAGGAGGTCCAATATAACTGATTGGTTTCTCCTCAATTGCCTGCCATGAGTGTGTCCCCTATTCAAAGTAAGTGTGACAGTAATGACATGGAAAATAACAACAGCAACTTCTCAAGAAAAAGTCGAACTTAGAATTCTCATTCTAAGTGCTAGAGAGAATAGACATTTCCAAAAAGCGTTGGAAAATAAAGAGAGAGAGACCAACCTCAGACACAATGGTGTTGTTGGTATTGTCCTTCGGTTCAGTGGGGGGGATGAAAGCTGTAGATGAATCATTGGAGCTCTCCTTTTCCTGAATGGATGGGTGGATGAATGGATAGATAAACTATGAGTACACATGTAGGAGAGGTTAATGCTTGTGCATGTGTTTCAGTACCTGTGTGAGTGCTGGACTGGGCTGTGCCAGAGAATGCAGTGGTGCCGGTTTGGGTTCATCCACCCTGCCATTCTTCACATTCTCCAGCGCTGTGGTGGTGGAGTCCAGACTAAGCTTGGGGGTTGAGCGGGGACTGGCCTGGGGACTGGTCTCATTGTTGTTGTTCTGTTTTAGCAAATGACTCTTCAACAAACTAGGTGTTCTGGAAATAAAGCATTATTAGAATGGCAGTTGTCTTGAATACTTTGGATTCTGTCCATACGCTACATATTGTAGCTTTAAAGGTGACTGACAATGGATAAAAAGAGTCATAAACCTTCTTATCCAGTGTTGACATGGAAGGTAACAGTTTCTGCAAAGACTTGGCACCCTTTCATGCTTATCTGGCAACCACACATAGGCTTTTTTTCCTAAACTAGTTGTCACTGGAGAAATAAAGCTGCGGAACATATACACCTCCAAACTTGTATGTGTGAACCATAATCAGTTATTTTGTAGTCATCCAGCTTTCATTTACCTGTGTACTAATACAGAAACTGGTACTTTTATAGTACTTTTACTTGTATTTTGTAAGTGGAGGGTGTTGTGGTTTCCATCATTTTGTTTTTTAAGTTCAATTTCAATAACTAAATTTGGATATGAATTGTCATGAATCCTTCCCCAGCAAATCAGACTTGCCCTTAATCAGATCCATTCTCCCACCTCCCAGCCAGTCAGAGACCCCACTCATCTGTTCTGCTCTTTTAATCACAAGATCCATGTTCCCAATCACTGAACTAACTGATGTGAAGGCCTGGATGACTAATAATTTAATAATAATTTCCTCCTTCTGAACTCTGAAAAAACAGAGTTGCTGCTCATAGGTCCTAAACACCTAAGCGATTCAATATCTGATGCCATAGCATTACAAGGTAGTTTTGCGACTTCTTCTGCCACCACTGTTAAGAACCTAGGTGTTAGTTTTGATCCAGACCTGTCTTTTAGCTCCCACATAAAATCGATCTCACGGACTGCCTACTTCCACCTCCGCAATATTTCAAAAATAAGACACCTCCTCCCTCTCCATTCAGCAGAACAGCTGGTCCATGCCTTTGTTGCCTCCAGGCTGGACTACTGCAACTCTCTACTGGCTGGTAGCTCCAATAGGTCGCTGAGAACTCTGCAGCTCATTCAGAACGCGGCAGCTCGTGTCCTGACTAAAACTAGAAAGAGAGATCACATCTCCCCTGTTCTGGCCTCATTACACTGGCTTCCTGTACCTTTCAGGATCCAGTTCAAAATCCTCCTCCTTGTCTATAAAGGTCTTCATGGTCTGGCACCCTCTTATATCTCAGACCTGATAAAACCCTATTGCCCCACTAGGAGACTTCGTTCTCTGAATACAGGCCTACTTGTGGTTCCAAGAGTCTCTAAGTCTAGATGGGGAGCCAGAGCCTTCAGCTACCAAGGCCCTCTGTTATGGAACCATCTACCAGTTTCAGTCCAGGAGGCAGACACCCTCTCTACCTTTAAGAGTAGGTTAAAAACCCTCCTTTTTGACAGAGCCTACAGATAAATCCAAGATAAGCTGCTATAGGTTGAGTCTGCTGGGGGTCCCCGGCACATTGAGCTCTATCTTCTCTGCCTTCTCTGTGGGTGTGAATCAGGTTCACGTTCCCTCTAGCTTCTCTCTTTCCTCTTGGCCTCTCCCCGTCTGTTTTCCATCTCCTCCTCTTCCTCCCTCTCCTCCCCCTCTCCTTTGTTATCTTTCAATTTATTTTTATTTTTATTTTATTTTTATTTTCATTTTTATTTTTGTTTATATATATATATATATATATATATATATATATATATATATATTTCTAATTTTTATTTATTTATTTATTCTTATTTTAACTTTTATTAATATTTTATTTTTTAATTCTTAATTTTCTTTTTATTCTTATTTTATTTTTCATTTTTCATTTTATTTTTTATTATTTTTATTTTCCCTCCCGACTTCCATCAACGCTGAGCTGGATCCAGGACCACCTCTACCCGGCTCATCTCACTGCGGTTCCTCCTGCCTGCTGCTACTATGGACTGATTCAATTCAATTCATTGATTTATATCCTGAACTGTTAGCCATCAATAATGTTTTGTTTGTGCCCGCCTGTCCGTCCTGGGTGAGGATCCCCTCCTCTGTCTCTCACCCTGAGGTTTCTCCCCTTTTTTCCCTGTCAGGGTTTTCTTGGGAGTTGTTCCTCAGCCTTTGCGAGGGTCTAAGGACAGGGGTTTTTTTTCACTATGTACACATTGTTGCTCTGCTTGTAAAGTGCTCTGAGATAACAGCTGTTATGATATGGCACTTAAAACAAATAAAAGTTGAAGTTGAAGTTGAAGTTGAACTACACCTCAGCTTCACAAACATCGTTCACAAACATTTCACAACCAGATGTTCCTTGAACTCGCCACAGGACACTCAAGCACTTACTCTTGCCTTTGATCACATGGTACCGACCTCATTGTACCTTTGTGTCTCCTGCTCTCCCAGCCTGACATGCCTTTGTCCCTTGACCTGCCTCTGCCTCGTTCCCAGTAATGTGACCTATGCCTGTTCCTCAACCAACCTTGCTCTTCTATCCTCCCTACCTGAACTGCTTTTCATCCCCAACCAAGCCCTGTCTCTGCCCCGCCTGTTCTACCAGTGGACTTATTTTTGGACTGATTCCTGTGAGGAAAAACACGTGTTAGCCACCCAGCTAACTTCTGGCAGCCATCTTGTTAGTTTGCGCTTCACCTACACTTAGCTGTAGGCAATAACGAGACTTCTAACTATAACATCTGTGGTCAGTGTGTGTTTGGGACCAACCCTATATTTGTGATCTGAATATACATTGTAACTGGTGTGGAACCTGCCATACATCTTTTGAGTATGGTGTTGTCCTTATTCAATAAAACCAATGTAAAAACTGGTGGTTCATTCTCTATCCATTATCTTGCTTGATTTCCACCCGGTGGTGATGTGGCAATGTTCTGGTGCCTATCACCAGCAAAGATTGACTGAAGAAAACTCAAAGAACAGTCTTGAACATGCAAATTTGACCAGCTACATGATAGTTGACGGCACTACCTACTGACAGTGTGACACTCAATAAGTTTAGCCTTATTTCAGAATGAAACAGGATCTTGGAAGGGCATTTCGATGACCAACAGATAAGTGGATATGCTCTAGGGGTCAGGGAGGAAGTTGCTATCAAGATTTTAAAGCTGTCTTTGGCAGGAAAACTGAGTAAATTTTCACATTTAACTAACCTAAACATTTTTTGACAAAAAAAAAAAAATCATAAACACAACATAACTGAACACACTGTCAACCTAACTTTATAATTTCAGATGCAGAAAAGATAAACAAAAACGGCTAAACTAGACTTAGATAAATGCTTAAATGTATAAAGATTCATATTTGATTTTATTGATGTTCTTACTTTATCCCTTTCTTTTCTTTCTTCTCTGGTTTGTGTTTGGAAACCCTGCTCCTGGAGGCCAGGGAGATGTGGATGTACAGGACTGTCATGATGATGACAGGGAGATAAAATGCGGCTATGGCTGTCCCAAACGTCACTGCGGGGTTGGAGAGGAACTATGGAAAGACAAAAAGAAAACAAAGAGAAAACATAAATATTTTCACAGCCTCCGCAGTGTCGAGTTATTCTTGATAAATTCTTGATTAAATAATTGTGGCCAGGGATGTCATAATGGGGGGGGGGGGTTTCTAATGACACTAAAACAAATAGATGCAGCATTCAAGATGCTTCTTTTATTTTGCTTTAAAGCAAGCATAATAAAGAAAGCATAATAGTATGTATACCGCTTTACGTGAATACATCTGTACATTTTGTACATTGAGCCCTTTTTCAGGTTTCGACACGAAAGACCCAAAAGCAAACTCGGATAGATCAGGAGTTAACTGGACTTTAATCAAAGTATAAACCAAAACAGTACAAGTACAACACAAACAAACCTGGAGCAATGCTTCAACAGGTGATAACAAACACAAAGTACTACACAAAATGAACCTGGAGCTCTGCTTCCACAGGTGACAAAATGTATACAAAAGCTATCTGAGCTATAAACTAAAGACCATGGGCCAACGGTCACCGCAGGTGAAAATAACACTCTAAACTATCTATCTAGAAAACAAAAACCTTGGACCACTGGTCACTGCAGGTAACTAAACTAAGTGTACCTGGCTGATAAAACAAAAGACCTGAGACCAACTGGTCGCTGCAGGTAAAATCTAACTGACTTAACCAAAATCTGACTGAAAACAAAAGATCAAGGTCTTCACAGGGAACACCAAGAACCCAACGCTGACTGCAACACAAAACAAACCTGACACTAAAATGCAAAAGTTCAAAGAAAACAAAACCTGGTTGAAGGGGTAAACCAACCCACAAGCAGATGTTCGGGACGCAGCGCAAGAGCAGGGAAAAGCAGGACACGAGGCACAGAGAGTTACAGGCAATGGTCTGGCAACTGGCTCCTCAGTTCAGGTGGGTTAAGCACCTGGCTGATGAGCCAGCTGCCATCCAATAAGCAAGAGAAACCTTATCATTGGCCCATAGGAAGAACCAAGAAGGAGGAGTTCAAAAGCCAAGGCAGGCGGCCACAGGCAGGAACACAGAAATGGGGCAGACAGATCATACAGACACCCTTACTTTTTAAAAAAATGTCTTAACACTATACTATTGTTTTTTGCATCTGTACTATACATATATATATATATAAACTTTTATAAACTATACCTGAATGTAACACTCTCCAGGTGGCACTGTGCGCTCTCCAACAATGAACTGCCAGAACAAAATGGCAGGGGCCCACAGGATGAAGGACAGGATCCATGCTGCTGCAATCATCAAGCCAGCCATCTTGGTTGTCCGTCTGGTTGGGTACGTGAGAGGCTTGGTGACGCAGAAATAGCGGTCGAAGCTGATGATCAACAGGTTCATCACCGAGGCATTGGAGACAACGTAATCTAGGGCTAGCCACAGGTCACAAACCACCGGCCCCAGGGGCCAGTAGCCCACAATAATGTAAACTGTGTACAAATTCATGCTGAAGACACCAATAATCAAGTCAGCACACGCTAGCGAAAATAAGAAGTAGTTATTTACAGTTTGTAAGTGACGGTTTACTTTGATGGACAGCATGACTAAAATGTTCCCTGTGACGGTCACAAAGCTCAGAGATCCCGTGACCAAGGCAATAAAAAACATTTCCAGGGCTTTATAGGGACTGGCGGGCCCCACTCTATCATCGACTGGAAAACAGGATGTTGTATCATTGAGGGACACGTTGCATGAGACGTTGGAGAGGAAATCAGCAGATTGGTTCATCGATGACCCTGGGGAGAGAAAGAAATGGATAAGGAGTCAAATCCAATAATCATCAGGAATTGTGTTGGGCCACTTAAACATCTAAACTCACATGTTAACATGCTATTCCCAGATTCACAGATTACACACTCAAAACATTAAATAAATATACAAATACAACAGGTGTTGTTGCCTGCCTTCAAATAATGCTACAGGATAGTTTGATTTGCATTCATGCCTATCATTGCACAACGTATCATTGTAATTGCAGTAACTGTAATGTGTTGTAAGTGGTAGCAACCTGACAGCTAAACTGAATTGTCCTAACCTTGTAAACGTCTTTGCATTCCCAGCAGCTAATTTGGGTTTTAGAACCAATTTCTAAAAGCTGATCTAAACTAAATGAGTATGGTAATATTTGCATTTCCAAACAATTCATTCAAATGAATAAGTGCGTGAACAAACTGTACTAAATCACTTCCATACACTGATTTGTTCCTTTCTCAGTTTAGTTAGTTAGTAGTCAGCTGTATGCGTGCCAGCTGGGAGTGGAACTGCCGTGTTCCAATAATGCAGCGTGAATGTGGTTGAGAGGAAAGGGCTCAGGTCTCTGCAACCTGTTCTCACTCAACTTTTGTACAAATAAATGTGAAAACTAGTACAATATAATGTTTTATGTTACAAAACAGAAACTCAGCATGCTGAACGAGCTGGACTGGCTGGATGGGCAGATATGTGTTGGTTTGTTCCTCGTCGGAGCCATACTTTTCGAAGGACAGGGCTTTGAACATTCGCCATTTCCCACCTTTAAGGGCTTGTCAAATGGCCTAAGACTCAATCTGCAGACCCCATGAGGGACTTGGAACAGATCTTCTGAGCGGGGAAGCAAAGTTGCTCTCGGAAAGGGCTATCAACATGGAGGCAGTAGATTCTAATGCAAGACATCCTGACAAGCAACATAGTCAAAGACTGGGAGGAAACTTTAAGGGGAAGGTACTCGTCTCTCCCCTCCTGCCCTCTGACTTGAAGGTAAACTAAAAACATTGTGTGTGTATTGCAACTATGACGTCATGAAAAGGTATGGTGCAGTGGCTGCAGGGAGTTGAAGTTGTGTCAGCGAGAATAAGTGTGTAATAAACAGTTGAGCGGACACCTCTCCAAGAGTGCCAGTCCCTGAGCTTTTGTCAGACATAAGCACAGTTCTAGAAGCACTACACCTTGGACACTACATTTGTAGGGGCGATTCCTGTCTCTGTCTACATCGGGTCTTCGTCTGGTCTACGTCCAATCGTGTTTCTGTCACTGGAAATTCCGATGAAAACGCACAAAATTTCGATGCACTAGTTTTCATAGTTTTCCATACAAATTAGACATGACAACGCGTTCTCTGGGAGGAGGACATGAGGAGGCGATCCATTCACCCCGACACTCAAGGTTTGTGATTCGTCAACTGCACGCACACATACACACGGTAATAATACGCTTATACATGCTAGAAATCCACCATCAGCTCGTTGATATTTTCTGTGTTTATAAGCAGCCACTTCTGCAGACACCATTTCACAAAGTGATGCATTAGTTCTCTGTATTCCCTGTCATGATTACCCTCGTTTAGCCCGACAACAGCTGAGACATCTGAGAACCACTGCAGGTGGCAGTTGTCAGAGCTGTGTAGGCCTTAAGCACTTCTAGGGTTCTCCAGGTGAGAGAGAGCTTAGCGCAGGAAAATAGAGGTGGTAAATTGCAGTGAGTCCATTTCAGAATAAGCTCCAGACTGGGTGGTGGTTTTGTCAATGTCATATTATGGCACCGTGACCAAAAAGTTAAATAGCTTTCTAACATCTTGGAAGATGGTCTGCTCTGCTAGACCCAAAGTCCACATCTCGAACTTGGACACGTCTTAGACTTAAGCAGCACATACAAAGGGTGTCCCACGATCTCAATGGAGACCACGTCCACATGCAGTGGCTCAACACCGTCCCAGGGGCACTCGGCTGCAGCTTGCACAATCCATATAGGCGGATTTTCTATCTGAGCGGTTACCACTCAAATGTAAACCAATCGGAGTGCCTCAGCCTTTTTAGTGATCAGTTTTGCTGGTTGCAACAGCTTCGTGACCTTCTGTGGACATTGGTCATGCTCTTCCATATCCCTACCGTAGTTTCTGTATGTTCATCTACATCCCTATACAAATATATCTCTATCTCTCTCTCTCTCTCTCTCTCTCTCTTTCTCTCTGTCTAACAGAGAGAGAGAGACCTGCCTCACACCATCCTGTTGTAGCTAATGTTCAAGTTTTTACCCATAGATCATCTTCCCTTTTCCAATCTTCACCTTCCTCTCTTGCCCTTGCCCTGTCCATTTCACCCTCCCTGAGAGCAGAGAGATTGTATTTGGTTAAGCCAGCCTTTCAAAGCTGCTAGTTACCAAAGGTTTTTCTCTTATTGTGGAAGCATTTAATGGTCAACAATGATAAAGAAGAATAATTTAGTAGAAGAGGAAAGTCAGTGTCTGCATGTGACTCACAGAAAACATACCTATCCTTGACCTCCAGACAATTCTGTAAAGCTATTTCTTCTTCTTGAGAGCAACATTTCACAGTGCTGGTGGTAACGGGGATCCTTTTATTTGGACCATTAACCTGGAGTCTTTGTGCTTTATCCCCTCCCAGACCCCACAGATGCTGAGTTGGATCCAGGACCCCGTCCCACACCATGGCTCTCCTGCTGCATGCACTGTTTCTACAATGGACTCATTTGACCTCTAGACTAAAACCTAAATAGTCGCCTTTGATAAAAGCCTAAACCTAAGTTGCTTTGGATAAAAGCGTCTGCCAAATGAGTAAATGTGAATGTGAATAGCCACCAACCCTCTCTTTACACTGTCTTGCCTCTGCTTGCCTGTCCATCCTAAGGGAGGCTCCCCACCTGTCTCCCACCCTTTCTTCCCTTTTTTCCCCCAACACTGTTTTTCTGGGAGACACTCCTCAGCCGATGTGAGGGTCTAAGGGCAGGGGCGTGTTTGCATTATACGTGCCAAATTGGCAGGAAATGCAAAAACTTTAGAACTTTGGTAAACAATACATTAGTAATTGACTTACATTCATTGTATTAATGGAACCATTCACATTTCACAAATTCATTAAAGGGCAATTTACTTCTATCTGTACAGCAGCTGCTGTGCCGAGTCTGCTGTTGTCTCGCTCTCTTCTGTGGACGCATTATACAACCTGGATACCGGACTAAACACCGGCCCATTCATTCCCATCCACGCTCCCTTCCCGCCGTCCCACCGCAGAGCACGATGGGATATAGGGCTCCAGCTAGTGACCATCCGATGTACACTTGGAATCAAGGTGCATTGTGGGATACGTTAAGTGCCCTTAATCTCGTTCACTAGACATCCGGACACTACTTAAAATGGCGTCCACCCTATATAAGGGCCCTATATAGGGGTTAGGGGGTGGTTTCGGACACAGCCTCTATGTGTGGTGGGACAGAGGGGAATTGACTGAAAGCCCTGATTGGATGGCTGAGTGACTTGCAGGGGGCGGCTCTGTGTAAACAGGGCTTCGGCGAAGGAAAGAGGACGTCTTTTTTTTTTTTGCCAGCTGGCCCAGGGCAGCTTGTCGGTACCCGATCTGTCCGGAAGTACCCGATCGGTGCTCTGTGTATACTGCATATGCTCACAATGACGTTTGATCACGTTTCAGGAAAAAGGACATGACGTGTGAGGAAGAAGGACGGTTTGCTTGCCCGACTCGTACCTGTTGAGTTACGGCAGTTGCTAGCTTTTTAAATGATTTGTTTACTATAAAATTGTCTCTCGCCCGTCTCAGCTTCTTCACAGACACCACGGTGGATCTTTCTCCGACGGGAATATATTCCCGCAGTGCTTTATAAAACTCAAAAGTCATTCTATAATGAATAAAACACTAAAATTACAAAGAAATGTTATAAAGTTTCGTCAGTAAGATGGCTCCCTAGCTGAAAGGCACTGCTGTAAGTCTCTTTCGCACCACCCTGAGAGGTGGGCTATCCCTTAATGTGGGTTATTTCTTTGCACTGGTGTATGAGTTGCTGTGAAAGTAATTGTACTCCTCGTGGTGGCAGCACGTTGGGTGACTTCATGTGTGACGTGCATCAATTTGCCGTGTGCCGCCTTAAACCGATATTTAGCTTAACACCACCTGATTTTTCTTTCCCCTCTTCCTGTGCAGTTTGTTATTTTCCTGTGCGTTAGTCCCAGGGTGTGGTATATATCAAACAAGTGTGGGTTAATGTGGGTGACGTGTCAGCTCTGTGTGTGTGTGTGTGTGTGTGTGTGTGTGTGTGACTTCCATCTGCGGACTTGTATCGCTTGAGACAGGGCTCCTGCCGACCTGTATTGAATAAATTGAAAAAACACACTGCTTCTTGGGTCTGAATGTGTCCAGAGGGGTCCCGGCCTGTGTAGTGTTGTGGCAGCTACGACATAACCACTGGCTCTCCTCGCCACCCTTCCTGAGCATCCTGCACAGATGCTCCGAGGAGGAGCAGCGACAAAAGCAGTTTTGTGCTCTCATGAGCATTTTGCACTTATCAACACACCTTTCTCTAAAGCCTTTGCATCTTCTTGAGTGTGTTGCATCTGGTGCACGGCACAATATTTGTTTGGGCTGATTCACTCCTTATCTTTTACTCAGACCTGGGAGATCCTGAGATTTGTGTTTTCTGAACATACACAGATGTCTTTGTGGGTCTCTTTCTGTTGGGACAGCTACACGACCACGTTCAGGACCAAGAGAGCGATTATTAGACTGAGTTTTTGGAGGAAAAACAATCAGCTGGGAACAAAGGAATTCCAGCTGATACCTGGAAAAGGAGGTACCCCCCCCTCCCTCCCATGGAGCTGAGGGAGGCAGGACAAGCTGTGCAGGTCCCAGCCTCTGAACTCCCTTTAAACAAAGAAACACATCAGAGATACGTTCTCTCTCCACTGCTCCTCTTCACCAGAGAAGACACCCTTCAAGCTCTCTGCCACACGTGAACTGGAAGAGATCATGCCGCCTCCACATCTGGGACTCAAGGAGCAACACCACTCCTCAGCCGGTAGCCCAGCCGTCATACGGGCCCTAAACGCAGCAGCAACCGCAGCATCATCCCTCTCTCTCTTCCTCTCTCTTCCCCTCTTCTACTATCCCTCTATTTCTCAGGAGTCGGAACCAGAAGTCTGGACAGGGCCGCAAACAAGTATGCACGAGGCGCCAATGCCACTATAGCACCTGATCGTGAAAGCTACCGGCTGCATCAGCCGCACCGCACTCTTCTGCAAAAAGGATCATAAAACGGACCTCATGGACAGTATGTTCCAGCACTGTGTGCAAAGAGGAGATCCCGCACAAGAATCGCTTGCATAGCAGAGCAACGGGAAGCATTGCATCAGCTGCTGCATGTGCAACATCAGCGTGTTGCAACGGAGACATAGGACGCCAAGGCACGGAAGGAGATGAAGTGCACTGGAGAAATCTGAGAAAACCAAGAGACACGTGAGGCTATTGTTCTGGGCAGAGAAGCTAGGATAGCTCATAACAATGTCACTGAATGATGTGTGGCTCCCAACGCATTGCAACAAGACATTTCAGTTTTGTCTGGCTGCACCTTAAGGCGACCTCCTAAAATGGACGGTGTGCAGGAAATGAGGGGTTGTGTTTCAAGACCTCTTGTGGAGAGGGGTAAGGACACCGCCTGAAGATTGGTTGTAGTGATGCTTCGCTTGTCTGTGGGGCCTTCACGGACTGGACTGTTAGCCTTGCTGCATACTTCAAAGACTATGCGCTATAAACAGGCCACAATATTATTTGCTTCTGCTACGGCAGCATTCTGTTCTTTTTCCACATTCAAATGTCTGGAGTGGCTTGACCTTAAGCTCAGTTTCCTTCTCTGGGTTGTGTTCCTTCAGCTTTTGCCTTTGCCACGTTGATGATCATGTTATTATTTAAACTGGATGATGTACCAGCTGAGCGACTGCTCGTGAAGTGCATCTCTTTTTCCTTTGGTACTGTTGCAGTGTCATTGCAGCTCAGCATGGTTCTGAGCCAGTGCAAAGCTGTCAGCGAGCTGTAATGTAAGCCACTTATCTCTTGATAATGAGTTGCTCTGCATGATGGCAATCCTTTTGTCCTCCATTAGCCGCGTTTCTGTCTTTTCACTGTCACGGGAAGCGTTCCCAGTCAGTGAAACAGTCTGAAAAAAACTGGTTCAGATGGCTCAGTTCCATGACATTCACTGAGAAGCTTGTGAAACTGTAAACATAACACAACGCCAAATCTGTATTAAAAGAGAACCCAGCAAAACACGAACCTAACTAAATGAGCTTCTATGGGAAATCAATATTGACACACTAAATTGCGTGCACCAAGATTTTGCGCGCTTGGTTTGCATGCGTTTTATGGGTGCTCCACTAAGGGAAATTGCTGCGGTGACATCAGATGCAAACAAAAAAAAGTAAATATAATTCCTTCGAGGTGGAAGTCCATCTGGCAGAACAAAGGAAAAAGTTTGCTGCTCTCGACCACAGGCTACCAGCAATTGCGCAAGAGGTGCAGTGGCCAGTATGGTGCTCCAGTGGGACACTCTGCTTACCGGGTGCATACCAGGCAGCTGGTCAGCGCCATGTCTAGTCTAACGATGGCCATACAGTCGTTAATCAGCCTAAAAGCCAAGGGACTAAAGCAGGCAGGAATGGGAGTACACACACACACACTGCGTATAATTCCGTTTGATTATGTGTTTGGTGCAAAAAAAAACAATCAAGAGATGAGAAAGCGTTTTTTTTTTAAATTTGGTTTGATTTCATATTTTCTTCTGTTTATTCTTGAAAAATATTCACCTACTCCCACAAAAAAATGCTAAACTAGACCTATGCGTTCGGCACCAAAATGCAATGAATATATCCCTGAACGCCCCAAGGCACAATTGAACAATCCGTGTTGCTTCATTACATCAAGTTTGACATCAGTTGACCTAATGGTCCTGCAGATATAAGCGCAAATGCAAATTTTTTCGCCCAAAGTGCTGTCCCTTGTGGCCAAAATGCCTGAAAATTGAATCAGTTCTTCCCCTATGAGTGATGAATTTGTCTGCCAAATGTGAAAATTCAAATCCAAACGGTGCTCACGTTATGGTGTTAACAGAAAAACATGCGGTGGCAGTGGCGGTTGGACCAAAAGCATAATATCCCAGGCACTTCGTGTTTGGGGCTATAATAACAATTGAGCTTTAGCAATGGGGTGAAAAGAATATCCTTGAACTCACTTGCTGGCCCCCAGGGTACACTACTTCATGGTCACTAGTGTTACCGAAATGAAGAAAACACAACAGGGGAAAAGACATTTTCTGCAAACATAACGGACCTAATAAAATAATTAGGAAGGCTGTCTCCTTTATTGGCTGCAAACAGGACACTGTGGGGGCTGTGGTGTAGAGGACACTGAAAAAACTATTGTCCATCATGGGTAGGGTGACTATATTTTGATTTCCAAAAAGGAGGACACCTGGCTCAGCCGGTGGGGTGGGGGGTATCAACACTACGGGGGGTGGGGGGTAACTTTTTTTACTATTGACTACGATGGGGAGGGGCTGGTGGCATTGGTGCTCCTTTTACCTTGTCTTTGTGAATAAACAACGATGGAACACCAAATACCTGGTCATAAAACAGCTGAGCAGCCAAAAATTATTTTGGGTGTGGAATATGTGGAGGGCACGTATTGCAATCGAGCCCCAAACCCTCCGTGACATCACCCATTGGTTTGCGAAGGACGCAAGTGAAGCCAGGAATTTGAGTTGCGGGTGGCTGCCATTCCTTGTAATGGAGACAGCAGGAACCAAAAGGCGGGGGTTCGAGTGACGGATATAACTTTTCACCTCCGTCCTCCTCAACACACTCACTGATCCATACGATCCGTACTGGATATCAGAGAATAACACGGCCGTACGAACGAGGTAAGCACAGTCCGTTCGTCCACTGTATGTGACTGACGCTCTCCCGTCAGCCAAATGGCCCGCGCACACATTCATTCATGTCTTTAAGCTCTGATATCTCATCGATCATGGAATGACTTGCACATCGACCTCCATATCACACGCTGTTCGGCACTGAGCAGCTCCGCACCGGAGCGTAAACCTCTTCCTCGTGCTAAATTGACACAGCTGATCGGTATGTGAGTATGCATGGGTATAAGACAGTGTGAATGCAGATGGCCTGTATCTCGCCACCTCAGCTAACTGTTGTTACGTGTACAGGAATCCGAGGCACTGCTGTTTTTTTGTGACGGGATTTCAAAGTCCAGCGCTCAGAACGGACTGGTTTAAGACGGTGAGAGTTCTTAAAAAAAAACGATTTGTTTCTTTTCGGATTTTCCCAAAAAAATAAAATAAAATAAAATAAAAGATTAAAAAGGTTCTCCAAAAATGCGCAAATATAAACAGTAAATCACATAAAGCAACAAAAAAAGTTAAAGTTAAATTTGTCGGGCTAAATCGATCTACGATCCACGACTTTCTCTTACTCACTCACGTTTCTCCAATGGCCTTCCAGAAACCAACCATCCATCCACCATCCACCATCCACCATCAACCATCAAATCAACCAAACCCATCAACCATCACATCAACCAATCAACACATCAACCATCAAATCAACCAAATCCATCAACCATCACATCAACCAATCAACACATCAAACAACAACCGGAGCCTACTATTAGGCTTTATACCCCTAAGCTCCTCCCACAGATGAGTCCACCTTCCTAACATAAAGCAAATTCTTGCCGAAATACTTTTTGAAAAGAAAATGTTATGTGGAAAAACATACATAACATATTCAAACACCCCAAATCATTTCCACGAACTAAAACTACTTCTGTGCCCTTCAGATTAAACAATTCCCAACACCATGAAAACACCCCTGTTTACATAGTTTGCTCCACCAAACACCCCTATGTAACGCCAGTGGTCCAATCCCTCTAATTCCCCACAGGACCCCGGAAGTGTGTGCAGTCATGCTGGTGAGTTTACTGGGAATCTGTGCTCCTGTTCAATGCTAAAAATGTAATAAACCTGATCTGAACGGACAATGTGTTAATGTGTGTTCTTTAAGTGCGGCAATGTTAACCAGATGAGATATGAGAATGGGGATGATGAGGAAATTTGTAATAGATGTGTAATAGCAATTACAACAGTTACTGGAAGGCCTTTCCCTGCACCTGTAGCTATGGAAAAATGGTGAAGTGTGAAATGTAAATGTAAAAACCAGTAATGGCCTGCCATGGCTGCCTGGGTGCCGTGTGTGAGTGAGTGTGTGAGTGAGTGAACGGGTGAATGAGTGAGTGAGTGAGTGAGTGAGCCTCACTCCATAACATGATTTATTCCATTGATTTCCTTGTTTTGTTTACTGTTTTTTTTGTTTTGTACCACTTATTTGGGCTGGCTCGAGTTTGTTTTAATTCATTCCTATGGTCTCATAGCCCCTTTTAAATTAGTTAGTTATTTGAATACTAGGTTGTTTTGTTGAATCGATGGGACTATGTTCATGATGGGGTTGGGTATGACTTTGTTTAAGTAACCTTAGTATTTTTTCTTTTTTCTTTGCTTTGTCTTGATTTATTTGTTGTTTTTGGCAGCTTCTATTATGTTGTGATTGCATTTTTTGGGGGATTATTGACTGCTAATTCCGTAGTTGTTTATTAGTTTATTTCTCGTTTGCGCCTGTTTGGACCCCATTAACTCCCTCCCTCAGGTGCCCTCCCTGGGAGTCCTCTCACCCCCCCCTTTCACTGTCCTTGGGTCGTACTGGTAGCCCTCAGCCCTGAACACTCCTCCTTCCTGGTATGAGTGTGTCCTTTCTTAAGTGGATATTTAAAATTTTTGTATACAAATACTTTTAAACCATTGGAACCACGTCTCCTGGCCACAATAATATGACGAACCTGGGTTCCCCTCTTTATAACTTTGGGTCAGATCCCTTGGGTGCATTCCCCAAGGTGGCGTTGTCAATCCAGTCTCTCAATTCTCCCTGTCTCTCTAACACCCCCAGTCCGCCACATTATCACCCAAGCAAAAAGCTTACAGAGAGAGAGAGCTTACAGAGATATACGCACAATTTTTCAACCAAAGTGTGACCCCTTGTGGCCAAAAACATGATCCGAAATATATGAGAATGAAATCAGTTCTTCCCCTATGAGTGATGAATTTGTCTGCCAAATATGAAAATTCACATCCAAATGGTGTTCAAGTTATGGTGTTAACGTGAAAAACATGCCGTGGCGTGGGTGGGCAGGCCAAAACCATAATATCCCCGACACTTCACGTTCTGAGGGCCACTAGGGGGCCCCCAAGTGCATTCAACAAAATAAAAAAGTCATTTATTTTTATTTTTGGCATGTGAGAATGGTGATTTCTATATGACCAAAAATGTATTGTTGTACAAAAACAAAAATTTACATCAATAGAGTAAATAAAATAAAGAAATAGATGGCCTCAAAATCAAATTTCACTTAGCCCCGTGGAGACTGGAGGTCATGGAAGCACAACAACCCAACAAAGGCGGCGGCAACAGTGGACTGAGCTGAGGCTTCAAGGGAAGACTGTATGTCTCCCAGCTGCTGGCCATTCTGTCTTGCATGTTGTGTTTAACAATGTTGCCTTGGATGACAACATCGTCACATTTACTTGAAAAGCAGTTTAGTTGGTAGAGCCAAATAAACTGAATCTCTCCATCTGGTTTCCAGGAAGCTGTGCTCCCCGCTGTATATACCATGGTAGTGAATGAATAGCTGAAACCATGTCTCACATCTCAAATGGTTGCCATGTTTACAGAGGGCTTTACATGTCTAGGCATGACAGATTTGTGGATTCGATATCAGGAGGAGTCTTATATGTTTTTGGTCTACGATTGTAGACTGTATAAGCACTCTACTGTAAAGCCGAGCATATTCAGCCTATGTAACGTTGGAAGCCATGCAGTTTGGAGGAGACAATGTTTTCTCTATCCTTGAAGCCTGCCTCATATCCGACCTGTAGGTCAGCAAGTATGTAACTGTGTTCAGCCACCCATGTTTCTGGTCACAGTACTTCAATTGGCCTTTAAACACTCCTTGCTCAGTGGCCACATCAGCCAACAGCAGCGGCAAACCAATGACCCTGTCCCGCAACCATCGGGCACTGGAGATACCCCCTCTGATTTCAACAACTTTGTGTGCCAGCTCCAATGTGATGAATAGGAAAAGTACGAGACCCATGAAAGACACTTCCGGAAATCACTGGGTACTAAATTAATCCAAGAAAGAGCTTACGTTGCATGCTCCAGAGATCCTGCTAAATGGAGTAAAGTTATATCCATCCTAAGCGGAGTCTTCTTTCAAAACGGAATAATCCGATCAACACCCTCCAGCGGAAGAATTGCCACAAGTGGAATTAACACTAGCTTCCAGGACTTCCTAAATCGAGAAACTGCTGATCTATGTGAGGGACTTCATCCAGTCATTGCTAAGCCAATGGTGAGCCGCGGAATGCCACCAACAGCCAAGGAGAGTAAGCAGAGAAAAACTCTCCTACCTATGGCAGCAGCACAGGTCAAAGGCTATTGACAGAATTCTCAATAACAACACTTTTCCTTCCCCTCCACCCATTGTCAATGACACTGCATGGCCAAATGTCAATCACCTCAGTCTCCACCACTGACCATGCCCCCTTTGTCTGCTAGTGTAAAGACAGTTGCTCCAGCCCAACCACTGCTAATTTCGCTCTTGATGAAATTAATAAGGTTATTTCCCACCTGCCCAACAACAAAGCCAGTGGATATGATGGGGTGACCTATGAGACACTTCGAGCCACCAAACCCTGGTCCACCCAAACGTTAGCCAAGATATTCAATACTTGTCTGAAAAAAAAGTGCAGAATTCATGGAAGGGGGCACTTATTCACAGAATACCAAAGAAAGACAATATCCCCGAGAACCATTTACATTGCGAGATATTTCCCTTCTCCCCATGGTCTATAAAGTTTTCATGAATTGCCTGCTTGCCCGCATCCTCCCATGGTTTCTGGATGCAGACATTTTGTCACCCAAAAAAAAGCCTACATAGACAGACAAGGTATGCACAAACATGTGTTCTGCCTGAAAACCGGGATGGATCATTTCAAACACAAATCATGTAACTACACAACGTATTTCTGGACTTCTCGACATGCTTTTGTGACACTCATACAAAATGCTGCCTAATGCACTGGAGGAAAAACATAGTTTCAGACGTGCACAAGGCATCTGCAAGTCATTTGTGGAAAGCAACTCAAAGAGCCCAGACCCCTGAGGGTGGGGATGAAAACAGGCTGCCCTTGAAGTGCTGTGAACTTCATCCTAGCCATCCACCAGTGATTGAAATGGCTTTGTCAGTATGCACCACCATGGGTAAAATCCCTAAACCCTGTCCAGGGGTACGCTGATGACGTTGAGCTCTCCCCCAGGGATGAAAGCATCATCACAGACATGCTGGTCCGCATAGATTAATTCCTGTTGTGGTTCAAAATTGGAGGTCAAACCCACCAAATGTCCTGTATTTTATGAACGTCACAGCGGTGGTAACCGCTGGTACAAACCCCCCTTCTTTTACAGTCACAGGACAGCCCATCAGAGTCTACTCATGCCTACCTGTTATGAGTACCTGACCTGACACCTATCTGGGCCATAAATTCAATATTGCAGGTGAGTGGGGTGAGCAGGTGCAGAAATGATCATACACCCATAAGAACAGACTGTCACTGATAGACTCCTCCCCCCTTAGCTGGTCATGAAACCGGAGGCCATCAGAGAGGTGGCCCTGGCAAAGATACACTATGTGTTTGCCAATATTCTCCAAAATGTCCTACAAGATATGAACAATAAAACAGTTGAGGCCATCAGGAAATGGCTGAGAATGAACTTGCACACCACTTGGGACACAATCTTCCTCTCACACAAAGAAGGGAGGCTTGGGGTCCCCAATGTGGAGGGGACATACACCGCAACAAGGCTGACACACCTCATCAGCATGCTTATCAGCGATGTTGCTAAAGTCAGGAGTTAGGCAGAGCTTCCACCCGACTGGACCTTAGGAAGAGAATAACCCAGCGTGTAAGATATTGACTATTTGTCACACACAATCTTAACTTGAAATTTTTAAGGATATCCTTTAAATCCTAATTTAACATACTCCTCTGCGCTTCCCTCTATTCAGTTACCCACACAAAAGCCCATAGAGACCGTGTCTGTCCCCTGACTGCCAAAATAATAAATAAATGTTGTCTGTGCCTTTAAAATTCATGTAGATGTAGTCAGTGATAGCTGCAGTACAGCATACACCTCGATCGTTGAGTCCACTGGCTTCTATCAGCGTGTGCATGAACCCACGCACGACATCAATCACACCCTGGACCACCCTGTTCTTTCTTATGGTGTTAAGATTAAACACTGTTTTTCCCCCTAACCCAGTGATGTCTAACCACTCTTTAACTTTTTCACTTTTGACTTCCTTCTAGCTGGTCACGTGAAAAAGAAAAGCAGTGTGTAGACACTTGGCTGACAGTGTCTTAGCAAACTCTAAGGAAGCTATTCCCCCCTCTCTCGTTGCTACATCACCTCTCTGCCGTGAAAGCCCGAGTCCCTCCTTTATTGATCACCTTGCTGATAGCTTTGTTCGCTCCCTTCACGAAACTCTCAACTTGGTTGTACCCAGAAAAGTTTATATCTAGAAAAAGATCAGTCCCCTGGTATACACCAGAAACTCGCCACCTAAAGCAACTAGCACGTAAATGAGAGAGGACATTTTTTCAGACCCGGAACGACAGTCTGAAAACACACAGGCTGGCTCTGTGTAATGCCATAAGTCATAATTTCACTGAGCAGTGTATTCCCACACATCTCAGCAGCTCTGACTTTATGAATTCCTTCAACAACAAAATTATAAAGATCAGACAAGATCAGACTTGGTCCGGGAACTCTAACAAACTATAGGCTGATCTCCAATCTTATCTTCATCTCAAAAATCCTTGAGAAAATCATTGCCAACCAGCTCTGTGAATACCTTAATAACAATTGCTTATTTCAATCCTTCCAGTCCAGTTTTAGAACGAATCATAGTACTGATACTGCACTGGTTAAAGTCACTAATGACCTCTTAATGGCGTCTGACCCTGGTCTTGTTTCAGTGCTTGTCTTGTTAGATCTCAGTGCTGCTTTTGACACAGTTGTCCAACAGATCTTACTAAGGAGACTGGAACATCAGCTTGGAATCAGAGGCACTGCTTTAGACTGGTTCCAGTCCTATCTTTCAGACCGATATCAGTTTGTTTGTGTCAATAATAATCAATCTCGATGCACTTAAGTCAGTCACAGGGTTCCACAGGGGTCTGTGCTCGGTCCAATTCTTTTCTCTCTCTTCTCTCATATATGCTCCCTCTAGGTGGTATCAACTGGAATCATAGATAAGATCAAAGATCAATAGATTTCCACTGTTACACTGACGACACAAGTCTATCTATCAAGAGGGGTGAGCACAATCGTCTACAGCAACTTCAATCCTGTTCTGATGACATTAAGGCCTGGGTGATCCATAATTTCCTCCCTCTGAACTCTGGAAAAAAAAGTTACTGCTGATGGGTCCAAAACACCTATGTGACTCTGACGCCATAGCACTACAAAATAGATTTGTAACTCCTTCTGCCTAGAACCCAAGTGTTAGCTTGGATCAAGATCTGACTAAAACTAGAAAGAGGGATCATATCTCTCCTGTTCTGGCCTCCCTGCACTGGCTTCCTGTACCATTCAAGATTCAGTTCAAAATCCTTCTCCTTGTCTATAAAGCTCTTCATGGTCTGGCACCCTCTTATATTTCAAACCTGATAAAAGCCTACTGCCCCACAGGGACACTCCATTTTCTTGGTCTTGATTCGAGCCATACTTTTCTAAGGGTATGGCTTTGAACATTTGCTATTTCCTGCTTTTGAGGGCTTGCCACGATCACAAAAATAGACCCAATGGCCTGAAACTCAGTCTGCAAACCCCATGGGCAGGGGTCGGCAACCCGGGGCTCCAGAGCTGCATGCGGCTCTTAAGCATCATTGTCCTGGCTTGCACACGACCTGTATCGCGGAAGTATACCTGAGCATCTCTCTCTCCCTCTTTCTTGGGGGGGTGTTGCGGCTCCAGACTACTTTTCTTTAAGAGGTCAAAGCGACTCGTTTGATAGTTAAGGGTGCCGACCCCTGCCCATGGGGGACCTAGAACAGACCCTCTGAGCCCTGCCTCCGTAAACCCTTAGGGGCCCTTGGGGAAGCAAAGTTGCTCTAGGGAGGTGATATCACATGAAGTGTGTATTGCAAGTTGCAGTTCATTTCCGGGTAAGGCATCAGGGTAAATAAAACCTCTTTTTGGTCCATATTCAAAGAAATACGTATAACTATGACCTATTTGTTTATTTCATGTGATGCGGTACATTATTACTCATTTATCACCAACATTTACTTTTATTAAGGCTGTTGGTTGATTCATCATGAGAGACATCAACCAATAGGAATGCTGCTTCAGCTCTACTCCTCGTCGTACATTTAAAGCAGCGGAGTGCTATCGATCCGCGTTTAAATACAGGGACAAAATGTCCACTTTTGCCCGGACAGGTCCGCTTTTAATGATGCTTAAATTCATTCAAATGTCCATTTTTCAGTTGACTCGCCCCTTCGCACAGGCTGTCCTGTGTGCGGTCCTACCACTCACACACACGGAGAGAGAGACAGGGAGAGAGAGAAAGAAAGAGAGAGAGACCGTAGTAGACATCGCTTTTGACCCAGTTGCACCCCATCCCAAATAATCAATTCAAAATATGGTCACCATAAATATAAATGGATCATTTATTGTATATGTCAGCCTATTTGTAAGATCTATTCTTTGTCTGCTCCGGGGGCAGAGACTTGTACCGCCCCCCCCTGGGGTGGGGCAGAACATCACAGAGGTGGCGCAGGAGCATGCTGGAGGCTCCGCCTGTGCCTAGCCAGCTTGTCATACTGCCAGCTTGTCATACTGCAGCTATGGCATGAAAAGGTGTGGCATGGTGACTGCTGGGAGTTGGTGTTGTGTCGGAGTGAAAAAGCAATAAACCATAATAAACGGTTGAGGGAATACCTCTCCAAGAGTTCAGTTCCTGAGTTTTTGCCATTGTCATAAAAGCAGTTCTAGAAGTCCAACATCCCGGACTCAGGGTGCCAACTACTGGGACCTAGTAGAGGAAAGCCTAGATTATTATCTTATTATTTATTGTGATTAATCGTTTTAAATCGGGGCACCAGGGACCAATAATCAGGTTGACCAGTTAGCCTAATCAGTCACATCAGTCTCTATCAAAAGGAGGTAAGATCCGAGCACATTCAATAGTGACGGACTTAGATGGCTAGGATAATCACACAGTTAGCTAAAACATGCACTGTCATCAAAGGGATCAAGATCAACTATATTATAACATACACTAAGGACTGACTAGACATCACAAAGAACACAAAAGACAAATAAACAGGTGAACAGATAGGTGGATCTACGTGTGTGTGTCCGCGTGCGAACACATGCCTATGGCTGCGCAAATGCACGCACACGCGACAATGTGGTTTGCGTGCCTGTCTGCCTGTGTGTGTCCCTAAGCATTAATATGTGTTAAACACTGATACGTATACGGCAACCAGATAAGGCACAATTGGCGAAGGAAAGGTTTCTAAGTTGACATACACTGATCGTGAGGAAAGCTATCCTAGATGTCGGTGCAGGTGATCATATTAGCTCCGTGCTAAGTTGTTAGCTGTGCTATTAGCTTCTTTCCCCAGAACAATAGCCTCACACGTCACACGGTTTTCTCGTATTTCTCCGGTGTAGTTCGTTTCCTCCCGTGCCTCGGCATGTTGCCGCACGTTTAGCAGCTGATGCGATGTCTCCCATTGCTCTGCCCCGCAAGCGATTCTCATGTGGAATCTCCTATGTCCCCTAGCACACGGTGCTGGACCACACTGTCCCTGTGGGTCCCTTTTTATGATCCTGTTTGTGGATCGGTGCGGCATGGCTGACGCGGCCGGTAGCTTTCAGGGTCAGGGATCTGCAGCGGCGACGGCGTCTCACGCGATCCGCAGCCCTGACCAGACTTCCCGTGGCGACTCCTGAGAAAGTAGAGGGAAAGAAGAGGAGGAGAAGAAGAGAGAGAGGGAGAGAGAGAGAGGGACGGAGCTGTGGTTGCTTCTGCGTTCAGGGCCTGTGTGAAAGCTGGAACCGCCGGCTGAGGGGTGGCGTAGCTCCTCGAGTCCCTGGTGTGGAGGTGACATGATTTCTCCCGGATCACACATGGCAGAGAGCTTGAAGGGTGTCCCCTCTGGTGAAGAGGGATGGTGGAAAGTTTCGTGGTTTCAGCAGTTTTGGCACCGAGGCAGGAACCTGGGCAGGGTGGGTACTGCGCATGCTCTGTGGCGCAGCCTGTCCTGCCTCCTAGGTCAGGAGCTTAGGTGATGGGCCGGGGCAAGGTGGGGAGGTTCGCCGCCCCACTGACCCAATGACCTTTGTTTTTTTGGTGTTTCAAGTGATATGTTATTATTTATTCAAGTGATATATTGTTATTTATCATTATAAATCTGCATGTTTACAAATGTACACGTTTAAACTTGTATATTGTTTAATATCATGAACTTCTATGAATATGTTACAAATGTAATTGCTGTTGCCACAAATGATTATTTGCTACATTTCTTTGTTTATATGTACTTTTATTTGTATTTCATTGCAGTTTTACTGTCAAACATAAAGTGCGGATGATCCATGCCCATACACACATAACAAACAGTCTCTCATATCCTATAAAAAATACAACACGGGCAGATGAGAGAGACATTACCACTGATTTCATCACCAGCACCTCCTGCACATATACACATGAACAGCATTCTATTAACACCCTCCAACCAGCACACTGTTTTATTTATATCACACACTCGCACAGTCAACAGCCAGCACTCAGTTGAAATATTCATCTTAAATTAACATTGCGTTGAATTATCCAGCTGTGGGTGTTTCCAGCTGTTTTATTCTTTATTCATCACGGCTTTAGATCCACAAGAAATCTAAATTTAGTCCGCGTATGACAGTGAGCTCCTCCAGAGCGTAACGGTAAAATATACTATTAGATCTGTGAAACAGATTGACGTGTTTTGTATTGTGAGAAAATAAAAGATCAAATACGATGCAAAGTGTCGGGTTGACTGCAGTTCATTTTGCATACAATACACCGCGTTTGGTGGAAATGCCCCATAGGTGCTGAATGTAACAAAAACATGTTGCGTTCTCAAAATTACGCAATGTAAAATCAACCTGTGGGAAGGGAAGGTGAACAAGATAGGTGCTGGGACTTTTATCCATCAAATAAGCCCCCTTTGTGAATCCCTGATACTTTTCATATTTTCTGCTGGTATATGCAGGCCGGAGCTAAAAGCAAACCTCCACAAAAATCAACAGCATATTGCTGCATATTGCGCAACGTCATCCTAACATCGCGATGGATTTCAATAAACGGCCACACCATGGTAGTGCAAAACCACCGCGATCGAAGCCTGTCACATTAATTCAAGCGAGACCGCAACTATTTGCTGGCAAAGACATGTTTAGAATGTTTAGGTAATTCTTAAAATCACTCCACGACTCACTCGCGGAACAATTCGTTCACACCTACATCTACTAGATTACTGTCCTGAATGGTGCCCCTCGAGAAAGTACTGGAACGGTAGATGGGCCCAATCACTGCTGGAGGGTGTTACTGCTCTGCTCGCTTGCTAGCATTCTCTCTCTCTCTCTCTCTCTCTCTCTCTCTCTCTCGCACTGCCCCCCTACACAGGGTTTTTCTCTCGCATTCAAATCGGGGACGTTTTCAGGGACAGTATTAACAACTCCCACCAGCTTCAACAGCTAAAGCTTCCTGTGTCGGCGTGTGATCCGGTGGTCAATTTGTAAATCATTCATCATGAATAAGATATTAGAGCTTCAAAAAATTAATGAACGTGGGCGTGCTCATCGCTGACAGGGGACCCTCACAGAGGCGAGAGCGCAAGTTTCAGTCATCGGACGAATAGACTGTGTTAACGCCATTCATACTTATTCTTTATAACCGGTATGGATCATATGGATCATTGAGTGTGTCTTCTCAAACCACTGGGTGATGTCAGGTTGACAGAGGGTTGGAGTAACACGAGTGGCATAATTTAATGTGAGAATAATAGGAGTTGATGAGAATTTTCTGAGATGCCAGGACAAGATACCACCAAATGGAAGTAGAAAATTAACCAAGATGGCCGGAACAGAAGCTACTGATGGTTTTCCGGACTTTTTCCCCATTTAAGGAACAACAGTCACTAATAATCAAAACCAACACGGTCTTTGACCCAACTTATCTTGGCCAAACTATTCAGGAATCAACAGCAAACATGAAAAGTTGGGGCCTCTTTGCAAAATGATACAGGCCCACACCCATCAGCCGAAAAAGACTGACGAGTGAACCAAGGAGGCAGAAAATAGAATTGGTGTGGGTCAACACGCCTTTGAGGCGGTGGTGACATGAGTGCAGGTGCTTGAAAACCCAAATACAAAGCATGACCGAGCAACAACCTTGAAAACAGAGGCAGGAGAAAGTTTTTCTCAAGTGAATAGCTGGGAATTCTGTGGAAAACTTCACCACAAAAACACAGAATATCTTAAACATATCTGCACCTTTAAAAATTACATAGTTGTCGTCGAAACTGCATAGTCGTCGAAGAGTCAAAGTGCCGCCAGGTGGAGAGACAATGGGGAGAGACAAAACTTAAGGGTCATAATGACGTCTACAAAGAAAAACTGAATGTATATAGCCAAGTAATTAACCCCTAGCACCCCACACACAAAACGTTCAATCTGCTTTCTGGTAGACACCTCAGAGCTCTGCACACTAGGACTACCAGACACAAAAACAGTTCCTTCCCCCAGGCTGTCTCCCTGATCTCCTCGTAATCCGCCACATGTTTGCACTCATGTAAATATATTTATGCCTTGTTTTCCTTGGTAAATACCTTACTCTTTATTCTGGAGAAAAATCTGGAGTCCAATTCTCTGTATGGTCACACATAATTGGTGACCTGCGAAGCTCTTTTTTGTCTTTGATAGGGAGGAGGGAGGGGTGATACAACCACATAAATGATGATAATTAGTTACGGTAGAGTAAGCTTTCACAATAAGCCAATCAGAGGCAGTGTTCAGTTTACACACAAAACACGCACACGGCTGCCCTAGACATCTAGAAGAGCTTTTTTTCCCTGTGAAAAAAAGCAAGAACATACATGCGAAGCGTGCATGTACAAAGAGGAACAGGCTCTCTCTGCCTAGAAGTTTGAAAGGTTTCTACTCTTAAGGTGCAATCACTTGTTTAAGGTCTGAATGAAAGCATGGATGCATCGATGGGTCAGTGTCAGGAAGGAGTATATGGATGGATAGTGTCATGTTCTGTCAGTCTCTTGGGAGAGTTGTCTGCACTTCCTCCTCCCATCTCTGGCCACACCCACAGCTGCAGGGGCCCAATTCAATTCATTTTCTTTTAATTCTTCAATTCTTATAATTATACTTTTTATTCGGATAGGACAGCTGAAGAGAGACAGGAAGTGAACGGAGAGAGAGAGATGGGGAGGATCGGGAAATGACCTCAGGCCGGAATCGACACACAATCGACACTGGATAATTCCACCCTGTTGGGTTGCGTGCTCATCATCTCGCCTCTCATGCTCCTCTCGCGGTTTGTAAAGCCTTTTCACCTTTGTTTTAGACACCTCCTTTGTTCCTGTGTTGCTTTTTTCCACCTTAAGCTGTGATTTTTGGTTTTTTGGATCTTTTGTATTTTTTCCCCCAGCCTTTTGCTTTGTGGTGATTTTTGTTTTTATCCCCTTTTCCAGCATTTGCTGTGACTTTTTGCTCTTGGACACTCTCCCCAGCCTTTTTGCTGGGGAGAATGTCCTGCTCTGTTTTGCTCCAGCATGTAGCTGGGATTTTTGGTTGTTACTTTTGTGTCCTCTTTAAGAGGTTAACCACTTTGTTCAAGATCTTTAATAGACCTTTGTGTTTTTGGAAAAAGCACTTTTCCTAGTCAGTTTTCTGCTCACTGGGTCCACCCGTTTCCAGCCTAAAAAGACAACATATTGCTAAACTGTGTTTTTTGTGATGAAAAAACTATTTGAAGTACAGTACAAGTAGTGGTATGTTGAGGTGCAATAAATATTAAAAGGTGTGTACAAGTACCTGTCAATGCAATTCTACTCTATGCAACTTGCCTGTTAAACCCACTTAGAAAGATGTCCATAATATTAGGCATGTTTAAACTTAAGAAAATATGATAGTAGGAATTATTGAGTTATTTCCTCAGTTACTTTTTAGGAGATGTAACTATAATTACTTTTTAAAATTAATCATTATCATTGTCCCACGGGCATATACGTGGTCTGATAGGAGATGCTGCATCAATGCAACTGAAGAGAAAAAAATGGTCAAAGTAAACACAGTGCTTGAGTGCCAATTAAATCTTGTGTCAAATCATGTATCGCTCTATATCCAAGTCCATGAAGCTGCTGAACAGTAGTCTGATCACACTTGCCAGAGTATAACTCAAAGTCAGACATGTAGGCTGTGCTACCATCACACCTTGCCCAAAATTTGATCCCAAACTTCTCTGGCTTCCCAGGCATTTACATCCGGAGCTCTGTTCTGCCTCTGTAGCCTTTCATGGTTTCATCAATAGAGACGTCACGACCATGCCTGTGGTGCATTTTGAAAGTCTGGCACAGGAGCGACTTCAGCGATGACTTTGGGAGGGTAACGGGGGTTGCCTCTCTCAAGACGCACTGCGGCGCAATTGCAGTGCAAGTACTGGGACAACTTCTCATGCCGTTCTTGCCTTTCCACTGCGTGTATGGCTATCAGCCACCCCTGTTGCCAGCGCTGGAGGGTGAGGTCATCTGTCATCTGGCAGCTGGGCCACAAGCCCGCACCACACCACCACACTCAAGTCCGTGGCCAGTTACTCTACCGGGGCCAATCGGTGTACACACCCACCAGATGGGCCAGAGAGTGTGACTGTCCACCAAGGATCTGCCTCTATGGGTGGATTCCCGTGAGCTAGCACCTCATTTCTTCTGTCCTTATCTCATATTGAAGGTCATCAGTCCATCCGCCATCCGTCTCCAGCTGCCCAGGTCGATGAAGGTTCACTCCACGCTCCACGTCTTGAAGGTCAAGCCAGTCCATGAGATCCCACTGGTTCCAGCAGCACCTCCTCCTCCTCCTCGCCTGGTTGATGGTGGCCCCATCTACACTGTCCGGTGCCTGCTGAAGTTGCGACGTAGTGTCTCCAATACCTTGTGGACTGGGAGGGAAATGGTCTGGAGGAGTGCAGTTGGAATTCCAGAGGGGACATCCTGGACCCAACCCTCATCTCAGACTACCACCGTCTGCATCCTGACCAACCCTCCATCTGGCGAGGTTGTCCAAAAGGGTCCTGTCATCCTCCGACCGACCTGGAGCCTGCTCGACAACCTGCGGCTGGTGAACCACCTGTTGGCGAGGATGAGAAGCCATCTTCAGATTATGTGGAGACTATGGAGTCGGAGCAGTCCAAGGAGTTTCCCCCAGTTCCCCCGCACGCCCACCCAGTTTGGTGGTTCTTCTTGGGGACTTCTGGGGCTGTCCCTTGACGGCAGGGCTCTGTCGTGGTTCTCCCTGCTGGGTCAGGGTTTCACTCCATTCCACGACTGGAGAAGATCGTCGTACCTCCCTTCGCCCTGCCCTCCAGCCACTGGAGCCACATGCCTGAACTCCAACTCCCTTCTCCCCCAGAGGTAAATAAAATTCATTCATTCAACTTCATGGAACCACATTGTCATCTTCTGACAAAATTGAAGACCCTATTATGTATGAATTAATGTGTTCTACTATACCTCCAATTACCATGACAGTATATTCTTACTTGTCTTATCTTGTAGTGTTATCAGTTATTTTCTGGGTGCATGAAACACTAATATAATACTTCTGAAGCACTCGTACAAAGTATTATCCCCTGATGCATTAAAAATATACGTATTTCATGCATCAGGGGATATAAGAATAATGCGTTGACAGTAAGTCCTACCGATCTGTTGCAGACTTACCGTCAACGGTAAGTCTGCAACAGACTCTTAAATCAACCATTGGTGAAACTCAAGAAGACCCGCTGAGACAGCCCAATGGGACCTGTGTCAACTGGACCTAGGCGGGACAAAGATCAGCCTGAAACATCACCGCAGATGCAGCGCAGTGGAGGACCTGTCCCTGCCAAGCTTGCCGTTTGGATCAACCCTGTTTAAGGCCAGGGTACTACCAGAGCAGATCGCATCCCAGGTGGCCGGTCCCAAAGCATCAATGGACAAACAGGCCTCTGTTTCTGCATCTGGTAAAGTTGGTGGTACCCAAGTAAGGCAAGACTCCCCTCAGAGTTACCAAGACTCACCTGCAGCTGCTGTGTAGTGGTCAGAGTTTGACGTCAATTAAGCGACTTAATTATTCCGACCCCAATTTAGATTTAGTTAGGGTTAGTATGCCCTTTGTCCTCAGTCACCACTCACTATCATCAAACTCAGCTTAATAACTTTTAAGGTGTAAGTTCATTCGCAATTTCCTTTGTTTCAGTTATTCTATCATTCACTTTACTTGCTTGAGTTATTATTCTACCTCATGTATTCATGCGTGCAAATTATTAGCATGTATTTAGCCTCTAATAAATTTTCATTTAATGGCAGTGTTGTCTACATATTTCTCCTCAGCAACCTCCAAATCACTGACGGAGAATTCATACTCGGATCGTGAGAATGATTCACAACCATATTTCCTTCCAAAGGAGGTGGTCCCTCCAAACAAGTGTAAAATTAGGATATGGTAAGGGTTGCTTCCCCTACATGGAATAAATGCATGTAAATGCATGATTCACGCAGGTAACTCAGGTGAAGAAAGGGTTTATTGATAGAAAACAAAGTGTGCTGCTCTATGCGGAAATAAAAAATCATACTAAAAGTGACAATGCAAAAGGGGATGGGAGGACAAAACAAGAGATGATAAACACAGAATCACAGTAATGGCTGGATAAGGTAGAATGAAAATAACATCCACCAAAGGCTGGGGGGAAAAAAAGAGAGAGAGCATGGGCCCAAGGAACAAAGGTGAGCAGGAAAGCTGGAGAGAAGACAGCGGCGAAGATCTAGATCACAGAAGAAATGACTACAACGAAAGGACAAGGAAGGTCTGCCTGGGACGAGACACAAGGCAAAACATGGAAAAAGGAAAAGAGCCAAATCAAAAACAAACTGGCAGAGAGCAGAGGGATGCAGCAGCCTGAAAGGAGTCGTGAGAGCCCAAGGAAATGAAGGCAATAAAACGGGGAGTGAAAAGAGGATCATAAAACTATGATCACAAATCACATTTACCCATTAGCTGAGGCTACCCTGCAAAGATGGACTGCTTTAACCATCCGGACATGTTGTGACATCAGGTGGTGTGGCCACCTGATGTCACAACATTAGAGGCTGTCAGCATTTAGAAAATATCAGCATTTGGCTATTAATAACTTGCCCACAGAGACTTGAACATTGGGCTCCACTGAGCTCCACTGGGCTGAGATTGCCAGATGTTGCAGCTGCCTTCCTCAAAACACAGGGCTGAACACTGGAATATTATATGGAGTGTCGGGCTGAAATTCTTGATGGAGGATAAGTATGTGAAATGGCTATTCTTCTCTATTTTGAGGCTAGTTTCCACATCACTCCACCTACCTCCACGTGCACAAGCTTATGTTTGTATGTAGTATATGCAGCTGTTTGTTCAAATTATTAGTGGTAAATCATGATCGCCCTCTTACCAGATTTATGTTCAGTAAGTTATCATGGGTTATATGTGTCAAAAGCACATCTATATGTTTCAAAAAAAGTTGGGGCAGGTCGGTGAGGTGTAGGAGGTGGTAGAGCAGGCCAAGAACAAGAGATCTCCCCTTCATCTCCATTATTGGACGTGGAAAATGAAAACTGTCGAACATGGAAACTCCACTCAAATGGACCACTCTATTTTTCTTGAACAAAACAAATTAAAAGCTGAATACTACCCTATATTACAATGGAAAGTTACTCAGAACTAAATACCAATATTACGAATGAGGGGAGAGAAAAGGGAGGTTTCTTGCACAAAGCAGGGCAAAGCAGCAATATACACAATCAAATACATGTTAGATTTCAGTGGTTTTCAGCATTTCCTGAGGTGAACTCCAGCAGCCTTGGAGACACAACCTGGGCAAGCAGGAAACTCGCACCCTCCTACTCACAAACCTGAAGCCCCTTTTGTACTCGGACTCATCTCAAACCCATAGAAATAAAGGTAACATCCACATTTTACATCCTCTCCGGACAACCCCTGCATCTTGCCAGACATATCAAGCTGGATTCCCCTATGCATACACATGATATTGGGGAATGTCTCTGCCTTTACATTGGGACACCTTTCACACCTTTCCACACATTGAGCCATGGTTTCACAGCGCCAAATGGTGGTATCTGCAGACGCAAACATGGTCAATCATGGAGACAATAGAAATAATCTTACTGGTCCACCTCACCAAGCACACACCCACAAGTTACACCTAAGATGGAATCCACTCCCTCCAATCCACTCTGCTCAATTTTATTGAGCATAGAGACTGCCTACCCTAAAGTTTAAATTTTCCCTAAAATTTAAATTTTCAGAAGACTGAAATGGTTTCATTGGTTTAGCATGACCTCATTTTGACTTCCTGTAACGAAGAGCACATCATCTGCTGACTTTGCCTGACAGATCTCGAGACCATGTTTTGAGCTTGAGGTCACCTCTCCAATTTCTCCCCCTCCTCTGTCTCTGTCTCTTCGAGTTGAAGTTTAAGTTAATAACCATGTAGAGGCATTTGAAATGGCTGACATTAAATTGTATCTAGTATTCATTTAGTATTTATTTTTTACTTCATTAGTAGTTGTTTAGCCTATTGTTTTGTTGCATGTTACAGCACATCAAAATGTTGGACTGTAAACAGCATTTTAAGAATATACAATGTCTTGCAACATTTCCACTGTTCATTCAAAAGAATACTACATTTTAGGGTCATGGATATGTACTGATGTTTAAAAATGATGTTTTTAAACATCAATTTGTCACTGACGAAGATAATAAAATATTTTAAAAGTAAATTACAAACATCTCCATGCAATTTGGATGCAATTTGTCTATTCTGGGATTTTTGTCTTAACTTCATTTTTGACAGGCATTTGAAATCTGCCTATCCATGCTAACAGTTGCAGCGTTGTGTGTAGGTGACTGACCAGCTTAGTCAGTTTGTGAAGCTACATGTGACGTTTCCACCGAGCTCTGTGAGGGTTCGTAGTGTTGAAGGCTGTGGTTTGAGCCTCAGCTTGTGCAACATTTCCATATGAGCAACCTACCCAAGCCTCAATAATGTCCCATGCCAGACGTCCTCAGCAAGACAACAGTCCTTATGTTTGTGTGCTGAAGTAAGCCTCTGTATTTCAAAACTTTGAAAATTCAAAACAAATCAACCATATGCGCTACAGCTTCAACTTTAATTTTGCCCGGCCTCAGCCACTGCTGCATAGCAGCCACAATGTGTGTTCGTGATTGTGCTGTGACAGACCATAATTTGTATGGCACGATCATGCCTAAGCAGGAATTTTCAAATACAAAGCCAACTTTCCCATGATGAATGGGAAATGGACTGGCTCCGAGTCTCTTACAGGATACATTCACATTACACCTATTTAGAGACTACAGTCCTGACCACGACCCGTCATTGCCTGCATTCTAGGATCATGCTAGGATCATGCCAAAAATTTGTCTACTCATTTTTTTTTAAATTATAGCAATTACCTATAACATGACAAATGAAAGATTATCTTGTCTCCTTATCTTGACTGGTCTATAGAACCAACAGATTCAGGGGATGGCACCTCTGCAATGTCAGTCTTCACACGCCTTGCAAACAATAGACTTCGTGGTCTCAGGCTGGGGTCTATTTAGACTGCATAAAGAATTCTGATTTTTGGAATTTATTTTACAAGGGAGGCACATCTACATCCAAGTAAAGAAACTCAAAAAAAGCTCAATCGTGCCAAAAATCTTACGTCCATCCATTTTTCCATTATTTTACCTCTTTCATAATCAATGGTGTTACAAGAATTTTTCTTTCCTCTTTTGATAAATTACTTTTTTGTCTTTTTTTTGTCTTCCGTGCTTCTGCTGATCTGAAGTGCCCTGAAATAACACTGACATGAATTGCCGTTTTAAATAGAGCTGAACTGAAGTTAATCAAACTGATGCAGATGATTTTTGCTGTTGGTCTTTTTTTAGTCATACTTTAAGTCTGAAACTGCATATTTGTAATTAGCACTGATTAATTACACAATACGTCCAAATAGGAGTTTGCGTCTTGAGTGGAATTACCGGTGCAAATTGCAATAAAACAATAGCATTGATTAAACGACACTGAGGTCTTTTAAGGTTGGCGTGATTCTTCAATCAGAGGTCTTGATCTTTTCATCTTTCATCCTTCCTTTTGTCCCTTCATACTATCATCGCTCTCCTTTCGCCCAGTTGAGTCAAGCTTGTTCTCATTGTAAATGGTTTTATACGTGCGTGAAGGAAAAAAGACAGTGAGTTGTGTTCTACACCCTCTAACCATATCACAGCGTTGCCAATCCATACTTCACAGTGCAGGCCAGTAAGTGAATATGGCTGTGCATGCAAATGTGTATGCATTAATATGTGTGTGTGTGTGTGTGTCTGCATGTATCGTGAACATCAGGTATTCTTTTTGATGCATTCACACTGTAATGGTGCTCCTCTTTCTTTCTAGCATGGCTTTGCCTTCCCTGCCCTACGCATCTTACTTATTACTCCCCCCATCCTTTGTTTTGACCCACTTCCACACAAGGGTGGAAGGCAAAATATATAAATATTTTTGGTCCCCTTGAGTTTGAAATCATCCATTACCAGACACACACCAACACAAAAGTCAGCTTGCGCACACAAGTATACATAATGCATCAAAGTGATGTTTTCCCCTTCAGTCAGAGAGAGATCTGTGAACGTTGCTATGAAGGAATTTCAGTACCAGTCCCCAAATATAGCTTTCTGCATAAGCTTTCCTCTGCTGGGCTCTGCTTGAAGACAATAACCAAAGGGCGTACACCTTCACAATGGCGAAGCTATCCGAAATGCACCAACGAGAATGTCATAGTTGGACATGTTAGACAGTCAACATCACAACTCTCTCGGGAGTGCTAAAGAGTAAAAGAGAGTGTTCTGTGTTTGGTCATAAAATATTTGTGAGAATCAGGTTTACAAAAAACAGAGAGACTATGCATGGTGTGAGTCGCAGTCCAAAGAAGACGCATTCAAGGATAACATTGTAGAAATATTCTGTGTTAAAGGTGGGATAGGTGATTTCTTTCTGGAACACTTTTACTGATTTGATAGAAATCCTTTTAACACCCTGATCACAAAAGAGTAAACTTAAAAAAAAAAAAAAAAACAGTAAAAACGAGTAATCCTGGAAAAACACCATCCTATCACAACGAACGTCACGCCATGTACAATTGGTCAATCTATCCATCTGCCCCTCCTCTGGTCATATGTGAGTCTGACGCTTTGCAATGTGGGATGCTGGCTTGTGACACTAGTCTCAATGCGCTGATGACACAAAGACAGCATCACTGCTTGCGTCTCCGCTCTGCAGGCATGGTTTAGAGAGAAGTCTGTGCATGAGACGTGCATCTTCGAAATGGGGTCTGCTTGAGCCTTTTTTGAAATTACATTTACAATACATTCATTCTTTCTTCTGCAGTGGGTCGCAAGTGGAGCAGGTGGAGTGTATGAGAGGCGGATCCCACTGCATTCGGCGGCATCTGTAGGGGTTTGATGGCGCATGATGGAAGCGCTTTGCCAGAGGTGCCCATTTCAGAGAGTGTCGATAGCAGAATGTGGTTGTTCACTGGACTAGACTGGACAGAGACCGATGATTGTCCTGCAGACCTAGCAGCCCTCAGAGCTTCTGTCAGAGGAAACGGTTTCTGTGGACTGTCCACTCTCAAAGTCTGACTGATTTGAGTCAAGAAGGGCATTGTGCATGAGGAAAGCCAGGGTCTGATCGATCCCACCCTTTTGATGGCAATCAGTCGGAAAGAAGGTCATGGGTTCCTGCTATAGGTGCAGTAACATGGCTTTATTTTTCCCTCAAAAGAGCGATAATAACGGTCTTACTCTCACAGGAAGTAGCGATAAGATAGAGGAAGTAGGAATTTGATGTGTTGCTGATATTGTGTCTCCTGATCAATTTAAAAATGTAGCTCCTGAAATGCTTTCCTTGATCAAGAGCAAGAGGCTTAAATACTTCGATCACGCACTGTGGGTGTATTTAGAATTACTGTCCTGTTGCGGCAGCTCCTACTTAAGATGGGATGAGGGGGTGAACATGAAACTTGGCCTGATGTGTGAAAAACTATGCGGTACATCCCAAGAACTGCCAGCCCGATCAGCAAGATGGTGGCGCTGTAATTCAAGACCATTAACTGTCACTTGGAAATACGTAGATAAAAACAAAACAAGTTCATGGTCCAGCATGCATATTTCACACACACTGATTTATGTCAGTATGTATTATGTCAGTAGGTGTGAAATAGGCATGCTTGGACCGTGAACTTGTTTCGATGCTGTGATCGGTGCATTGTGTGAACCACCGTGATGTTGTCTCAGTTTTTATTCCTGACGATGACAAAGAAATACACAGAAAGCACCCTTGCGGACCACACCCAAGCTCCACTCTTTCAGAATAGCATGAAGAGAGAGTGAGTTTCAGCAGGACCTTGCTATTTATGCATAAGTGAGGCGTTGCCCCAGAATGAATGCAGGGGGACACGTAAGATTCTGCCCACTCACCCCACTAGAATTACACAAAATTCTGATCAGCATAACAAAATACATATACAAACAGATTCAAATATATATCAAAACATATACAGTAAGTGACAAAAAATTCCTGTTAAAAGGATAAGAGATTCAAAGATTCACTCGGCGACAGTGGTGTAGTCGACGTGATACACAGGTATACGGCGTATGCCTACTGGAAAATGCCATTGATTTGCATATATTCATTGGTTTAGCCTGCTTGATACACCAGTATATGCCCTATATTTGCTAGTTATATTTTCCCACCAGTACCCCAACCAGAACCCCTCGTGGCACTCCCACTCACCACACTCATAGCACCCCCAACACACACTAGGGCATGGGGGTTGTGGGGGCCGTGGGGGGCAAAGGTCTCCCAGCCCCCCAGATTTTAATAGCACATAAGACAAACTCAGCACACAGCACTAGGCCTTGGAGGAGGGGATGCAGGGTGGGGGAGGACTGGCCCCCTGACCAGACCCCCCCCTCCAAATTTAATTGCACTTTTAGACACCCAGGCTTAAGGCCAGGGGGTGATGCACCACACTGCCCTTAGTGTGGTGCAGCCCCATCTCCTTCCTGGTCTGGGGCACCCCCTGTACCACTAGGTGGTACATGGTACATGCTCCATCTGCCATGGTGGGTGTGCACCCTTGGTCTCGTCACCTGCTCACCCGGCCTGACGGGGGAAATGGGGGCTGAGGGGCCGCTGTCGCCCAGGAGATGGTAAGAAGGTTGGGAGGAAAGCCTTAGCTTCCAAAACTGGCAAGGCGGCTGGGTACCGCCTCGCCCTGGCCGTTGGACCCCGGATGGCCCATCAACCCTGATCCCTCGGGCGCGGAGGCGGGGGCTGACTGCCAGGCACCCAGGGCGGGTGAGTCAGTGGTGGGGCGGGTGAGTCGCTGCTCGGGGGCCTAACTCCATTCTTACTGGGTGCAGGGTGTCGCTGGGGGCTGGTGGCTCGGCCTGCGCTGGCCCCTCACATTGTTCTCACAATGTTATGTTAGGTTGAGTATTGTCATTGCTTGTCATTGATTGATTTTGGTTCCATCCAGTATGCCATCACAGCTCATGGCTGTCACTTGTTGCTATCTGTTGCTGCTGTCCCTCTCTTTCCCCGTCTCCTCTCTGAAGCTGCCGAGACGTCGCTGCAGACCCAATACAGCAACTGGCGGCAGTGAGGATCAGACTCTCGAATATATGGACCAAACTCTCGAATATATGGACCAAACTCTCAAATTTGTGGACCAAACTCTCGAATTCATGGATCAAACTGTCAAGGCAACATCCCTAATGCTATCAGGCCTACCCCAGGACAATGAGAGAACAAACAAATGAGAGTCATAACGGCTCGGACGTAGCCCAGGTCAACAAGGTCTGCGTGCTAGGGAACCAGGGCGTCCTGGCGAGAAATGGGCTACTGGAACAAACCATAGATGGACAAGGGCGGAAAACATGGGACTGCTGGAATGCTACAACAGGAGCAAGCCTACCGAGCGTGGATACATGCAGCGAGTGTGGGAACAATGGCTACTTCGGAACCCACAATCCAAGCGAACAAAGAAACATCTGTTAACCCAGTGTTCCAATGTACGCAACCGGAAACTCCTATCACAACTAGAGATGGATGAGATACAGCAACGATGCCTCTGCAAGGGGGACTCAGGAAGCACGGTCATCTCTGTGGCTCTGTTTTCTTGGTTGTTTTTTGCACCAAACACATAATTAACAGCACTATTACGCAGCGTGCGCACTGGTCCTGTGCTCTCCGATCCTCCACCTCCCTCTCTCTCCTGCCTGCTACAGTCCCTCCAGCCCCTCCAGTCCCTCCCTGCCCCAGTCCCTCCAGTGCCTCCAGTCCCTCCAGTCCCTCAGCTCTTAGGCTGATGGAAGAATCAGCCACTGCCTGCACCGCAATTTCCACTCCTCTACTCAGTGACTATATGGCCATCTTTTTTACTTTCTCCAGCCAGATGCGGCTGTTTGCCTCAGCCACAAGGACTTCAAACTCCAGGGAATCATATTTATTCTTCCTCTTTCCTTTGCACTCGCTATGATGGAAAGGCTGACAGCGCGCAAACCCCTCATTTACATACTGCTGTTTGCACCTGTTGTCACTGCGGCAAATTCCCTCAGTAGATCACCCGCAAAACGCACACAAATCAAGCACGCGAATTCTTACCAGGAGCATGCAATTTAGCGCCCCTTTTTTGGGATCTTAGTAAATCAGGCCCTAAGAGTGGTTACGGATTCCGATTCCGAAGTGGAGCAACAATCAGCCACCTGCTCCAAATGGATGACATCAAGCTGTATGCCAGAAATGAGCGAGAAATCGACTCACTAATCCACACCACCAGGATCTACAGCAATGACATAGGGATGTCATTGGTATTGGACAAATGTGGCCGGAGGGTCTCAAAGAGAGGCAAGATGACCAGAACCGAGGGGATCGACCTATCAGAGGGAAAAACAGATGATATCTAGAACTGCTACAAGTACCTTGGTATCCCACAGGCCAATGGAAATCATGAGGAGGCCGCTAAGAAGTCAGCCACAACCAAATACCTCCAGAGAGTAAGGCAAATCCTGAAGAGTCAGCTGAATGGCAAGAACAAGATTCAAGCCATCAACATGTACGCACTACCAGTCATCCGATACCTCGCCGGAATCTTAAGCTGGCCAAAGGAAGAAATAGAAGCCACGGATATCAAGACAAGGAAGCTCCTCACCATGCACGGAGGGTTCCACCCCAAATCCAGCACCCTGAGACTGTACACTTAGCGGAAAGAATGAGGCAGAGGACTCATGAGCATCAAGGCCACGATCCAGGATCCAGGACTGACAGAGAGTACAGAGGCACTTATCATGGCAGCACAAGAACAGGCCCTAGGTAGAAGAGCCATAGAGGCCAGGATCTACCAGAACAGATCAGATCCAAGGTGCAGACTATGCAAAGAAGGCCTTGAGACAGTCCAAAACATCAGCATACATGGAGAGGCACAACCAGGTGGCAGGAATAGTCTACAGATACATCTGTGCCCAGTATTGAATAGAAGTACCCAAATCCCAATTGGCCACACCACAGAAGGTGGCTGAAAACAGCAGGGCCTGTGGGACTTCAGCTTCCAGACTGACAAACAGCTCCTGGCTGCCCAAACGAACATAGTGGTGGTGGACAAAATGCAGAAGAAAGCAGTGGTGATAGATGTGGCGATACCAGCTGACGCCAACATCAGGAAGAAGGAACACGAAAAGGTTGAAAAGTACCAAGGATTGAAAGAACAGCTGGAACAGATGTGGATGTGGCAGTGCCCCCCAAACTGGGCGAGTGGCTCCAACAGATCCCAGGAGCAACATCTGAAGCCTCAATCCAGAAGAGTGCAGTCCTAGGAACAGCTAAGATACTGCGCAGAACCCTCAAGCTCCCAGGCCTCTGGTAGAGGACCCGAGCTGGAGGATGATACCATCCCAAAGAGTGTGAGAAGGAGACATGTGTACCAATTAACCACACAGAGAGGCTAACAGACTACCCTGGGCAGGGGCATCAACAGAGGACTGAAAATGCATCCACAAATCGGTGCAGCCATCTCCCCACTCACTTACATTCAAGAGGGAACCAGCAAGAGACATTCAGCTGCTGCAGCTGCAGTGTCTGAAGTAGCCATTTCAGTTACATACCAACCAGAAAGAGAGGGGACATCAGGTACACTAGGGGCAGCTGTGGACAGGGGAACAACACCATGCAGAGTGTCTTCCAGTACAGTAAGTAAAGCAGTAAGTTTTGATGGACAACGCGCTCATGTCCGTCCAGATCTCTGACACAGTAGAGACGCAGAGTAGGTCTTGCAGCAACCACAGTGCAGAGGGCATCCACTTATCAAAAAGCTTGTGCTTTCCTGTGACACCTTTGTTTGCAAGCAGCACATGATCCCTGACAGACCCAGACTGACCTTTGATCCGTTTATTGCGCTGATCACACCGATGTTTCTGCTCAACTGTGCTGTTCTCTTGAGCTATGGCCATGGCACAGAGCAGATTTTCCATCAAATGCACCTCATAGTCAGTCACCTCACGAAAGACATTGTTGAACATGAGGTCAAATGGCAACTTTGGGACCCTTCCAAACATTAAATAAAAAGGTGCAAACACTGTGGTCTTATGAACAGTCAGTTACGGTGCAGTTAAACTGCTCAGTACCATCATTTCCCATGGGCTATGGTGACGTGTGTCAACCCCTGACAGCTTCAAAAGCTCAGCAATCAGCTCACTCTCAAAATTTGCAACCGATCAGAGAGCAAACGCTGAGGGAAACCATAGACGCAGCCATGAGCCAATGACTGAACTTTTCACACACGGCCCATTTCCAAGCTAAAATAGCAGCCTTTGAGATGGATAGTTAGCTTGACTGCAAGTGAGTGATTTGACTGCAAAAGTGAAAGTACAAAAGTATAAAAGTATGGCTCCTAGGCCATCAAGAGACGCATCAGTGGAAAGAATAAAAGGCTTATCAAAGTCAGAGTGTGACAGTACCACACTGTTCAGTAGTGCATTCTTCAGACTTTCAAAAATGTCCTCACAAGCAGGAGTCCAGTCTTTGGGGTAAGGTCACAGAAGGTACCAGCTCTCCGTCAGTTAAAGGAGCCTTTACGTTTTCTCTTTCCAGCATATAGAGTGTAGAGTGACTTAGCAATGGAAGAGCAGCAAGGAATGAAGTGCAGGTAATAAAGCAGCATGCTGAGAAAAGACTTAACGCTGAGATGGAGTGTGGCCGGCTTCTATCATGAGGTCTTCCCACTGAAAAGCAGAGATCACTTATATTTTCTCTTGGTCAACCAAAACACTACTGCTGTCAACCTCATGACCAAGAAACCTCACACTTTCAGAGAAGGTGACGCTTTTTCCGTACCAGCTTCAGGTTGTCAAGATGTGTCAAGACACTTCGAGGCTTCTTCCTCAGAAGGAGCAAAGACAAAGACCGGTCATCCAAATGACAAAGGAGACTGGAAAAGTTCAGATCACCAAAGACACTGATAATCATCCACATAAAGAATGTTGGGCTGTTGTACGGGCCCCGGGGAAGCCGGTTATATTAATAAAGGCCCAAGGGGGTTGTAAAGGCTGTGAGCCGTCTGTCAGACTCATGGATGGGGATGTTGTAAACGCCTATGAGAGATCCATGGTGCTGAAAAAGGCATTACCTCCAAAAGCAGCAAAACGATCAGCCTAGTGGGGCAGCGGGTGTGCATCTGTGACAGTCTCGGCACTGGGGAAATGTCAATCATCAGTAAGACGGATCCAATGCACAAAATCCTTTGCTTCCCCACAATCCAGCTTGTCCTTGGAGAACACATCCTGGTACGTAAGCACGAGATCAGCCAGTCTTCCCTTCCATTCATGTGACACTTCATGGCCATCAAGATCAATGTCAGCCAAGCCACAGGGGTTGAGTTGTTGAGAGGGAGAAGAACCAGAAGAGTCAGAAGTGGAGGCACTGTCGTGAACCCGGTCAGACTGAGGCCTATTCACACCCTGGGAGATAGGAAGATCCTCGACGGCCACACATGAAAAAACCTCCACCACCTTTGCATTCCTGCCCAGTGTGACATCACTCATAGTAGGATTAAGGACCTTCTTGGTCCCACAGTCATCCCACATTGGTGCAACAACCTGACCAACAAGGATCGCCTTGGGGGCAGGATGAGAAGACGTGGGTTCCACAATGACAGTACGCCCCAGTGTAAGAGTGATTAGGTGTGTTTCCACTACACTGGTTCTGGTGCTTTTTGGGGAGAGGTTGTGTCTTCATCACACTAATGGCCCTGTAAGAATCTAGCGATGATGTCATCACATCGCGTCTGAAAAGCGCTAAAACAAAGCAGCAGCAGAGGAGGAAATCACAACAAGACTAGACATGGACACGGACGAAGTTGGGATGTTTGTTGCGTTTGTACTGTCGCTTTACATGGTAATGGTATCAGAGATAGAGGACCAAGAGCAACGATTAAGACTGAGACGAAGGGAAAGCTTATTTTCACAAAGCTTTCATGAAGCAGCAGATCGCAACCACGATCTGCCGATGTCATTTGCCACAACCAATCTGCGCAACTTAGCCGCTAGTACCACCCAGCGACTCTACCGGGCCGTTAGAGTCGCTGGTACTCCACAATTATTCTGTAAGTTCCCGAAAAAGTTCCTGAAAGCCGCCCTGTCAGAAAGGCACGGTCAGTGAAAAGACACGCATAGCGTGAAGTCCCTTTAAAAAGGCCCAGAAGTTCTGATGGCAGAAACACGCCTTTCGAGAGTGTTGCCAGGCGGTTTACCCTTACACCAAGCGCTCCTGCTTTGGACCAAAGGTGACAGACTGTCGCAGCCTAACTTTCTCAGGCAGTACAGGACCTGACCAGAGGGTAATGCAGCTGAGCAAATGCAAGAACTGTTCACTCTGGGTCGGAGGTACTGCAGCAACCAGTACTACCAGTACTTCTCACCCTGAGACACCTCGGCACTGAAAGGGTTAAAAGAATCAGCAACTGGGCTCTGACTGTAAGCTGACAAACCCATTACCTGATGGGTCTAAGCATTTGCCCATATGTTTTGTGTGGCTGTGCAGACGCTCCTGAACCTTGGCTGCAGTCCATTGCTTTGGAGCCTTCAGTTGAAAGGACAGGACCTGGATCAGGGCAATTGTTGATAAACATCAAGAACACCTCTCTACTGGGGTCCTCCACAGACTCTCCCTTTTACGAAGGCACTCATCAGTGGCATCAATGGACTTGTTAAGGCGGATTCAGTAATCCAAGCTCTCTCACCGACACGGAGAACTGTGCTGTAGAAATCTCTCATGGGCAAGTTAGAATATGACAGCTTGCTGAAGTTACGCTTCAATATGTCAAACACAGCCAAAGGCAGGTCAGATGGACTCAGTCCACTGCACATCTCCGCCTGTCAGTCTTGACATTATCAGATCGTACATTTCAGCGGGTGTGTCGCATTTCACTCTTTTCAGGTAACAGTTCATCGTATCCTCCGACTCACGAACAGAGGACAAATCATTGTGATCACCCCTAAAGTAAGGTAGTAATTTGATGTCGGACTGCAAAAGAACCCTCAGCTGCAATAAACCTGCATTACTGAATGAGTGACTCGTAGAAGATTGGGCCAGTTCTGCACTTGGCTACCAGTGTCAAGATTGGCTGAAACAGTGTCTCCTATTTTCTCGGCTAAATCCATGATTTAGGTACCAAGGGCTTCAATGGAGACCACCTGTGTAGGCACAGGGGCAGACTGGGAAGGTGGTGTAGAACTAGCAGTGCGAACTGCTGATGGGTCAAAAAATGACTGATCCACTGTGTAGCTGAAAGCACCGGGGGATATGGACATACCCCAACCAAAACTCACCTGCCATAGTTTCCAAGTAACAGAGAAGAAAACAACAATTTTTCTTTTTTTTCCTCTTTACCTTCACCCAACAGGTGTAAATGAAAATATAATCCCCACCTTAATATTGCCACTTTCACCCGGATTCAACTCTGACAATACTATACATTTAAAGTTCATACAGTCTGATTCACTTGAAATATTATGTGCTGTCTGGACAACAGCTCGCAAGCGCTTCTTCTCACAACACCATGGAGAGGACAGCCCCCAAGACTGGAGCGTAGCTAGCTTCATAGCTTCCCGCAACACCGTGGAGGAGAGCCCCGAGACCAGACCACAGCTAGCGAGTGGTAGATATGATAGGTTTGCGGCACCAAGTGTAACTAGTGAAACTTCTTCTTCTGTTTGTGAACCACTGTGATCTTATCTGAGTTTTTATTCCTGACGATGACAAAGGAATACAGAAAAAATACCCTTGCGGACCACACCTAAGCTCCACTCAGTACACCAGAGAGAATGAGCTCCGGCAGGACCTTGCTATTCATACAAAAGTGAGGGGTCGTCCCAGAAAGAATGCAGGAGTACACATAGAACTCTGCTCCCACAAGGAACACAGGGGTACACAGAAAACCCCGCCCCAGGATGAACACAGGGGTAGATTCAAAACTAAATCAATTTTGTCTAATTATATTATACTCAACATCACCATTGTTAGGCAGGGAACAAAGATTTCTTGAAAGAAGGAAGATGGGATGGATCTGACATGGGGGTGGAGGCTGTGCTTTCCCAGTGCTCACCCACAGGTCAGACACTGCACCCCTGCGCACCCTTTTCTGGGGAAGGGCCGGCATCCTGGGTCCCTGCTTGCCACATCCTTGACTCACACCTCATTGTGCCCACCCAGTGGTCCGAGGAGTCTTCTGCTGACCTCCATAACCCCTCCTCCCAGACGATCGACATGCTGGACTGGCCTGATTCCCATGGGTCCTACCACCAGCACCCGTTACATTATTGTAGCTCGACTTGCTGATCTGAACACCATTGCTGTTGTTAATGAAGTTTCTTTTTGTTTCTGCTTTTGCTGAAGTCATTGCTCATTTTATTAGGGTCCAATCAACAAAGTTGCCAGGAACCTATTGTATCTGCTCTGCTCTGTCCGAGCAACAAAGTTGCGAGAACCCTATTAAAATGCCCATTTCTTTTTATTAGAAATTTCTATAGGTCAAAGGTGTGGTTGCGTGGTTGCTACAATGTGTAAAAATGTGGTGATTTTTTTCTCTCACACTCTTTCACTTTGAACAGCTTTTACGCGTACATACTTGATCATGGAACCTTGAAACTTGCTGGACCTGATGAAGGCTCCATCCAGAATAGCCTGATATATTAACTTACTACCTCACTCATGGCGCTCCCCAGTGGTGACAGGAAGTAATGAGGTTTAACACTTACATGTAGTACTCACTACATAATTGACTCCATCAACTTTATTCCACTTGTAATGCATGCAGAACAAGTTGGTGAAGCTACAGTACAAATGCAGTGAAGCCAATGGTATCTGTGTGGTGGGCATGAATAGTGATCCCTCGCCATGTATTAGGGGTGGCTTTGTGATGGCTTTAAAGAACTCATATCATCATGAAACTACACTAATTAAGGAAGGACAGCTCTGACACTTGATAGGGGCATAACCCATGGGGGTTCCAAAACCAAATGTAGCCCCCCCCCCCCCCCCTAGAATTTTGACCAATACCCATTGATATGATGACAGTAACCCGACAGGAAGTCAGCTGTGATTTGAAATTTTGAATTTTAAAAACATCTCCCCCCGATGTGGTTAACCCAATTGGCTTCAGATTTGGAACAAATCATCTATGGACCAAGCTGAGAAAATTATATGTGCAGAATTTTTTTCAAAGTCAAAGGGCGTGGCCACCAGCGCATGACAAACTTTGGTTATTCTTTATCAATATTTCAAAATGCTTTTCCAGATAGGCACTTCATCATAGAAGCTTCAAAATTGCTGGACATGATTGCAATGTATGCTCGTACAGCCAGGTAATGGCCTTGTCAATGGGGATCACTAAATGTCTCTTTAGCGCCACCTTGAAATTTTCAAAACCCCCTCCCATAAAGCTTTTTGTGGAGTAGAAATATGAAAATTTGTAGGCTTATACAGTTTATCGGCCATTTTGGTTTCAATCTTCTTATAATTTCTTTTAATTTTCTAAATTAATTTTGGGACATTAACACTATATTTAATGTCCCAATATTTAGACATGTAACATTGCTGTACCATATGTGTCCATTTCAGCTTGCTTTCTGTAGGCTTCTTCCAGGTCTGCCGTGGTGCATTTTGGGACCTGTAATTTCCAACTGTAGTTTCCTGTTCCTCTTCCTGAAAAAGACTGCATACATTTTGCATAGCCCTTGGTGTAGGAGTAGAATATGGTGCATTATGTTTGTATGAAACGTGTACATAAAATGTAAATTTATTGTTATATATGAAGTTTGATTAATGCATATGATGTTTGCCATGCTATTGCGAGTTGATACATGTTTTTATGTTTGTTATGGAATATGGGTTAATGTTATTTGCTATTGTATTGGAAAAGCTATATTAAAGCTATCAAAAACACTGCAACTACAGCCCAAAAACATTTTTCTCACCTGGAAAACATACAGTAGGGTACAGGTATCAAACAGACATCAGACTTTTCTCTGGTTGGCTGGCCTAAATCCCTTAATGTGACATCTGATGCATGGAAAGCATTCAGAGCAGGGCCCAGCAAAGGATAGGAGAAATATATCATTACATAATCTCCAATTAAGAGAGAAAAATGCAGACTTGACTATTGTACAATGTCCAAAGTATATTCCACTTATCTTGTTGCGTGACAGATAAATTGTAGGGCGCACAAATGTATATATGTCATGGTCATATATTCCTTAAATATCCTATAGTTATGACAATGTTATGTTGAAATCAGATTGTCTATTTGTCCCACAATTCAGACAGTTTCACAAAAAAAAATACTCTACATACCAATGGAAATCAATAAGGAGATGTGCTTCCAACCCGGTACCCAGAGGAAACAAACACACATAACCATGCCAGCTCCAGATAGAAATGGCCAGGACCAGAACGCAAACCAGCAATATTCTGGATTCGGCTGTGAGGCAACAGCATTAACCACTGATCCCTCTCTGTTGCCCCAAAACTAAACTGACTTCTCAATTTATGGAATTTTCCCTTGAGAAAAAAAAGAGCCTAATCTCCATCTCATCTTATATTATTTAATCACCTCATCTCATTTATTTTGTCCCATCAGCTCAGTTCAACCATTTGTCTTTTCTTTCTTTTTGAACACTTTATCAACCGCATACTAACCCCCTCTAGTGGACAAACATAAATACAAACCATATATTGCAAACTCACACTTTTTCATCTTAATATAATAGAACTGAGTTATCCTTTCTACCCACTCCATCCACCCCTGCACAGCTTGATATTACATTTATTTTGTCCAATATTGGACACTTTAACAGGTTCTCACTGGAACCTATGCTCCCACGTGATAAATAAAACATAACATTAACTCATTTTCTCTCAGCTTAAGTAAATCATCAAATGAGGAGTAGACATGCAAATCACATCATGAATGAATAATAAAATGAAGTTATATATGTAAAATATATATATGTATATCTGTAATATGTGTAAAATTTATATTTGGAATTTGGCTACAGCTGCATGAAAAGAAAAAATATGAATGCTAATAACAGCTACGTTATTAGCAACTATACATAAAACCAGCTTACATATATAGCACCAACATACAACACATGTATGCTGTCATGTACAGTATGCGACATAGCGACATCCCAATACTTCATCCAAGTATATTTCACGTGCACACACGCACACATACACGTATGTAGGCAATCTCAATACCACAGGGATTGGTTCACTGGTTGAGCAAGGGTGTAAAAATAGATGAATAGTACGTATGAAATTAAGGATTGTGGAAAAAGGAGGGGGGGGGGGTACATCATAAATGAAGAGGATGGAGGGAAAAGAGGCAGAGAGACCGGACTTAAGTAACGGAGAGGACGTGACAAGGGAGAATCACAGGAAAAGCTGCGAAGAGGGGGTATGTAACAACCCCTTGATGTTTTATCCAAGAGGTGTCAATCACTCAGCAGCAAAGCAAATACATCTGAAGCCACTCCACTGATGTGGCGTACACAACAGCATAAAGACGCGTATATGTACACATGCCACTGTCGATTATCATTCAGACTATGGTTTAAAACCTGACATTATCCATTGGGTGTGTCAACAGTTGTAAGTTTTTGTTGTACTTAACACTGTTAAGTATGACAGACACCACATCACAACATACATCAAAATAGTCAAATAAATAATGGTGTTCCGACATGTTAACTTTCTGAGCAATGGTTGCAGGTCAGTCAGTTGTAGCAAATTTCTCTTGGGATTAAAACAATTGCTTTCCAACACTTCCTGTATTAAGGTTCTCAACATTTCACCCTCGTCACTGGCAGTAGCACCCCCTGTTGTGTAACAGTACAAGTACTTTATTGTACCCTCTAGTGGTTAGATGGTGCATAACAAGCTCTTGACCAAACTGATTTCTGATCTCTGGTCTCGCATTTTATAAACCATAAAATGTGTTGTGTTCTGTGCTTCTTGTTTTATGTTAAGCGTTATGTAAAGTTTTCCATGTTTCCTCCGCTCCTTATCCTGCACATCTCTTAGTTTCTTTCCATTTAGCCCACCCCCATCGGGTGCTGAGACAGATTTGACACCTCACACACTTAAATACACAACTAGATATTAATCCATGCTCTGGACAGGGGTTTGCCACAAAAAAGGCAGTGGATGAAAGGAGGAAAAGGAGGGTGAATGAGTTGTATTTCTTAATCTTTACATTTATCTTTGAAAACCCATTCTGTTCATCTTCCTCTGCTCTTCACTTCCTGTCATCTTATACCATTTATCCCTTTTTTCCTCCCACCCTGTTTGCCCTGGGAAAAATATGCTGTTCCTCTTCCTGTATAAATCAGCTTGTGAAAAAGAGAACTGTCTTTTTTATCTTTTTCAGCACTATTTAAGAAAATAGGAATCTCGAAATTAAACTTAATTGAACAAAAGCTTCACTTAAGAGTGCCTTTAACATTCTTTCTTTGTACTCTTAATATCAATCCTACATTTACATGTTTTTCTATAAATGTTGATGTTGATATGAATGTTTATATAATGTTGATGCCAGATCAAACTACAAATGCAAGTGCAAATCCAATCAACAGTCATGCGTTAATTCTTCTCAAGCAAAATCCGCCTCGAAAGAATGACAGCAGTCCTATCAGTTTTCAGAGATTTCAGAGATTTTCCACTCACCACTGAAGTTCCAGGGGGACTGGAGCCCCTCGACTCCGTTGCTGTGGTTACTCATGTTGCATGCTCCTCTCTGCCCTATTTCTCTGTTACCCTCCGCTTCCCTCTCTCCGAGTGTTCCCCCAGCTGTTGCCTCCACATCCGCAGCTTCACCCCTCTCATCCAAGTCTGTGGATTCTCCCTCACTCCATCCTCCACAGTAAATGTGCGTGTTCGAAAAAAAAAAGAAAAATCAGTTTTACTATGTGTTCGTGCGCCGGAGCCTCTGTTATGGTTTCTGTCTCTGTTCACATAAGGTAGTTTTTATGTTGCAATCGATTATATCGGTTAGAATCCTAATTATGGCAATAATGGTAACAAGAAGCAAAAAATAACTTCCCCCTCTTAATTAGGATTCTGACAGAGAGACACGAATGCTGTTGTTGTGTGGTGCGTCGCGCACCACAGGGCTGCCTTCATTCAAAGGGAGAGAGAGAGAGAGGGAGAGGAAGGAGAGAGATAGAGCGGGAGGGAGAAAGGGAAAGAGAGAGGCTTGTGATGTAATTTTGCTCAGCCAATCCCCGTTTGACTGGATCTATGTTTTGGCTGCCCAGTGTGTCTTTCTTCCCTCTCAGTGCGGTCATTCTAAATTTAAACCGACTGCCTTTTGCTCTGCTTTTGCAAAAAAAAAAAAAAATTAACGTGTTCAATCCTATTTGGACGAAAGCACCTGCAAAATGAGTCAATGTAAATCTAAATAGAAAAAGAAGTTTGTTTAAAACGAAGAAAATTAGCAGCGCTGGAACACAAATGGGTAATGATCCAGGAGTAGGTAATAAAATAAACCAAGAATTAGAGCCATTGATTTGATGCATTGAAAGAACTGTCATTTCAACCTTATTTTATCACTGCCTTTCAGCGTATTGGAAGTAGCATTCCCTGCTCTTATTATGTTTACTCAAAGTTGAGCATCTTATTTTGACGACTAACCTGTGTTTTTATCTCAACACTCTTTCAACCGTCGACATCATGTTTATTTACATGATACATTTTATTTTATTTTATTATTATTTTATTAAAATAACAACATAATAATAATATTAATATTTAGTAATAATAATAATAATAATAACAATAATGATGATGATGATAATATTTAATAATAATAATAATAACAACAACAACAACAAAAATAATAATATTAATAATAATAATAATAATAATAATAATAATAATAATAGTAATAATAATAATAATAGTAATAATAATAATAATATTTGTAGGACATCAGATGTTTCAGATATGATGGCAATAGGGAAGATGGAACCTGATGTTGGAGCACATATTTTAAGCAACGACATCCTCATCAGGCACACAATCACATTGCAAGCGCGTCCAGCTGTGCCTCTGCGATGTGAACGCGAGCTGGCCTGTGAAACCGTTTCACCCCGTTTCTCTTCATTAATTATTAACCAGTGTTACCTGCTGTTCATTAGCAGCATCACAGCAGCTCCCGAGAGAGGCCTCACGGGAAATAAAACCGAAGGATTCTGACTGCAATAAGTTAAATTCTAAAGTTAGTACATACTGAATATTAAAAACCAAGTTGCATGCCGTCTTCCCAGGCCACGTTGAGTATCTTAAATCGTTTGTACAACAGGCTCAGGTTTTTGAGTTTTCGTTTTTTGGGGCTACGCGGCAGGACGGTGGTTGGTGCTGTTTCCTGACAGCAAGAGGGTTGTGGGTTTGCATCCTATTTCTATGTGCAGTTTCCATGTTCTCTTCGCGTGAGCTTGGGTCTTTTCTGGGTACTCAGACTTCTTCCCATAGTCCACAAACAATGGGGTTTCATGAGGTGACAGTGCTGTCTCTCTGTCCACTGTGCTGCTTGTTGTTATTAAAGCAATGGGCAAGGCAGAGGTCTCTGTTAAGCCTGTTTCAGAATGGATTTTCTTTCTTTTACTTAGTTTTTTGCACTGCATTCTGTTGTTCCACAGTAACAATGGATGGTCAGTGGTATAAAAGCATTGCTCAGTCTGGAGTGCCTTGGAGAGTTCTCATAATTGGAGAGTTTTCATAATTATCCTTTTCAAACAAAAGATAGCACAACATAAAATGGTTAATATTGTGAAAATCACAGACTGAATTGGAAAAGAACATGTTTATAATTGTTTGTATACCCAAGTTACAGTATTTTCATCAACATATCAGTAACTACTCGCTAATATCAGAGCATCATTTTTTTCAATTGTGTTGCTTTTCATACCTGCTCTTCTTGATAGCAAAGCTTCATATTGTGCGACTGATTTACCTGATCATTGACAAGACGGATTGATTCCACATGAGAAGCAGAGGCTGGTTTGTATCTTGTGTTCAGTTGATAGGTGGAGGTGAACAGGTGAGAGCAGTTGAGCAGATGAGTGGGAATAACTGGGAGTAGTGCCTAGAGCAAGGGTCACCAACACAATGTCCATGGGCATCAGGTCACCCTCAGGGACCATATGAATCGCCTGCAGGCCAGCGTTACTATTTTTTAAAATTCGGATGACCGGGCTCGTTCCCAGGGACCACCTCGGATGTGACTCCACTATCGGACCTTCCGGGCCGTTTTACAGGAACTTCATGCTATGCGCATATTTCCGTTGACTGGGCTGTTCCAACAGGGACGCTTTCAGGAACTTTGAAGGGAACCAATGGAGTGCCTCCTTGAGGGTAGGCACGGTCCGGTAGAGTCGCTGGACGACACCAATGGCGCAATCTGCTGCTTCATGAAGGCTTCATGAAAGTAAGCTTACCCTTCGTTGTCGCTCTTGGCCCTCCATCTCTGATACCATTACTGTGTAAAGCAACAGCACAAATGCAACAAACATTGTTTTGGCACTCTTCGGGCGCGATATGATGACATCATCACAGGGTTCTTACAGGGCCATGGTGTAATGCTGTAACATAATGCAATACGCCAGAGACGACCAGGCCAAGTTGTGGCCCCAGTTAAAAGTACCTCCCCCAGAAAAAGTACCAGAACCAGAAACACGCCTCTTGTCCCTGGTTAGAGCTCCTCGAAAATATCCTCGAGTTGAATGGGATTGGCCCCTTGGCGATCGGCTAACCTGAGTGACCCCTGGCCTACACTGTCATGGACATTTCAGGAAAGCAAAGCAGATTGTTGTCTGTCTGTCTGCCTGCCTGCCTGTCTGTCTGTCTGTCAGTGTGCATGCCTGCCTGCCTGCTTGTCTCCTGCTCCTCCCACTCACACCTGGTCTGCTGTGTCTGTCAATCACCTTCCCCACCTGCTGCTCGTTGTCCGCTCGTTTGTCTGTGTATTTAAACCCCATGTTCTCTGTTCGTCTGCGAAACTACGCTTCACCAGCCTCGGCAAGCCTTTCAACCCCGACTCCGGTTCCCATGCTCATCTGTTGTTCTCCTGTTCCCGATCGTCTGTTCCTGCGTTCCCATTCCGTTCCTGTTCCATTCCTGCTCTCCTCGTCCCGTGTTCCTGTTCACCGTCCGTTCCTGCTATCTGTCTCGGCTTCGACCCTCCGTCCGTCTTCGACCTCGATTCTGCTCTCCGGCCTCAGTCGTCGGCCTTCGCCTGCCCCACCGCCGCGACTCCGGCCACCGACCAACCGCCTGTCCTCGACTCTTGCTCTGCCCCGGCCATCGACCTCCTGCCTGTCCTCTGACGACGCCTGCTCCTCAGCCCCCGGAAAGTCCGACCCACTGCCAGCCAGGACCCCGAGTCGCTCCCGCAGATTTTCTACATTAACACCCCCATTTCCCTTTCCCTCAATAAAACTTTTGGTCTCCTACGTGTTTGGCGTCCGCTTGTTCCTGTTCGCTGACGGATCGTGATCCTTTGTCTCATTTCTTTTGTGCAGTTCCTTCACCTGATTTGGATGTAAACTGTCATGATCAGTCAATGCTGTCATCTCTGCCTTAAGGGGCGTTCACACCAAAAGAGACACACATGGAAAAAAAAAAAACTCAACACGCTCGTATGGCGCTGCTTGATCATTTTGGGGAAAACGCCTCGTTTGGGCTTGACGCATGAGGCCACTGCTGAGCACGTCGCGCTTCACACTTGAAACGAAACTGCGCTTCCTGCTCCTCCCACTCTGCTGCGCTGTATCCACTGTATAAGTCCCAGAACTGTCTGGGTTCATGACGTCCATAGACGCACTCAGCTGGGGGGAGTTTCACCATCTAGTTCAGGAGCTCCGTGTGGATGACAGCCGGATGACTACTTTAGAGTCTTTAAATCAAGCTCGTTCTGGGATGTCCATTGTAATAATGCTCATGAAGCGTTGAGAGCTGATGAGAGCTGCTGGAGTTTCACCGTCTAGGAGCCTTCATCCAGACAGAGGTCCTGGATGATGGTTCCAGGACCTTTAGCTTGGATAGGTGCCAGGATCTCCCCCCCCAGGGAACTAACTACAACGTTGTCACTTCGGTCAAATAGCTTTGTCTCCATGCTTCTGCACAAACTGTGACATCAGGATAAACTCATCTCTGATTGGATTTTGCGGCACAATACTGCCTGAAAAGCACATTTTTCCAACTTAATTCGTGTTGCTCCAGGCCTTTCATCTTCATCGCTCCAAACACGATGTCCCACCATGCCAGTTGCTTCAATCGCACTGATTTTGAATGTACAGCTGCGACTCAATTCGCATCCACCACTTTTGGTGTGATGCCCCTTTACACCTGCGGTGGTTTTCCACATCTCCACTACTGCTTTCACAACCACTCCCCTCTGCAATCCCAGCCACTCACAGACACCTCTACTCTTACCAACAACACATCCAATCAGCACCCTTTCCAGCTTATCAGTGGGATATATGAACGTACCCCGGAGTCTCATCATGTTCAAATTGTCTTTGTTGTTTCTTTCCTCCCTGCTCAACCTGCCTCAGAACCTCAGACTCCCCTTCCAAATCCCACCTGGTCTCGTCTCTGCTGTCCAAACCATCTTCTGTCCCGTCTTCACAGCTATAGATCCCAGTGAGTACTGCCACACTCTTGTGAAGCCGAGCACACTCTCCATAGCACCTGTCAGTCATTTTGCAGCACCCTGCAGCCTGCTGTCTGCTCCTGCCTGGATCACTGTGACTTAGTGAGTTCATAAAAGCTGTGAGCACTTCTTTGAGCCTGTGTCACGCTTGGGTCCATCTCTTGCCCTGATAATAAATCCTTCTAAACCCTCAAATTAAAACCAAGAGTCTGTACTTGTTTCAAATTCTTGTGGTGCTGTGCAGAGCCAAAATTCTGAAAATTGTTTCCCAATGCTTTTGGGCTAAGCCGTAGCAACCATTCCCTACTCCTGTGTGCGGTCCCAGCGCTTGGTTTTCCACATCCAAGCTTTGGATCTCCACTCTCCGCTCCATCTTTGTCACTCTCTTTCTCTGCCTCTCTGCTTTCTGTCTGTGTCTCTCTGTTCTCTGCACTCTGGCATGCGTTGGTGGTGAGGACCCAAGTGGGATGTCTATCCAGGGCATGGGGGCGGGGGGGGAGTCGATGATCATGGCTGTGCCTGGCAGTAGCAGTGGGCATGGCAGACGAGACGTTTCTTATGGAAAAAACCCTGACGTTGGACTAATCAGTATGTTACCAACAACTGCCTGCAACTGGGTCAAGGATTTTGCAGTACAGAAGTACAGGTGATTAAGCGATGGGTTACCTGCAGTAAAAGCAGATGCTCTCTGTCGGGAGAACTGACAAGGAATTAGGAAATGCCTTGGAAAGGTAATGGAAATCAGAACTACAAAAAGGTTTAAAATTTGCATCGTTTGAGCTGTACCAGAGCAAAGCTGATTTAAATGTGCAACAGTCACTGCAAGGCAAATCAAATAAAACACAAATTTAACTTTAAAACTGTTGCAAACAAAGTCCACACCCACTGAGACCCCACTGAAAGCACAGCCCAAGCATCTGTATAAAGCACATCTGTGCAAAAATATCCCACCTCCCTTTGTTTCTATTGCTCTAATTAGTCCTTCGCCTCCCCTAATTGGATTAATTAACACTCAGCTTTGAAGTGATGGTGCACAAGAGTCACAAGAGGTCAGTGCAGTGCAGCTAGGCTAAGAGCAAGCCACTGTGAGAAAGAGAGACAACCACCCATAATACATGACAAACAAACAAAAAATAAACAAATGTAAACCTGAAGGACAGGAATCAATGGTTTTGCACTGACTGATGCAGTCTATCACAGTGATGTACTATTTGATTCAGGAGAAAATACAAAGCAGAGCAAATGATGAGCCTTTCTATGAACCCTTTTGAGCAGTGTTAATGACTTGAGCAAACAGAACGAATTTGCCAATCCAGTCGAAAAAGAGCACGAGACAGAATGGTATGAGATATATTTGGTATGAGATGGAAAAATATGGTGCATTTTGAGCTAAATGAGCTACATGTCCATCGTCATTCAGAATGTCGGCCTCAGATTTAGGTCAGTTAAGAGGTTCCTTTATAATTCACTTTTATTTTGAAGGTGTAGGGGCCTAATGGGCAGGGTGAGCCATTATTGGTGCCTGAGGCCCCCCCCCCCCAACCCTCTTACCATCCCCCTTTCTATATTCCATGACTGCACTAATCTGATGTTTGGTGCATATTGACCCAAAATTGGTTGCAGACATCAGGTTAGCATGTCGAACAAGCATCTTGTACTAACACGTTGAACAATAACTGGAGATAGAGTAAAACACGTACATTAAAACACAATATAGCCTTATGAAGCTTAAATGAGCATACATTGATGTGTGATTCCAAACTTGGCTCTGGAATGGTCTAGGAAGGTGCAAGTGGTACTGTCGTGACCCCCAAGATAGCAGAGATAACGCCGTTGAGACACCGTTGAATTCACTTTCAATATTATAGCATTTTCCAAAACTTCTTCAGGGAGAGGGAAGGTTCCTCCCCACCAGATTGCATCGGCCCAATTTACCACACATCTGGTCCGAGGGGTGTCTTGCAGCAAGGTAAGTCTGTGGGAACAGTGGTCCTGTATGTGGCAGGGGGTCTGCTCGGTCTTTAAACTGTCGGCTTCACTACCCGAACCAGGGAGAAGGGAGTCCTAGGTTCAGATTCCAAGGTTCGTAGGACGGTCAGAGATGTATTCATCTCCACCATAGACATTTTCAGTACCAGTTTCTCACGCGCCATGCATGGTATGCACAGAAAAAGGAACCCAAGATGCCCCTATAAAGGATAAGTCGATACATACCATAAAAGACCACGGGAAAACCCAGTAACACACACACACTCAATGAAATGAGAATATTTATTAGCAAACAGGTGAACAGGTACAGACGCCAGACCCGAAGCCTGGGCTAACATCCCGTTAGCAGGGAAGTCGAAACAGAAGGCAATAGCCAGGGTGGAGACACGACAGAAACTCGCACGTAAACGCAGATCAGATCGGGTGAGGACCGGAGAGCAAGGGTAGTCAGAAACGAGCGCTAGTTGGTTTACCAGGAGATCCGAATGAGAGAGGTCCAGGGACAAAGGCAGGTCGGCGGCACAAGAGCAAACAGCGTCCAGAAAAGAGGTCAAAGAGGCGGGTGGATGGATAGAAGAACGATAAAACCCTCATCCTAACCCTCGATGGCATGAAATCATACGTGGAATCTGATGGCAAGAGCCAATTTTGACCACAGTGAGAAGGAGTATGTGTCATCACGCGTTGGACATCAGATTATTTAATCATGTAACGTGAAATTCAACATTGAGATTCAACACTGGTGTCGAAGAGGACCTCTCATTTTACATCCACACCCGGCCGAAGAAATCCTAATAAAGCTGTGGCACACAGAGTCTAGCAGCTCAGCTTTCTTGAAGCTCATACGTAGCTCTTGAGTCGTGCCTTTACTTTGCCTCTACTTTTGGTGGAAACATACTGTGCTCGTTTTCGAGTTGTTTCAAGTTGTTTGTTGCTTTTTAACATGCAAGCGTAAAGTTGTTAGTCTGGGGTATAGAATTGCAGCAAGAGGTTTACGAACCTGAATGAATGACACCTGGTCCCTGACCATCTGGGGAGGGACGAGTGAGATGCAGAATTTCAGCGACAGCTGAGAGGCTCAACTGTCTCCCTCTGAACTTCGATGTTTACGGCTTTGTCATGGTAAAATAATGACACAGCAGCTTCTTTTCCAGCTCTTTACCGAACACCCCGGCCCCAAACCTTCAACCTTCAACCCCGGGAGCTCTCTGCCCGTGGGTTCCGATCAACCTGTACCTGGGCTGGGTCGAGGCTGGTACTCCTAGCTCTGCCTCTTAAGAGGCTGGGACCGCACAGGCCACGACCACACCTTCATTTGAGACTGGAGAAAGGAACCTTTCTTTTCCTCCTCTGAATCCTGGGAGCGATTAGTCCACGCATGGAATTAGCAGAAAAAAATCTGCACATTCAGTAAAGGTGCTTCTTCTCACCGTGTACCAAGCTGTCCTGGTAAGTATTCTATATTTTAACAAGGTTTTCTTGAAACGGTTTTTATATCTAAGTTTCTAATTGTTATTTTCTGCATCCCGAAAGGTAGTGCTCGTGAGTTACAGGGAATTCACCTCACACAATCAGAATTTGGTAATATATCGTTTTTTTGGTTTATACCATTTTTCGTCCAATGCCGGAATTGAAAAGAAGATAAAAATCTTCCAGATTGGTCAGCGCGTGCCGTGAGGATCCCAGATTCGGAGGACAGTTTCGCTGGTGCTTTGGGAGGATACCCGCCAAGTCAAAGGAGGTGACTTGGGTACGCCAAGCTGCATCCTTTTGCAGCTCGGCCTTGTAGAATTAACCTTGAATGTGTTCCCCGTCGTGATCTATTAGTCTGCACACAGGGGGGTCGCGAGGGATGCAAGCGTCCACCGTTGACGCCTCGTCCGTAAAATTGTTCATATTTTTTGTCAAACACCCCTCTCAGTTTTGAAATCCTTCCCGGATCTCCCTTCATAAATTCCACCTCGGTTTCGCCCCTCTGTCGGTTTTCAGATGTACCGTACGAGGTTTGAAACACTCAGAAAGTGTTGTCCGAGGCCACCTCCCCGGGCTTCATCTCCATACTGCTGAGATAACTGTGATAACTGTGATTTTTTTCAGGCGTCTGACTTTCCTCAAAAGTGGATTCAAACGCCTTCACCACCTCTGTCGCGGTTTTTCTTTTCAGCGGTCTGACAAACTTTTTTGGAAAATACGTTTGTGACGATTAATAAGTAATCATATCCATCATTATGCCCTGAAAGGGCTTGCTTACCGCACAGGTCCGCTTGAAATTGGTTTAAAGCGCTCGGGGAAAACGCCCTGTTTCTAGGAAAATATATCCTGGCCGGTGTGTGAAGAGTATAAGCGTCCTCTCTGGATAGAAATGTTTAAACGTTTTCCAGAGGGAGTGGTTTTCCCACTGCTTCTTGCACACCTTTGCGGAGCTGCTCTACATCTCCGAAGCTACCCAGGAGTGAAGGGGGGGGCTGCAGAGTTCTCAACGTCCCCTTGGAGCTTCTAGCCAGTAAAAAGTTGCAGTAGTCCAGCCTGGAAGTATTAAAGGTATGGACCAGTTGTTCTTCTGCATAGACGGAGTAGGTGCCTAATTTTTGCGATATTGCGGAGGTTGAAGTAGGCAGTCCATTAGATAAATCTGAATAAGGACCTCGAGCCCGATACACTATGACAAGTAGGACATGCTGTGTCTTCAAGCATTGGTGACACAAACTGATGACAAGGCTTTCAAATGAATTATGAACGATATTAGGTTTAGCTGTAAGACAGCTGCCACCCCACCTCCACAGTCACTCCATGTCCCTGTTCTGAGGGACATGGTAATTAATGTGGCTGGGAGGAGAAGCCTCATTTAGGCTAACACAGTCACCCTCACAAAGCCAAGTTTCTGTGAGACACAACACCTCAATGTTGTTGTCAGAGATTCATTCATTAACAAGAATATCTTTGGAAGACGGGGAGCGGATATTAAGTAATCCACATATAATGCTCCTGTCCTGAGAAGTGACTGAGGAACTTTTTATCAGATTTTTATAAGGTTGCTAAGGGTCGCTCCTCTGCTGGACAGTCGGGGGACAGACACAGTCCCTATGGGCTTCTGTGTGGGTGACGAAGAAGAGGGAAGCGCAGAGGAGCTCCTCTGCCTCCCGGTCTCAACTCTGAGTCAGGGTGGGGGAGGACTAATGCGCTTGGCCAGGTTACTAGAAAGTTGGGCTGCTCCTTCCATCGTGGGGTGGATGCAGTCCCTCCAAATGAGACCAGGTCTATCCCGGAAAGTTTGCCAATTATCTACAAAGCCCACGCCATTTGCGGGTCACCACCTCGATAACCAGCTGTGAAATGATGATGCGCGGCTAAACATGTCATCACTTGCCAGATTCGGGAGGGGGCCGGAGAAAACGATTTTGCTACATCGGTGCTCAGCCTTAGCCAGCATCTTCAATTTAGACTCAACGTCGCCCGCTCTGGCCCCCGGGACGCAGTCTATGGGCGCTAGACTCGCCAGCTTCACATTCCGTAAGATAGTCGCCAATGACCGGAGGTTTATCATCAGCGGGTGTGAAACCTGTTGGAAGTGGGAAGCGGTTAGGGTTAGGGTTATTCTGGGCCTCCGTGGACTTTGGCTGAGAACTACGCTTCCCTCTGACAGTCACCCAGCGTCCCTCTGTTCCCGGCTGCTGGGGAGAAGCTGGAGGGGAGCTTAGGGGAGCTAAGGGGAGCTAAGCTAAGCGACCCTTGACAGTCTCAGCACTTTTTATAGTTTACTTTGCAAGTTTGCGCGGTGGGTGAAAGTACAGTAGTATCGTCTGTGCCGTACATCAACCATCAAACTCCGCTCCACATGAAACGGGTGTGAAAATGGCGCATGTTAACGCGGTGCGGACGGCGACGTTATGCGGCACTGCAGCCTGGCATTCCTGCAGCCTGGCTTTGTGAGCATGAGCTCAGGGCAAAGGGAAAGTTGCACACAAATCCTTTTGACACAGATCCTGCAGCGAAGGATAGCAAACGTAGAACTCACAGATCTGTTTACATATCTGTGTAATTCATGTCCACTTACACATCTTTGCACGCATCTTTATGCGTGCAAAGATGACCAGTACACATTTATAAGCCCGATTGCGCACACAGATCGAGATACACATTTGCAGATCGAGGTATACCATTTGCGAATCATAACCTAACAATATCTGTCTATGGTTCAGATTACGAGATCTCTATTCTGTGCAGGTCTTTTTTTGAAATTTCATTCCAGTGTTCGATGCAGAGAACTCAGAGACATTACCACAAGCAACTGGTCTCACTCCAGCTTGTTACAGAGTTTCCAATCGTCTTTTTCTCCAACTGTCCATAGTAGTTTAGATTACTTCATAGTTTATAGTTCGCATATAGTTTAGATTTTACTTCAGAGGGTCGGGATAGAAGCATCTCCGAGATTGGTCCATTCCGTCCAGTGAGGTCCTTTCAGATTTTTCTTGAACTAGCACTGCTGGTGTTAGGTTTGGCGCTTTCAAAACTCCTAATCTTCTCGTTGCAAAGTTGAGCAGAATTAACCTCTGCTATGAAATCAAATCCATTAACATCCATTAGAAATTACATATAGAAATTGGTTTACATCTGACTGATGATGGCTGTAAGAATGCAGAACCGACAGTGTGCGTCTCAAATGTTACGAAAAAAAGCAAAAAACCTGTGCTCTGCTCAGCTCACCTCTGGCACACGCGCACATACAAATGCTCCACGTGTCATTATGAACTGAAGTGGGCTGATTTTGGCTCAGCCATTATCTTCTTACACAACCCACTACAGTGAAGATTGTCTGTTTGTGTGTGCGCGTTAGACAGTGTGAGAGTGCGCAAGGGAAAGAGAGGGAAATAGATGCAGAAGAGAGAAAGCGCCGAGAGGGAGAGAACACTCACTGTGCATTACTCATGTGCTTATGTGCCATTTCGGGGCTCTTCCAAAATTGCGCCCTAATAAAGCCAGGCACTTATCCATCAGCTTTATTGAGGAGGGTGAGTCTGTGGCGCATGGAGCTGATGCAGCCCTCAAACCCGACTCGTTTTACCGTTTGTTGTTGTACAGGGGCCCTCTGACGACTGTCAGGATTTCTCGTGCAAGTGCTGCGGAGTTGCCGAGTACATGCGAGCACCAGGTGGCGCTGTGACACAGCATGATACGCTTTGTTGCGCGTGCATTTTGAATAACTCCGAATGTCCCGTGAGACGTTTGAGTCATCGCAAAAGCATGTGGAGAGCATAAAAGATGAAAGGGAAGCAAACACTAGGTAACTAGGTGTAAAGGAAAGAACATTATGCATATGTACATATGCTAATGCTATTAAAACCTATCATATGTTATTTTCTATTAAGATATGTCCGTTTGCATGCCATTGAGACATGCTTGTTTGACTTGGTGTTTTCTTTAAGACAAGCCAGGCTTGATAATTCATTAAACACAGTACACAGTGAGAACAAAGTGCCGTTTATCGATCCATTGTGACACTTGGCATGAGGTTTTGCACTCAAGATTGAGGCACCGACCTCACAATCCGAGTATGATTTTCCCGTCGGTGATTTTGAGTTCGCTTGGGAGAAACACGCACGGGCAACATTCCTTTAAATAAATTACAAAAAGGCGTCAAATGAGGATTTCGCAATTGAGTCCGGCAGATATCCGCCTTTAAAAGGGCAAGTGGGCCAGGCAAAGGGGGAAGCCCTCCACCGCAATGTGCCTGCGGCGATGGTCTCAGGGGATCATCGACCCACAGAGGTCCAGTTTGCGCCGTCCAAGCGGGTCTTGATGAGTTTCACCGACAGCCAATTTAAGGCTGAAGTTGAAAATGATCTCGCCTATCTACAAAAAAATAGCATCAGCACATGAGAAAAATACAAGAATGTACGCTGGTGGCATTACTGGGACTAACCGCCTCAAAAAGAAATTCTTCTGCGAAGGCTTTGAACCAGTGTTTACTTGTGAGATCTGTTTAGTCTTTAGTTGGCAGTTTTGTGCTCCTTGCTTGTGTCATGGGTTCCTTGCTTTTCTATGCGATTCATATCTTTTTTTATATATATATATCTGTTCGTTTAAACCATTTCTTTGTCATTTTATTGTTTTATTCATATTCATATAGAATGACTTTTGAATTTCAGAAAGCACCGCGGGAATATATTTCCGCAGGAGAAAGATCCACTGTGGCGTCTGTGAAGAAGCAGAGACGGGCGAGAGACAATCTTATGGTAAACGAATCATTTAAAAAGCTAGCAACTGCCGTAACTCAACAGGTACGAGTCGACATTCCTGCAGTGCTTTGTAAAACTCAAAAGTCATTCTATAATGAATAAAACACTAAAATTACAAAGAGATGTTATAGAGTTTCGTCAGTAAGACGGCTCCCTGGCTGAAAGGCACTGCTGTAAGTCTCTTTCGCACCACCCTGAGGTAAGAGAATCCAAACAAGGGACGAATTGCGCATTGTCGTGAATACTCGGACTAGAATACTAGTGCTGGGCGGTTCAGGACTCATCCGGGTTAATAACCCGGATCCTTTAAATGACTCATGAATCATGAATCCGAGGTCTCCATTGAACCGGATCCGCCGGGTCCTAACTGACAGTAGTGAGTGGATCCACTGGTTAAACACACCCGGGTCTGTAACAGATCCCGGTGCATTAATACGGATCCGGCGAGACCTGAGTCCTGATCCGCTAACCAACACTAACCCGGATCCGTGCGGATCCGGCGAATCCTGAGTCCTGATCCGCTAACCGACACTAACCCGGATCCGTGCGGATCCGGCGAATCCTGAGTCCTGATCCGCTAACCGACACTAACCCGGATCCGTGCGGATCCGGCGAATCCTGAGTCCTGATCCGCTAACCGACACTAACCCGGATCCGTGCGGATCCGGCGAATCCTGAGTCCTGATCCGCTAACCGACACTAACCCGGATCCGTGCGGATCCGGCGAATCCTGAGTCCTGATCCGCTAACCGACACTAACCCGGATCCGTGCGGATCCGGCGAATCCTGAGTCCTGATCCGCTAACCGACACTAACCCGGATCCGTGCGGATCCGGCGAATCCTGAGTCCTGATCCGCTAACCGACACTAACCCGGATCCGTGCGGATCCGGCGAATCCTGAGTCCTGATCCGCTAACCGACACTAACCCGGATCCGTGCGGATCCTGAGTCCTTAACCGTAACCGACAATAATGAGTGGATCCACCGGTTAAACACACCCGGATCTGCAAGGAGAGGGGATCCAGAGTCACACCAGGCATAGCGCATGCACGCTCATGAGTTCAATAAATTCGTTTTATATGTGCCTATCCACGAAAGATTTTATTTTATCCACGGAAGACATCATGTGATGTTAATGTTTTTGTCTAAGCTCGAAACGCAGGGAAAGTAGCCTACTGCATGATTTGGAAGCAATTTTCAGACAATGTAGTGTTAGGGCAATGCACAGATAATTACATTTGGTGGTGATCCGGGAACATTAATAATTAGGAATAGTTTGTTTACTTATTTATTCTTATTCTCGGTTGCATTTTGCGATTTTGCTGTTATGCCTATGTTTAAGTTTTGTATTATTTTTGGTGTGTTTAAATAAACATTTCTCTTGTTTTTAACCTTAGTGTTATTTAAAAGTGATTAATTCATCATTACTTTCTATTTAGTAATACGGACTCAAGTGACTCAAGTGACTCGCAGATCCGGATCAGTTCAGTGAGTGACTCAGAGGGATCCGAATCCTTAAAAGGATCCGAGTTTTACAGCTCTATAGAATACACAAACTGCGCATGCGCGGACACAGAGCACCGATCGGGTACTTCCGGACAGATCGGGCACCGACAAGTGCAACTCGACAGACCAGGCTCCTCCTCTCCTCCCTCGGTTTCCGGCTCCACTGTCTGCAGTCTGAAGTTTTTTTTTAAGTCTAAGGCTGTGTCCGAAACCACTCCCTCACCCCTATATAGGGCCCTTAATCGGGTGGACGCCATTTTAAGTAGTGTCCGAATGTCTAGTGAACGAGATTAAGGGCACTTAACGTATCCCACAATGCACCTTGATTCCAAGTGTACGTCGGATGGTCACTAGCTGGAGCCCTATATCCCATCATGCTCTGCGGTGGGACGGCGGGAAGGGAGCATGGATAGGAATGAATGGGCCGGTGTTTAGTCCGGTATCCAGGTTGTATAATGCGTCCACAGAAGAGAGCGAGACAACAGCAGACGCGGCACAGCAGCTGCTGTACAGATAGAAGTAAATTGCCCTTTAATGAATTTGTGAAATGTGAATGGTTCTATTAATACAATGAATGTAAATCAATTACTAATGTATTGTTTACCAAAGTTCTTTTTGCATTTTCTGCCAATTTGGCACGTATAATGCGACGGTTAGTGACGTCATCTCGGTGACTCCAAACGAGTGTCCGACAGTATTTGTCGGTAAGTGAGGGCACTATATAGTGCACTACATGTAGTGCACTATATAGGGGTTAGGGAAGTAGGGGTTAGGGGGTGGACACAGCCTGACTTTCACCTGATTGGCTGCTGCTCGCTGCGCTCCTTAAAGGGGCAGTAACACACAGACTGGTCACAAGTTTAACCACTCGGGATGTATCTTTACTCTAGACCAGTCATCATTTTCTTCCTTTACATTTAGTATTGGTTGAAGATTCAATTGATTCATTGACATTAACCACTTCCACTTGTCATGCGCTTGATTTATCGATATTGAGTTCAATTTTTGCATTTAAAATGTTTTTCATTCTTATCTCTTGAAGTGAATTGTGTCTGTCCTTTAACACCATCTGTAAAAGATAGATGTCTGTGATGTTTTTTGTATTTGAGACGCCAACTCAATCAGTTTATATGAGGAGATATTGCCAATGGATGGTAATCACAATGAGTAGCATTTTATTTTTAAAAAATTATATATTCAACGTCTGATCTACATTTAAAGTTCAATAAAAAAAAACTTGTTCTGTGCTACTATTTGTAAGATGTTTGAGTGATATTAACAGTAGCAATAGTTCTGATTAAGAATCAGTTCAGTGATGTGGTTTTTCAGTGTGTTATTCACTTAACATTGTCCTTAAGAAAACAAATGATTCTTGAGTGCATGTGCGAATGTTACAGATTGAGATCATTTTTCTGTGATCAAAGCAGAAATAAACTGAGAAGAGGCGATTACCTGGAGGTGCAGAGGGGAGGAGCTTCAGCGTTCAGGTGATACGCACTGAGAAATGGGGAAGAGAACTGAAGTGAAAGGGTAAACACTTCTCTTCGGGCCGTTGCACGTCAATGGAGAGAAAGGAGGAGAACTGGAGCCGAGGCAGAGTGAGTGTTCATCTAACTTCATTACTGTTCTACAGTCAACAGTGCTGAGAAAACACGCAGAGGTGTGAAGGAAACTAACTTGGAGGGAGTTTTATCTCGTGTGTGTGTGTGTGTGTGTGTGTGTGTGTGTGTGTGTGTGTGTGTGTGTGTGTGTGTGTGTGTGTGTGTGCGCTCTCACAGTTCTTCCCTCTCTGGGTCCAGACACATGGAGCCCTCTCGCTTCCTGAGTCAGACTGGGCCCCTCTGGGATCATCAGCTCTGGAGTCTGACCTGATGTGACTGTGATTGTGTTTAAATAAATATATCATAAATGGCCCGTTTTCATCACCGAAATGTATATTTTGTTATTTATGTGTCTAAATATTTACACATACACATACAATACATGTATTGTTTAATTATTCGTGTTGTCATTTTCGGTCCTTCATGCTGTGGCCTGAGGACAAACTCAAAATCACAGAGCACAAATAGTCTCAAAGTCTCCTACCGACACACACACACACACACACACACACACACACACACACACACACACACACACACAGGACTTTGGCAGGAAGAAACTTTCATTCCTTCTCTTATTTTTCCCTCTTTTCATTTTACCTTCTCGTATACCTACGTTGAAACACAGGAGAATAAAACCAGCCAGCAGTCCACCTAACGGTGTTAAATAACAATGTTGAATGAACATTCATACTCCCCTCCTCCAGTTTTATGGCAATTTGAACCAGACCGACCAAAGATTGAGAAGAGAAAGTAACACACGCGCAACACACCCAAACACACAGGACCGGCTGAACAGGTTGCATGTGTTTTTTCTTTTCTTTTTTTTTCTATTGTTCATAGACTCACGGTATAATAACACCAGCCCTTGACCTCACAGTCGGTTAACTTTAGATGAACACTCACGCCGCCTCAGCTTCTGCTCTGTGTCAGCCTAAATTACAGACTGAGACACACACACACACACACATATACGCACACACACACACACATGCAGGCACACACTCACGCACGCACACAGACAGGGCAGGAGCATGGTCACTGAGGTTTACTCTTTTGACCTGGGCTGTGAACCCTTCACTTCAATCTCCTTTTGACATGAATGGAGGATATGGAGGGAAACTGAAGCTGAGGCAGGGAACGTGTTAATTTTACATCGTTAATGTTCCACAGTCAAGAAGTAAAGTTGCGAAAATGTGTGTGTGTGTGCGCGCGCACGTGTGTGTGTCCTCTCAGACTGTCTGAACTGCAGAAGATGAGTGTTAATGTGGAGGAAGAGGAGGACAGAGCTGCGGCTCCCAGCTGTCTGTCTATGAAGAGTGACAGGTCTAAAGAATTTCCTCTTAACTTCAGTGATGGACCTGGACCCTCAGACACACGGTAAGACCTGCTCCTCTCTGATTGGCTGTTAAGCTGGGAACGTTCTCCTATCGCTCGGTTGTAGAGAAACGTCAGGCTTCATGCCACAGACAGTTTCCGGATCGCAGCAACACTTTCATACTCACTTTCGCAATCATGTCTGTGTTTGTAGAGCTCTGAACGTGACAGAGAGGGCAGAGCCGCCAGCAGCTCCCAGCTGTCTGTCTATGAAGAGTGACCGGTCTATGGATGATCCTCCACTCTTCAGTGATGGACCTGGACCCTCAGACACACGGTAAGACCTGCTCCTCTCTGATTGGCTGTCAAGCTGGGAACGTTCCCCTATCGCTCGGTTGTAGAGAAACGTCAGGCTTCATGCCACAGACAGTTTCCGGATCGCAGCAACACTTTCATACTCACTTTCGCAATCATGTCTGTGTTTGTAGAGCTCTGAACGTCACAGAGAGGGCAGAGCCGCCAGCAGCTCCCAGCTGTCTGTCTATGAAGCGTGACCGGTCTATGGATCATCCTCCAGACTTCAGTGATGGACCTGGACCCTCAGACACACGGTAAGACCTGCTCCTCTCTGATTGGCTGTCAAGCTGGGAACGTTCCCCTATCGCTCGGTTGTAGAGAAACGTCAGGCTTCATGCCACAGACAGTTTCCGGATCGCAGCAACACTTTCATACTCACTTTCGCAATCATGTCTGTGCAGAACCCCCTCCTGCTCCTCTTCCTCCTCCTCTTCCTCCCCTCCTCCTCCTCCTCCTCCTCTTCCTCCTCCTCTTCCTCCTCCTCCTCCTCTCCTCCTCTTCCTCCTCCCCCTCCCTCTCCTCCTCCTCCTCTTCCTCCTCCTCCTGCTCCTCCTCTCCTCCTCTTCCTCCTCCTACTCCCCCCTCCTCCTCCTCCTCTCCTCATACTCCCCCTCCTCCTCCTCCCCTCCTCATACTCCTCCTCCTCCTCCTCCTCTCCTCATACTCCTCCTCCTCCTCCTCCTGCTCCTCCCCCTCCTCCTCTTCCTCCTCCTCCTCCTCTCCTCATACTCTTCCTCCTCCTCCTCCTCTCCTCATACTCTCCCCCCCACCCTGCTCCTCCCCCTCCTCCTCTTCCTCCTCCTGCTCCTCCCCCTCCTCCTCTTCCTCCTTCTACTCCTCTTCCTCCCCTCCCCCTCCTTCCTCTTCCTCCTCCCCCTCCTCCTCCTCCTCCTCCTCCTCTTCCTCCCCTCCCCCTCCTCCTCCTCCTCCTCCTCCTCCTCTCCTCATACTCTTCCTCCTCTTCCCCCTCCTCCTCCTCTTCCTCCTCCTCCTGCTCCTCCTCTTCCTCCCCTCCCCCTCCTCCTCCCCCTCCTGCTCCTCCCCTCATACTCTTCCTCCTCTTCCTCCTCCTCCCCTTCCTCCTCCTCCTCCTCCTCTTCCTACTCCTCCTCCTCCTCTTCCTCCCCTCATCTCCCTCCTCCTCCTGCTCCTCCTCCTCCTCCTCCTCCTCTCCTCATACTCTTCCTCCTCTTCCTCCCCCTCTTCCTCCTCCTCCTCCTGCTCCTCCTCCTCTTCCTCCTCCTCCCCCCCTCTCCTCCTCTTCCTCCTCCTCCTCCTCCTCCTCTTCCTCCACCCCCTCCTACTCCCCTCCTCCTCCTCTCCCTCTTCCTCCTCCCCCCCCCTCCCCACTCCTCCTCCTCCCCCTCTTCCTCCTCCCCCTCCTCCTCCCCCTCCTCCTCTCCAAAACAACGTGCAATACGCCGCATACGCAACATGTCATATCACCGCAAGCATTTCATTGCATCCTTAACCCTGTTAATCATGCATATGACAAATAAAAGCTTGAATTGAAAAATTGAAAAAAAAAAAAAAAGCCACTGCTGCACAAGATGCTCCATTTTCCAGCTCTAGTTCAGAATTTACACTTCAAGGAAGTCTTCGAAAGTCATTTGATGTGGGAGGGTGTGCCTCAAATCTTAAAGTCATCCGTTGATATTTGTCCTGCAATGTGTTGTCAGATTGCCCGTCCTCACGTCATCTGAGACACCGGATGATTCTTGAAGGAGTTCATATCTTGTCAGTTGAATCGTTAGGCGAGTTTCTACGTTCGCTTTGAGCTCAGATCGCTTCCAGCCAAGGTGGAGAGCAAATATTCATGAAGGCCACCCGTGTGAAGAGAAAATACAAGGAAAGAGGGAAAGAAAATGGTCAAATGTGGAGAATCGTGTCTTCATTTCACGGTTGACAGTAGGGAGTGAGAGGACACAGACCAGACGACGCTCAGACTGGATCCCGTGACGCCACAGTCACGTTCTGTGTGTCTGTGACTGCAGTTGTCTGTGACTGATTCAATTCAATTCATTGATTTACATCCTGAACTGTTCGCCATCAATAATGTTTTGCTTGTGCCCGCCTGTCCGTCCTGGGTGAGGATCCCCTCCTCTGTCTCTCACCCTGAGGTTTCTCCCCCTTTTTCCCCTGTCAGGGTTTTTCTTGGGAGTTGTTCCTCAGCCTTTGCGAGGGTCTGAGGACAGGGGGTTTCTCACTATGTACACATTGTTGCTCTCCTTGTAAAGTGCTCTGAGATAACAGCTGTTATGATATGGCACTTCAAACAAATAAAAGTTGAGTTGAGTTGAGTTGAGTTCTAGCACAGGGATTCCCATCTCCTCGAACATGAGCTGAAGCTGTGACGCGAAGGACTTGAAGGAAGTGTGGAGTTCGTGTTGTGAACGAACTCCAGGTTCATCACTCAGCGTTCGATGAGTCAGGAGAAGCAGCTGGAAGGAGGGGAGGAGGAACGGGAACAATCCCTTGGTTCAGGCTCAACAATGAATTCAAAATATTTACAGTGGTCCTGAGTGGTTCTGTCCTGTTGTGACTGAGCCTTCAGACAGTGTCAGACAAACCTTGATATTTTCCAACAAGTGATTTTAGTAACAAAGAAATATCTTCACAGAGAGAGGAAGAGGAGTCTGGAGTCTAAGGAGAAGAAGCTGAGTGAGTTACTGACTGAGTGAGACTGCACATCTGTCTGCTGATGTCTCCATGTCCGAAAACTTGACCTTCTCATTTATTAGAGGGACAGTTGTTATGTTCAGAGCTGTCAGTGTCAGTGTTTGTCTTCTCTGTCAGCAGATGGAGGTCTGCAGGAGGTTTTAGGTGAACACAAGATCAGCCTGAGGAGGAGATGTGAACGTGTGACTGAAGGAAGTGAGGGAGCGGGAGGAGGAGCCCTCCTCAACAGCATCTACACTGAGCTCTACATCACGGAGGGACTGAGTGAAGAGGTCAACACCCAGCATGAGGTGAGGCAGCTGGAGACCACCTCCAAGAGGAAGAAGGTCCTCCATGATGTTCCGATCAGGTGCCAGGACATCTTCAGGGCCTTACCTGACCAGCAGAGCTCCATCAGAGTGGTCCTGACCAGCGGCGTCGCTGGGGTTGGAAAAACCTTCTCGGTGCAGAAGTTCAGTCTGGACTGGGCAGAGGGTTCAGGAAACCAGGATGTCAGTGCAGTGATTGTTCTTTCCTTCAGGGAGCTGAACCTGCTCAGAGAGGAGCACAGTCTTCTCTCTCTGCTCCAGGTGTTCCATCCAACATTCCAGAAGGTGACGGCAGAGCAGCTCTCCCTCTGTAAGCTGCTCTTCATCTTTGACGGCCTGGATGAAAGCAGACTCTCTCTGGACTTCCACGGCCGTCAGGCTGTGTCCGATGTCTCCCAGAAGACCTCAGTCAGCGTCCTGCTGACAAACCTCATCCGGGGGGAGCTGCTTCCCTCTGCTCTGGTCTGGATCACCTCCAGACCTGCAGCAGCCAATCAGATCCCTCCTGGATGTGTGGACAGAGTCACAGAAGTACGAGGCTTCACTGAGGACCAGAAGGAGCAGTACTTCAGGAAGAGGTTCAGAGATGAAGAACTGTCCAGCAGCATCATCTCACACATCAAGGCCTCCAGGAGTCTCCACATCATGTGTCAGATCCCGGTCTTCTGCTGGATCACTGCCACAGTTCTGGAGCACATGTTGACATCAGAGCAGAGAGGAGAGCTGCCCCAGACCCTGACTGACCTGTACTCACACTTCCTGCTGCTCCAGACCAGGAGGAAGAAGCAGAAGTACCAGGAGGGAGCAGAGACCAGTCCACAGGAGCTGATGGAGGAGGACAGGGAAGTTCTCCTGAAGCTGGGGAGGCTGGCCTTTGAACATCTGGAGAAAGGAAACATCATGTTCTACCAAGAAGACCTGCAGCGCTGTGGTCTGGAGGTCTCAGAGGCCTCGGTGTACTCAGGAGTTTGTACAGAGGTCTTCAGGAGAGAGTGTGTGATCTTCCAGAGGAACATCTACTGCTTTGTTCATCTGAGTGTCCAGGAGTTTCTGGCTGCAGTCTACACGCTCCACTGCTACGCAGAGAGTCATTTGGAGGAACTGAAGGCTTTCCTGGGTAAACACTGCGAGCACTGGGACTCAGAACCACGATCTGCGATCAAAGAGCTTTTTATTCGTGGGTTCACTGGTAGCCAAGTGCCGACCGTGGACGTCTTTCTGAGGAGCAGCATGGATAAAGCTCTGGAGAGTGATAATGGCCACCTGGACCTGTTTGTCCGCTTCCTTCATGGCCTCTGTCTGAAGTCCAACCAGAGACTCTTGGGAGGTCTGCTGGGTCGCGTGGTGAAACGCAAAAAAACGATCCAGAGGGCCGCCGACAACCTGAAGGAGATGAACGGTGACGGCATCTCTCCGGACCGAAGCGTCAACATCTTCCACTGCCTGCTGGAGCTGAAGGATCACTCGGTGCACCAGGAGATCCAAGAGTTCCTGAAGTCCGAGAACAGGTCGGTGAAGAAGCTCTCAGGGATCCAGTGCTCAGCCCTGGCCTACGTGCTGCAGATGTCAGAGGAGGTTCTGGACGAGCTGGACCTGAAGACGTACAACGCATCCGACCAGGGACGACTGAGACTGCTTCCGGCCGTGAGGAACTGCAGAAAGGCTCAGTAAGTCCAGATGTGAACGTCCACTCCGTGAAGCAACATTTCGTGGTTTAATGTGGTTTAATAATAGCATCAAACCACATGAGTGACAGTCGAAACCACACAAATCTGTTTATCGTTCCCGGTTGTCGTGGCCGTCAAGCTGGCGAGCACAGGTATCTCATGTCATCTCATAATCCAATGTTCAGGTGTTTTATACAAGTCAGGTCTCTCCCTGGAGCCCTATCAGGGACAATACAGTAGATGAGCATGTGGAGCTACAACCTGCAGTGATTTCATAGCGTTAAGCACTGTGTCGCATCGAGCTCAAGACGCCGGTTTCCTCTGTGGTGGGAATGCCCGGTCTGTCTTCAAAGTGTCAGATTCTCTTGTGTCTCCGCAGACTCTCTGGCTGTGGACTCTCAGAGACGCACTGCGCGGTTGTGGCCTCGGCTCTGAGGTCCAGTCCCTCCCGTCTGACGCGGCTGGACCTGAGCGAGAACGAGCTGCGGGACTCGGGAGTGGAGCTGCTGTGCGCCGGGCTGGAGAGTCCACACTGTCGACTGGAGACCCTGAGGTGAGTTTGTGACCCTCAACCGTTCGCCGTTGCGTCCATTTGTCTTTCACTGTGATGATTATCGTTATAATTTCATCTCATTCGTTTTCCTTCATTTCACTCGCTCCCTTTGTCCGCCTGAGCACGGATCAAACTGGGCTCCAACGACAACCGACATTTTTTTTAACCCCTCACTGACTTTAGAAATTGTGAGGTGAGCGAGGGAGGTGTGAGGTTTTCCGGCTGGAAGACCCCAAGAGCGCGCTCAACAAACGGGATCGGGCTCAAACGAAGGCTTCGTTCAACCGTAACCGACACTAACCCGGATCCGGGCGGATCCGGCGAATCCTGAGTCCTGATCCGCTAACCAACACTAACCCGGATCCGGCGAATCCTGAGTCCTGATCCGCTAACCGACACTAACCCGGATCCGGCGAATCCTGAGTCCTGATCCGCTAACCGACACTAACCCGGATCCGGCGAATCCTGAGTCCTGATCCGCTAACCGACACTAACCCGGATCCGGCGAATCCTGAGTCCTGATCCGCTAACCGACACTAACCCAGATCCGGCGAATCCTGAGTCCTGATCCGCTAACCGACACTAACCCGGATCCGGGCGGATCCGGCGAATCCTGAGTCCTGATCCGCTAACCGACACTAACCCGGATCCGGCAAATCCTGAGTCCTGATCCGCTAACCGACACTAACCCGGATCCGGCGAATCCTGAGTCCTGATCCGCTAACCGACACTAACCCGGATCCGGCGAATCCTGAGTCCTGATCCACTAACCGACACTAACCCGGATCCGGGCGGATCCGGCGAATCCTGAGTCCTGATCCGCTAACCGACACTAACCCGGATCCGGGCGGATCCGGTGAATCCTGAGTCCTGATCCGCTAACCGACAATAACCCGGATCCGGGTGGATCCGGCGAATCCTGAGTCCTGATCCGCTAACCGACACTAACCCGGATCCGTGCGGATCCGGCGAATCCTGAGTCCTGATCCGCTAACCGACACTAACCCGGATCCGGGCGGATCCGGTGAATCCTGAGTCCTGATCCGCTAACCGACAATAACCCGGATCCGGGTGGATCCGGCGAATCCTGAGTCCTGATCCGCTAACCGACACTAACCCGGATCCGTGCGGATCCGGCGAATCCTGAGTCCTGATCCGCTAACCGACACTAACCCGGATCCGGTGAATCCTGAGTCCTGATCCGCTAACCGACACTAACCCGGATCCGGCGAATCCTGAGTCCTGATCCGCTAACCGACACTAACCCGGATCCGGCGAATCCTGAGTCCTGATCCGCTAACCGACACTAACCCGGATCCGGCGAATCCTGAGTCCTGATCCGCTAACCGACACTAACCCGGATCCGCGGATCCGGCGAATCCTGAGTCCTGATCCGCTAACCGACACTAACCCGGATCCGGGCGGATCCGGCGAATCCTGAGTCCTGATCCGCTAACCGACACTAACCCGGATCCGCGGATCCGGCGAATCCTGAGTCCTGATCCGCTAACCGACACTAACCCGGATCCGGGCGGATCCGGCGAATCCTGAGTCCTGATCCGCTAACCGACACTAACCCGGATCCGGGCGGATCCGGCGAATCCTGAGTCCTGATCCGCTAACCGACACTAACCCGGATCCGGGCGGATCCGGCGAATCCTGAGTCCTGATCCGCTAACCGACACTAACCCGGATCCGGCGAATCCTGAGTCCTGATCCGCTAACCGACACTAACCCGGATCCGGGCGGATCCGGCGAATCCTGAGTCCTGATCCGCTAACCGACACTAACCCGGATCCGTGCGGATCCAGCGAATCCTGAGTCCCTAACCGTAACCGACAATAATGAGTGGATCCACCGGTTAAACACACCCGGATCTGTAAGGAGAGGGGATCCAGAGTCACACCAGGCGTAGCGCATGCACGCACATGAGTTCAATAAATTCATTTTATATGTGCCTATCCACGAAAGATTTTATTTTATCCACGGAAGACATCATGTGATGTTAATGTCTTTGTCTGTGCTCGAAACGCAGGGAAAGTAGCCTACTGCATGATTTGGAAGCAATTTTCAGACAATGTAGTGTTAGGGCAATGCACAGATAATTACATCTGGAGGTGATCCGGGAACGTTAACAATTAGTAATAGTTTGTTTACTAATTTATCCTTATTCTCGGTTGCATTTTGCGATTTTGCCGTGACGCCCATGTTTAAGTTTTGTGTCATTTTTGGTGTGTTTAAATAAACATTTCTCTTGTTTTGAACCTTAGTTTTATGTAAAAGCGATTCATCCCGATCACAAGGCACGTTACTTTCTATTTAGTAATACTGACTCAAGTGACTCAGGCGACTCGCAGATCCGGATCAGTTCAGTGAGCGGCTCAGAGGGATCCGACTCCTTAAAAGGATCCGAGTTTTACCGCTCTAATGCAGACATGGGCCTATTTTATTTTATTTTATTTTATTTTATTTTTATTTTTATTTATATATATATATATTTCTATTTTTTATTTACTTATTTATTTATTTATTCTTATTTTAATTTTTATTAATATTTTATTTTTTAATTCTTAATTTTCTTTTTATTCTTATTTTTATTTTTCATTTTTCATTTTATTTTTATTATTTTTATTTTCCCTCCCGACTTCCATCAACGCTGAGCTGGATCCAGGACCACCTCTACCCGGCTCATCTCACTGCGGTTCCTCCTGCCTGCTACTATGGACTGATTCAATTCAATTCATTGATTTATATCCTGAACTGTTCGCCATCAATAATGTTTTGTTTGTGCCCGCCTGTCCGTCCTGGGTGAGGATCCCCCTCCTCTGTCTCTCACCCTGTGGTTTCTCCCCTTTTTTCCCTGTCAGGGTTTTTCTTGGGAGTTGTTCCTCAGCCTTTGCGAGGGTCTAAGGACGGGGGGTTTTTCACTATGTACACATTGTTGCTCTCCTTGTAAAGTGCTCTGAGATAACAGCTGTTGTGATATGGCACTTAAAACAAATAAAAGTTGAGTTGAGTTGAGTTGAGTTGTTTTCTAGGCCACTGTGAATCCAGGAAAGGAGAATTCTCCCAAAATAATGACAGCACGAAAGATGGGAGAGACCTCACTTGCGAAACCAGCGACACCGGAGCTGGCTCCAAAAGCACTTCCAATACACACCCAGTCTGTGGAATTTCCAATCGCGAACTCGTGCGGTGATTTAACTTAACAATTCGTAACTAGAGTTTCATAACACGGACAAATGTGTTGTGGATGACTGTGGCCACTACGCTGTGATGTCAGCCGTCAGGTGTCCTGCCACCATCCTCTTCTTTTGTGTTCTTCTACCAACACGTGTGTGTTTAATGGCGGTTGGTCTCTTAACCACTGCCTCCAACTACCGGACGAGAGCGTGGAACAGAAATTGGTCAGAAATCGGTCCTCTCTGAGCCGATGATCGACTTCATTGGTTCTTCATCCAGGTTGGAGAACTGCAGCTTGTCAGAGATCAGCTGCACTTACCTGGTCCCAGCTCTGAAGTCCAACCCCTCCCATCTGACAACGCTGGATCTGAGTCACAACAATCTGTGGAATTCAGGAGTGAAGCTGCTGTGCGGTTTCCTGGAGAGTCCAGACTGTAGAGTGGAGGCTCTGGGGTGAGTTCACTGACTCAGTTCTGCTTCCTGTTGCTTCAGGCGTTTGGAGTTTCCATTTTCTAAACTTTTTTTCTCCAACATTTGAAACCTTCTCCAGCTCTGAGCAGATGGCGGAACACCGAGTGATTCCAGCGGGAATGTCGTCCTCTGACCCGACTCCATTTACTCTTCATTCAGGTTGCAGAGCTGCACTCTGTCGGAGATCAGCTGCGCTTCTCTGGCCTCGGCTCTCAAGTCCAACCCCTCCCACCTGAAAAGGCTCGACATGAGAGGCAACAAGCTGCAGGATTCAGGGGTGAAGCTGCTGTGCGTTTTTCTGAAGAGTCGACGCTGCAGACTGAAGGCTCTGTGGTGAGTTCGCCGACTCCGTCACTGTTCAACGTCTGATCTCTTCACAAACAACTGAACCCGATTCATGCTGAGGCAGAACTTACCTCCGCCTATGAACTGCTCGCGTCGCTTCCTCCCCTTCACCTGCCCGCGCGCCGTCTGATTTCTGCTTTGCGTTGGACATCCTGTCGCCGTCTGCTCCGTTTTGTCGCCGCTTCCTTGACTTGCTCCCGTCCCCACTTGGCCTTGCAGTCTCTTTAACGGGCCCTTTTATGGGCACTGATAGGGCGGCTACCTACGCCAATCCTATGTTGTTTGGGCTCGACGCGCACGCCCTCTCAACTGAAGAGGACATGGCCCTCCCCAATTTTGGAACACAGCGGCAAACGACTCGGAGGCTTACGAACGTGTTGATGAATCTGACGTAGGGTTTCCTTTAGGAACTTCTTTAACAACTTACGAAAGAATCTAAGTTTCTGAAGAGGATGTTATATATATATATATATAATATCCTCTTCCTCTATCCTCTATATATATATATATATATATATATATACGAAAGAATCTAAGTTTCTGAAGAGGATATTATATATATATATATATATAATATCCTCTTCCTCTATCCTCTATATATATATATATATATATATACGAAAGAATCTAAGTTTCTGAAGAGGATATTTTATATATATATATATATATATATATATAATATCCTCTTCCTCTATCCTCTATATATATATATATAAATATATATATACGAAAGAATCTAAGTTTCTGAAGAGGATATTATATATATATATATATATATATATAATATATATATTCATATATTATATATAAATATTTATTATATATAATACCAATAATGTTAATATTAATAATATTATATATATATATATAACATCCTCTTCAGAAACTTAGATTCTTTCGTAAGTTGTTAAAGAAGTTCCTTAAGGAAACCCTACGTAAACCCTATATATATGTATAGGGTTATATATATATATATATATATATATATATATAATGTAATGAGGCCCATTGTCTTCTAACCTGATTTATTCTTTATTCAGGTTGCAGAACTGCAGCTTGTCAGAGATCAGCTGCACTTACCTGGTCCCAGCTCTCAAGTCCAACCCCTCCCATCTGACAACGCTGGATCTGAGCCACAACAATCTGCGGGATCCAGGAGCGAAGCTGCTGTGCGGTTTCCTGGAGAGTCCAGGCTGTAGACTGGAGGCTCTGGGGTGAGTTCACGGACTCTGTCACCGGTTAGCCTGAGGAGGACGGACCCGAATGCGGTAGACAAGAGTACTACCAAAAACATACTTATTGATCGGGATAACTGGTGATCCACAGACAGGTGTGGGACAGAAAACATAGGTGAGTGAGGGGGGACGGGCAGGAAAATGGTCCTGCTTCCTGTTGCTTCAGGCGTTCAGAGTTTCAATGTTCTAAACTTGTTCATCTGAAACCGTCTTCAGCTCTGAGCGGGTGACGAAACGCCGAGGGATTCCGGCAGGAACGTCGTCCTCTGACCCGACTCCATTCACTCTTCATTCAGGTTGCAGAGCTGCACTCTGTCGGGGATCGGCTGCGCTTCTCTGGCCTCGGCTCTCAGGTCCAACCCCTCCCACCTGACGGAGCTGGATCTGAGTCACAACAATCTGCAGGATCCGGGAGTGAAGCTGCTGTGCGGTTTCCTGGAGAGTCCAGGCTGTAGACTGAGGGCCCTGTGGTGAGTTCGCTGACTCTGTCACTGTTCGACGTCTGATCTTTTCACAAACAGCTGAACCCGATTCATGCCGGGACAGAACATCATCTCTTAAACTGTGACGTTACTTGTCTTCACATTTTCATGTTTCTTGGAGTAAATTTGGTCTGGAGAAACTGTTGAAATGCCCACTGTCGGTCGTCGAGCTGAACGTCGAACTGGACTGGATGTCAACTGGTTCATTTTTCTCACATGTTGAAGAACTGATCAAGCGTGACCGAGTCACGTCAGCTCGCACAGTGAAGGTGGCAAACGTGGAGTCAGACAGGCTGGTGTAGGCTACAGTGAGCCTCGGAAACGGAGGTAGGGTCACACGCACTCACGTGGAGTCAAGCAGCCATGCAGAGTCCTACGAAGTCGCCCAGACTCATGGCAACAAACATGGAATCAAAATCAGGCAAAATCAGGTCGCATGCAGCGGCATGAGCTCACTCGGAACAACGTAAGTGAACGGAGTCAGAGGGAGGTCAATCGGCATGAACCGACATGGTGTGACCTCGTGCAGGCTCACACAGTCACATACTCTCTCGTAGGGTTGTTAGAGTTCTGCTTCCTGTTGCTACAGGTGTGAAGAGTCTTGAAGAGTCTTGCAGAGTCATGTTCAGTCACATAAACCAACACAGAGTCACGGTGAACTGACATCTTCTTCGCCGTTTGTATTTTACAGTTCTGGATTGGGGTCAGGGTTGCTCGAGGCGTGTGGAGTTTCCATGTTCTAAACCTTGTTCATTTGAAACCTTCTTCAGCTCTGGGCAGATGACGAGACGCCGAGGGATTCCAGCAGGAACATTGTCTTCTGACTTCATTTGTTCTCTATTCAGGTTGAGGAGCTGCAGTTTGTCGGAGATCGGCTGCGCCTCTCTGGCCTCGGCTCTCAAGTCCAACCCCTCCCACCTGACGAGGCTCAGTCTGAGCGACAACCAGCTGCAGGATCCGGGAGCGAAGCTGCTGTGCGGTTTCCTGGAGAGTCCAGGCTGTCGACTGAAGACTCTGTGGTGAGTTCGCTGCCTCCGTCGCCGCTGAACATCTGATGCTTTCACCAACAACTGAGCCCGATTCACGCCGTGTTACGGCCTGTAGGCTTAAGATATTTAGAACCCAAAAGCAGACACTGGGAAGCAAGACGTGAACTCAAAAAGGGCTTTCTTTAATGAAAAAACACCTCAAGACGAAAAACCAAAAACATCCAAGATCTTGAAGAGCATGTAGCAGTCTGAGCGAGAATGAGAATCTGGCAGAGACTGTTAGTCCTGGCTGGGTTTAAGTACTGAGGTTGCCCCGCCCCCCTAGCAGGGGGGCGGGGCACTGGGAAAATCCGGACAGGAGCACATGGAGCAGGCACAGGACAGCGCAGACGTGACAAGAAACTAGGGAGCATGGATTAAGGAGTGGAGGTACAGGACTGGGCTGTGACACGCCGAGATAGAGCCTCCACTAACGACTTGCATAAAGCTGTGAATTTACTCTGCTCCGTGTCCTCGTGTTTAAGTTTGAAGGACGGAGATCTTTGGAGCCATTCCCTTTTATCTCCAAGAAACTGTGGAGATGTTGAAACTGTTGGTTGTTGAACTGTGACCTCTGCGCAGAAATCCCCCCGAGCTCGCGTTCGTTTCGAACCCGTTTTGAGGCGTGACAGTCCCATGGACTCGCACACGTCACGAGGTCGCGGATGCGGGGTCGCGCTGAAGTCCGGTCACATCAGTTCGGGTTCAGCCGTTTGTCTTGCGCGTTCACACAAACCCGCCCCGAGTAACGTAGTGCGGCGGATCGAGGAGAGATCGGGAGTGGGTCGACACTACCTGTTGTTGCCAGATGGGAGTTCTCTAACTCTCGAACTCACTCGGGCTCATAAGGCCGGGCGGCATAAAATCTCCACGGGAGCAGGCAGCGATGGACCAGACGGATAAAAAGAAGGGTCGCAACAAACGGGGCCCGTGCCCACCGATGGCAGACAAATCTGAACGGTGGAGCCCGGGTTAAACGGCTAAATTCTAGGCATTTTGAAAGCCAGCTGCTTTTGGAGATGAACAGAAAGTTTTACGGTTTCAAGTGATAACAGGGTTATGTGCAAGGATGCCCTCAAAGAAGGCTTAAGTTTGTAAAGAGGAAAAACTGCTGATGCTATGTAAAAAGCTACAATTTAGTTAATCGGCCCAAAAGTGCAATAACAGTCGCACCTTTTTGTTTTTTCTGTGGCGTGATATTAAAATAACACTTCATACGGCCTTTGCTTCTAATTTACTTTTACTTGTGCTTTTGATTACATTACTTGAGTACATTTATATTTACAGTACTTGTAATACTTAAGTGCAAAAAGTTTCAGATACTTTAAGACTTTTACTCAAGTGACATTTCGGTCAGTGACTTTGACTTTTCCCAAAGTCATTTTTTGGAGAGGTACCGATGCTTTTACTTGAGTGTGATTGTCCAGTACTTTATACAACACTGGTTGGAACAAAACACCTGCGGCCACAGCGGCTCTTCGCGGAACCGGTTCCCTACCCCTGCTCGGGACGCTCCTGATGCTCGTAGGCTCCGCCCACTCTGCGGTCACATTGCTCCGCCCACTCTGCGGTCGCGTCGATCGTGGCGGAAACGGCCGCCCCTGCAGCGCTCCGCTTATTGCGCAAGTCCCGGAAACGTCGGAGAACCGCCCGCCGCCATGTCTTGGCTCTTGGTTCCTATGTCATGAAGCGTATGTGCTGCATTCCAGTTCGACCAGCATGTTCACTTCCTGTTACCCGTGTCCTAGGCTTTAACTCGGCTGCAGCGTGAGGCAGGGATAAGATGCGAACCTCCGAAGTGTACATGTCATCACCTTCACGCGTGTGTTGCTGATGATTGTGGATTTAGAAGTACGATCCTCTCAAATCATCAACAACACTTGATGGGGAAGTGGGTGGACGTCCCCTCGCCACCACATACAACGGCCACTTAAGTTGTCGACACATCACCACAATCTGGGAGCGCTGTCCCGGTTTTTCCCTTGTTGCCCTGGACTGCCCTGGGATCATGTATTGCCCCAGGGAGACGACAATTCCCCCCGGGAAACCAAATTTTTCGACACGATGTTTCCACACGTTTGTGTCTCCCTGTATTAGTTTGTAGCACGTCCAGGGAGGGACTAACAGGGCTTACAAGGATCCTTAAGGGGATCATAGCTGCTTTAGATGTAGCTGCGGGCTTAACATGGTCATTTTAGTGAGTGTAAGGAGTGCAGCCTCTGGGCGACGGCAGCTTCCAGACCATCGGAGGCCGCACCTCCTCCTCCTCCTCCTCCTCCCCCCCAGGCCAAGTGTCCCTGACTTTGGGAGATCGACACGTGGCCACCTCAGCTTCACGGGGCGGTAGGGGAGGACGAGTCATTTCGTGTGGGAGCCGCGCTTTGACTGATAACAGACAGGACTGTCCATGCTATGCTTTGTGCGAACCGTTGCTGATCTCCCAAGAGGAATAGGGTCAGTAAGTTAATAGAACACGCCACAGAGGGTCTCACAACTTTCATCTTAGTCTGGCAGGTCTTTTATTTTGAAATGTATGTATTTTGCAGTTCTGGGTTAGGGTCAGGGTTGCTCGAGGCGTTCGGAGTTTCCATTTTCTAAACTTGTTCATTTGAAACCTTCTTCAGCTCTGGGCAGATGATGAAACGCTGAGTGATTCCAGCAGGAACATTGTCTTCTGACTTCATTTGTTCTCTATTCAGGTTGAGGAGCTGCAGTTTGTCAGAGATCAGCTGTGCCTCTCTGGCCTCGGCTCTCCAGTCCAACCCCTCCCATCTGACAGGGCTGCACCTGAGTAGAAACAACCTGAAGGATTCCGGGGTGAAACCTCTGCGTGATCTTCAGGAGAGTCCAGACTGTAGCCTGGAGGATCTGAGGTCAGACTCCATGTTTTTCTTCTGTGCTGAGGTCAGCACGATGCGAAGGTTGTGGCGACACTAAACTGCAGACGTGAGGCTGATGTTCTCCTGATCCTCACTGAGTCGAGACAGAGGTCCTGGTCCATCAAATCTGGAACCATCAGATCTGATCTTCTGAGTCTTTGTTCTCTGGTTTCAACTGCGAGGAACTGATGGGTTCACCTCTGTCACTGCAGCAGCGGTGACATTTAGGAACCATGAGGTCTCTGTCTGGACCAGAACCTCTGCTGAAGTCCGGGAACCACAGCCCCTGTGTTGCTCTGCACTCTCTGTGTGGACATGTGGGACCTTTAGCATCACATTTCTATCTGTCCATTGGTCTCCGTCTGGTCCAAACATTGCCACGTTAGTCCTGTCAGATGTCAGAGCAGATGAAACTTCAGTGTGACTGGGACTGTGGTTTGAGCAGCTCTGAGGCTCACAGCAGCAGTGATGCCTTCGGGGACTCTCTCTGTGCTCTTTCTGCTGCAGTACTGACTGCCGCCTGATGGGGGGGGGCGTCTCTGTCAGCTCTGACGTCTGCTGTGTCTTCTCCTCTCATCAGCTGGAAGTGATCACTGGGTGTGAGGGGACCAGAGAGGAGGATCATCCGAGTCCTGATGATCCCGAGAGCTTCAAGCAGCAGCAGCAGCAGCAGCAGCAGCTGGAGGGTGGAGAGGCTCTGACTGGGCCCCGATACTGGGAGCTGTTACTGGGAGCTGGAGGAGAGGAGAGTTTCGTCCAGCAGACTTTGTGATTTTTTTCTATTTGTGCACACATCATGCCCGATTAAAAAAAAACAGCAAAAGAAACACTGCAAGATTTGCATTCTGTGGCCTGCGAAGTGCGTAAAACATCTTTTGGGTCTTTGCAAAAGTGGAAAGAAGCGGCTCTCTGTGCCGGTGGCGCTCGCTGTCTCCGCTGCAATCTGTCCACTAGTGAAGAGAACATTGGGTCAAATTCATCTGAAAAAGGCATCAGACAGGTCCCAGGGTTTGCGCTCAAAACCTGGGACAACCTGGGACGACCTGGGACAACCTGGGACAACCTGGGACGACCTGGGACAACCTGGGACAACCTGGGACAACCTGGGACGACCTGGGACAACCTGGGACAACAGGTTGTAAGATGACAAGTGAAATGACTCGGAGATGACTTCCCTTCACGCTGCAGTTCAACGCCAATGGTTTGTCGTGTACAGTCTGTAAATGGGTGTCTTGTCAATCGGTGGCCTTGTCCTAGAGTGGGAAACGCTCTTCCTGAAATAAACCCATCTGTGCGAGGTTTTACTGGGACATTGTATTTGCTTGGTGTATGTGTGAGCTGGATATCGTGAAGCGATTCCATTCGTGATTATGTGAATGAACCGTTTGTCATATGCTGTCTGTCCCGATGGACAACTATTTTGCACAGGTGGGAATAAACATCTAAAAATGTAAAGCACTCGTCACATTCATGCTTCCATTCAGTGAAAACGATCGACATGTTCGAACAATGAATTTCACACCTTGCGGTCGCAGATCCGTCTAATCGGGAAGCAGAAAGGATGGAAGCTGCAGCTCCAACTGGTCTAAAGTTTTCAGGATATATGCGTTGCCCAGCTGCACTTTAGACTGCAATGCTCCGACGCCTTGAGGGTGTGGGATTGCGAAAGAGCTGTGAAATGGCATTTGAGGCGTTTCCGATGAAGGCATCAAAGACCCAAGAACTTCACTGTAAGATCGCTCCCTGCTGTTAACACCCTCGTTGTTCCGCCTATGGGAGTGTCCTGCTCACAGGACCCCAGTTTTAAAGACTCGCTCAACTCCTGACGATTTGTGTGTTGTGACCCAATGGTTTTCACACCTAGGGGTGTGTTCCTGGAGGTCAGGATAACATGCATTGTGACCTGTCCTTCGGGGAGGCAGTCCTCTGGTCCACTGGCAGTGGTCAGAGGTGCCGTTCTCCTTCTCTGCAGAGAATAAACGCTTGGTGCCTGTTCCAGGCTTGCTTTTTGATTTTCCCGGACACGTGAAGAATTTTTCCACAACAGCACAGTAAACCCGGAGTTAGCACAGAGTTAGTTCAGAGTTAGCTCAGAGTTAGCACAGAGTTAGTTCAGAGATAGCACAGAGTTAGTTCAGAGTTAGCACAGAGTTAGCCCAGAGTTGGCTCAGAGTTAGCACAGATTTAGCTCATTGTTAGCTCAGAGTCTCCTCAGTGTTGGCTAAGTGTCTGCTCTGTGTTACCACAGCTACCTCGGAGTTAGCACAGTTAGCCCACAGTTAGCTCCCTGTCAGCTCAGAGTTGGCTCAGAGTCAGCACAGAGTTAGCTACGAGTTAGCCCAGAGTTAGTTCAGAGTTAGCTCAGAGTGAGCACAGTTAGCACAGAGTTGGCACAGGTAGCCCACAGCTAGCCAACAGTTAGCAAAGAGTTAGCTCAGAGTTAGCTCAGAGTTAGCACAGAGTTAGCACAGAGTTAGCACAGTTAGCCCACAGTTAGCCAACAGTTAGCAAAGTGTTAGCTCAGAGTTAGCTCAGAGTTAGCTCAGAGTTAGCCCAGAGTTGGCTGAGTGTTGCTCAGTGTTGGCTCAGTGTGAGGTCAGAGTTAGCTCAGAGTAGACTCAGTGTTGGCTCATTGTTGGCTCGGTGTTGGCTCAGTTATGGCTCAGAGTTGGCTCGGAGTTCGCACAAAGTTAGCTACGAGATAGCTCAGAGTTGGCTCAGTGTTGGCTCAGTGTCTGCTCGGTGTGAGCACAGAGTTACCTCAGAGTTAGCACAGTTAGCCCAGACTTAGCACAGAGCTAGTTCACAGCGAGCAAAGAATTAGCTCAGAGTTAGCTTTGAGTTAGCTCTGAATTAGCTGAGAGTTAGCTACGAATTAGCTCAGAGTTTGCTCAGAGTTTGCTCAGTGTTGGCTCTCTGTCAGCTCAGAGTTGGCTCAGAGTCAGCACAGAGCTAGCTACGAGTTTGCCCAGAGTTAGTTCAGAGTTAGCTCAGAGTGAGCACAGTTAGCACAGAGTTAGCACAGTTAGCCCACAGTTAGCCAACAGTTAGCAAAGTGTTACCTCAGAGTTAGCTCAGAGTTAGCTCAGAGTTAACCCAGAGTTGGCTGAGTGTTGCTCAGTGTTGGCTCAGTGTGAGGTCAGAGTTAGCTCAGAGTTGGCTCAGTGTTGGCTCAGAATTGGCTCAGAGATAGCAGAGAGTTAGCTACAAATTAGGTGAGAGTTAACTACGAGATAGCTGAGAGTTTGCTCCGAGTTTGCTCAGTGTTGGACCAGTGTCTGTTCAGTGTTAGCACAGTTAGCCCAGAGTTAGCACAGAGTTGGTTCAGAGTTAGCTCAGAGTCTGCTCAGTGTTGGCTCAGTGTCTGCTCTGTGATACCACAGCTACCTCAGAGTTAGCACAGTTAGCCCACTGTTAGCGAAGAGTTAGCTCAGAGTTAGCCCGGAATTGGCTCAGTGTTGGCTCAGAATTGGCTCAGAGTTCGCACAGAGTTAGCTCAGAGTTAGCTTCGAGTTAGCTCCGAATTAGCTGAGAGTTAGCTACGAGATAGCTCAGAGTTTCCTCAGTGTTGGATCAGTGTCTGTTCAGTGTGAGCACAGTTAGCCCAGAGTTAGCACAGAGTTAGCTCCAAGTTAGCAGAGAGTTATCTACAAGTGAGCTTATTGTTAGCTCAGAGTTAGCAAAGAGTTAGCTCCGAATTAGCTGAGAGTTAGCTACGATTTAGCTCAGAGTTTCCTAAGTGTTGGATCAGTGTCTGTTCAGTGTTAGCACAGTTAGCCCAGAGTTAGCACAGAGCTAGTTCAGAGTTAGCTAAAAGTTAGCACAGACTTAGCACAGACTTAGTTCAGAGTTAGCACAGAGTCAGCTCCAAGTTAGCACAAAGTTTTCTACGAGTGAGCTCATTGTAAGCTCAGAGTTTGCTCAGTGTTGGCTCAGTGTCTGCTCTGTGTAACCACAGCTCCCTCGGAGTTAGCAGTTAGCCCACAGTTAGCATAGAGTTAGCTCAGAGTTAGCCCAGAGTTAGCCCAGAGTTGGCTGAGTGTTGCTCAGTGTTTGCTCGGTGTGAGGTCAGAGTTAGCTCAGAGTAGACTCAGTGGTGGCTCAGTGTTGGCTCAGAGTTAGCACAGAGTTAGTTCAGAGTTAGCTCAACGTTAGCACAGAGTGATCTACGAGTTAGGTCATTGTTAGCTCAGAGTTTGCTCAGAGTTAGCTCATTGTTAGCTCAGAGTCTGCTCAGTGTTGGCTCAGTGTCTGCTCAGTGTTGTCACAGCTACCTCAGAGTTAGTACAGTTAGCCAACAGTTAGCAAAGTGTTAGCTCAGAGTTAGCTCAGAGTTAGCACAGAGTTAGCCCAGAGTTGGCTGAGTGTTGCTCAGTGTTGGCTCAGTGTGAGGTCAGAGTTAGCTCAGAGTAGACTCATTGTTGACTCATTGTTGGCTCGGTGTTGGCTCAGAGTTGGCTCAGAGTTGGCTCAGAGTTCGCACAAAGTTAGCGACAAGATCGCTCAGAGTTGGCTCAGAGTTGGCTCAGTGTTAGCACAGAGTTATCTCAGAGTTAGCACAGTTAGCCCAGAGTTAGCACAGAGGTGGTTCAGAGTTAGCTCAGAGTTAGCTTCGAGTTGTCTCCGAATTAGCTGAGAGTTAGCTACGAGTTAGCTCAGAGTTCGCTCAGAGTTTGCTCAGTGTTGGATCAGTGTCTGTTTAGTGTTAGCACAGTTACCCAGAGTTAGCACAGAGTTACTTCAGTGTTCGCTCAGAGTGAACACAGAGTTTGCACAGAGTTAGTTCAAAGTTAGCTCAGAGTTGGCTCTGAGTTAGCACAGAGTTCGCGACGAATCAGCTCAGAGTTTGATTAGAGTCTGCTCAGTGTTGGCTCAGTGTCTGCTCCGTGTTACCACAGCTACCTCAGAGTTAGCACAGTTAGCCCACAGTAAGCAAAGAGTTAGCTCAGAGTTAGCACAGAGTTAGCTCAGAGATAGCTCAGAGTTAGCACGGAGTTAGCCCGGAGTTAGCACAGAGTTGGCTGAGTGTTGCTCAGTGTTGCCTCAGTGTGAGGTCAGAGTTGGCTCAGTGTAGGCTCAGTGTTGACTCATTGCTGGCTCGGTTTTGGCTCATTTATGGCTCAGAGTTGACACAGAGTTGGCTCGGAGTTCGCACACTTAGCCCAGAGTTAGCAAAGAGTTAGCTCAGAGCTAGCTTCGCGTTAGCTCCGAATTAGCTGAGAGTTAGCTACGAACTAGCTCAGAGTTTGCTCAGAGTTTCGTGAGTGTTGGATCAGTGTCTGTTTAGTGTTCGCACAGATACCTCAGAATTAGCACAGATAGCCTAGAGGTATCCCAGAGTTAGCTCAGAGTGAGCACAGAGTTAGCACAGAGTTAGCACAGTTAGCCCACAGTTAGCAAACAGTTAGCACAGAGTTAGCTGAGAGTTAGCTCAGAGTTGGCTCAGAGTTTTCTTAGTGTTGGCTCAGTGTCTGCTCCGTGTTACCACAGCTACCTCAGAGTTAGCACAGTCAGCCAACAGTTAGCCAACAGTTAGCCAACAGTTAGCAAAGAGTTAGCTCGGAGTTAGCTCAGAGTTAGCACAGAGTTAGCCCAGAGTTGGCTGAGTGTTGCTCAGTGTTGGCTCAGTGTGAGGTCAGAGTTAGCTCAGAATAGGCTCAGCGTTGGCTCATTGTTGGCTCGGTGTTGGCTCAGAGTTGGCTCAGAGTTGGCTCGGAGTTCGCACAAAGTTAGCTACGAGATAGCTCAGAGTTGGCTCAGAGTTTGCTCAGTCTTGGCTCAGTGTCTGCCCAGTGTTCGCACAGTTACCTCAGAGGTAGCACAGTTAGCCCCGAGTTAGCACAGAGGAAGTTCAGAGTTAGCAAAGAGTTAGCTCAGAGTTAGCTTCGAGATTGCTCCAAATTAGCTCAGAGGTAGCTACGAGTTAGCAGAGTGAGCACAGTTAGCACAGAGTTAGCACAGTTAGCCCACAGTTAGCCAACAGTTCGCAAAGTGTTCGCTCAGAGCTAGCTCAGAGTTCGCTCAGAGTTAGCTCCGAATTAGCTGAGAGTTAGCTACGAGTTAGCTCAGAGTTTGCTCAGAGTTTGCTCAGTGTTGGAGCAGTGTCTGTTTAATGTTAGCACAGTTACCTCAGAGTTAGCACAGTTAGCCCAGAGTTAGCACAGAGTTAGCCCAAAGTTTGCACAGAGTTATCTAAGAGTTAGCTCATTGTTAGCTCAGAGTTTGCTCAGTGTTGGCTCTCTGTCAGCTCAGAGTTGGCTCAGAGTCAGCACAGAGTTAGCTACGAGTTAGCCCAGAGTTAGTTCAGAGTTAGCTCAGAGTGAGCACAGTTAGCACAGAGTTAGCACAGTTAGCCCACAGTTAGCCAACAGTTAGCAAAGTGTTAGCTCAGAGTTAGCTCAGAGTTAGCTCAGAGTTAGCACAGAGTTAGCCCAGAGTTGGCTGAGTGTTGCTCAGTGTTGGCTCAGTGTGAGGTCAGAGTTAGCTCAGAGTAGACTCAGTGTTGGCTCATTGTTGGCTCGGTGTTGGCTCAGTTAAGGCTCAGAGTTGGCTCGGAGTTCGCACAAAGTTAGCTACGAGATAGCTCAGAGTTGGCTCAGAGTTTGCTCAGTCTTGGCTCAGTGTCTGCTCAGTGTTAGCACAGTTACCTCAGAGTTAGCACAGTTAGCCCCGAGTTAGCACAGAGGAAGTTCAGAGTTAGCAAAGAGTTCGCTCAGAGTTAGCTCAGAGTTAGCTTCGAGTTAGCTCCGAATTAGCTGAGAGTTAGCTACGAGTTAGCTCAGAGTTTGCTCAGAGTTTTCTCAGTGTTGGATCAGTGTCTGTTTAGTGTTAGCACAGTTACCTCAGAGTTAGCACAGTTAGCCCAGAGTTAGCACAGAGTTAGCCCAAAGTTCGCACAGAGTTATCTACGAGTTAGCTCATTGTTAGCTCAGAGTTTGCTCAGTGTTGGCTCTCTGTCAGCTCAGAGTTGGCTCAGAGTCAGCACAGAGTTAGCTACGAGTTAGCCCAGAGTTTGTTTAGAGTCTGCTCAGTGTTGGCTCAGTGTCTGCTCCGTGTTGCCACAGGTTCCTCAGAGTTAGCACAGTTAGCCCACAGTTAGCAAACAGTTAGCTCAGAGTTAGTTCAGAGTTAGCTCAGAGTTAGCCCAGAGTTGGCTGAGTGTTGCTCATTGTTGGCTCAGTGTCTGTTCTGTGTTGGCTCAGTTTTGTCTCAGAGTTGGCTCCCAGTTTGCTCAGTGCTGGCTCAGTGTCTGCTCAGTGTTGTTGTGTAAGCACAGAGGTAGTTCAGAGTTAGCTCAGTTGGCTTCGAGTTATCTCCGAGTTAGCTCATTGTTAGCTTAGAGTTTGCTCAGAGTTTGATCAGTGTTGGCTGAGTGTCTGCTCTGTGTGAACACATCTACCTCAGAGTTAGCACAGTTAGCCCACAGTTATCAAAGAGTTAGCTCAGAGTTAGCACAGAGTTAGCCCAGAGTTGGCTGAGTGTTGCTCAGTGTTGGCTCAATGTTCGGTCAGAGCTAGCTCAGAGTAGCATGTTGGCCCCTACTATGAAGCGAATTGCCTGTATTGTGTTCACAAAGCCGATTTTGGCCGTTTTACAGAACTGAGAGCGTCAAACTGTGGGAAGATGCATTTCAGAAGCTCTTTCTGCCACATTCATCATGTTGGCCAAAACTGCACAGCAAAATGCCTGTAATGTGTTCTGAAAGCCAAGTTGAGCCTTTTTATAGAACAACGAACGCGAAACTGAGAAACGCATTTGAGAAGCTCTTGCTGCCATGTTCAGCATGTTGGCCATTTGTCATGGTTGTGTGCATGTCGTGCTACATTTTGTCCCCTAGAGGGTGCCAAAGTCTTGTGTCTGCCCCAGCCCTCAGGTGAGGCAGGTCCTGATCCAATCAGGTGACGACTACTCCAATCAGCCAGGTATATAGGCTCACCTGGTTGAAGGAGTAGTCGTCAGCTCGTTGCTTGCTTCCTGCCATGCTCTTGTCCTGCTCAGTTCGTGCATTTGTTCCTGCTCGTGTCTGTGCTCCGGTCCTGACCCTAGGTTCCGTTCTCATCCTCTCGTTTGTAAGTACTGTGTTCCTAGTTTAGCCTGTGCAGTCGAGTAGAGTTTTTCACCTGCCTTGCCTTGTGCTCTGTTTAGGTTTTGTTTTCCCTGCGGCGGCCTAGTGGCCCCAGGTTTTGATTTGATACTTTGTAGCCCTGCGGTTGCCTGTAGAGGTTCCAGGAGTTTTTGGTGTTTAGCTTTAGTTTATCTAGTTGAGATAGTTTTCCCTGCGAAGACCTATTGGTCCCAGGCTCATTTCTGTTGTACTTTGAATAAACCAGTTGTTGAATCTAATCAGTGTTGGCTCTTGGGTCTTCCCTGGGGAGTTCTTTACACCACTACTATACAGCAAATTGCCTGTATTGTGTTCACAAAGCAGATTTCGGCCGTTTCACAGAAATGTGTGCGTCAAACTATGGGAAGATGCATTTCAGAAGCTCTTTCTACCACATTCATCATGTTGGCCCAAACTGCACAGCAAAATGCCTGTAATGTGTTCTGAAAGCCAAGTTGAGCCTTTTTATAGAACTACAAATGCGAAACTGAGAAAACGCATTTGAGAAGCTTTTGCTGCAAGATTCAGCATGTTGGTCCCTACTATACAGCAAATTGCCTGTATTGTGTTCACAAGGCTGATTTCGGCCGTTTTACAAACTACAAGCGTGAGACTGGAGGAAAATGCATTTCAGAAGCTCTTTCTACCACAGCGTTCTAAACACTTTTCAGGCCTGTTACTGCACTGCGTATTGGCCAATGGTGCATGTGTCAACCAACTTTTTCAAAGCCCTTTTCCCCACAGTCTCCTATGCAGGGGGCTGGAAACAGGCTCAACTAAGCGTTCTAAACACTTTTCAGGCCTGTTGCTGCACTGCGTATTGGCCAATGGTGCATGTGTCTACTGTAGAAGAAAAGTTTTACCTTTCCTTGATCAATGCTATTTAATTAGATTTGAACCCTCCTGTTAAACTCATCATCATCCCCCTTTATGCAGATTTAAACAGAGACATCCTGAAGTCTGTCTCCAAGGAAGCCGTCTCTCTCCCTTTTGTAGATCTACCTTTTGTTCATGCTACAGAGGTGCCAAAGAGTCTCTGCAGCTGGGCTTAGCCCCATTGATAATGTAAATGTGGTGTCTGACTGTAACTTCCTGAGGTCTGTCCCCCCATTGCAATCAACAAACTGCCCCCCACCTTTTGTCTCAAGTGTAACTGTTTGATGTTTGTGCTTAAAACCCTTGCCCTGTGAGCTGCTCATCAGACAGAACTTTGCAGCCACTATGTGAGTTTCTGTCTCCGCTGTACAGTGAATAAAACTCATCTGAATTTGCCACAATTCTGGACCTGAGGAATTATTATTCTTCAACAATATGGCGTTGTCGGCAACTCGCTAACCCTGTGCTGGTGGACGTCTGCTGACTGGATGGAGTGATTCTGAATATTGGCAACTGGCGCCATTTCAAAAGGGTAAGGAAGCCTTTTGTAAAATTCCTATAACCTTGCAAATATTCATCTCACTCCATCTCAAGTCCGGATCATCCCCAGACCCAGGTAATGCGAATTAATTTCAAATTTATTGCAGCAGTTTTGTTAAGAGTGTTATGCTGCAGGCGATTCTGGTGAGTTTTAATGAGGCCTTCTTATTGTCTTACGTGTTATACGTTGTCTCTTTATGTTAGGTTAAGGTGTACTAGCAGGTAGTATTGTGACCGTTTGACAAAATTTTCCTGTCCCACTGTCTGAAAATTTTGCCAAACATTTCACAATGTGGTAAAGCCTGGTTGGAGGTTGTGGAATAGTTAAAGGACCAGTAATCAGTCTGTGACTTTCACCAATTGTGGTGTTATACAGAAGAATTCTCTCCTATCTTGAGAGTCTTCTCCTGTATGAAATTATTGCAGTGTAAATCCTGGCCCTAGTACAGGGTAGAATTATAATTTTGGGATCAGTAACCAGTCTGAACCATCTTGGCAGCAGTAACCAGTCTGTACCAAGCTTGCATAAAGGAATATTCCTCCACAAGACAAGGCTTTATTTTGTATGTTTTTTTTATTTCTATCTGTGAGCAGTAACCAGTCTGTGACAGAACCCCTTTTACCTTGGCTGAATATTCCTTGTATGTGACGATTATTATTCGTAATGCCTTCCCTTCGCCACTGGACGCGTGGGCGGAATTCCCAGTGGTTGGTCAGAGCTCTGAAATTCTAGAGTGGCGTCTCTAGTCAGTCAATTCTAGAGGAGTTGTCCTCTAGTCCAGGGTGGCGTCCCTGAAGAGGCCTTTTGTTTTGTTGAATGAATGATTGATTGATTATTGGTAACACTGGTTTTGGAATTGTGAATAACCAGTTTTGTGTGTGGTTCATGTTCTCTGTAGTCGCTGTCTCGTCCCTGTTCGTCTGAGTCACTCAAATAGAATAACGTTATTTGACTCCTTGGTGGTTAAGGATTCAGTTTATATATAAATTAATATATATATATATAGTTTTTTTTTTTTTTGAATGCATTCACTACTATAGACACATTTTCCTCTCCTTTCACTAAGAAAGAACAGAGTTTTTTTTCCCCCCTCCTTTCATGAATTTTTCTCTCCTCTTCCACTAACTTTTTACTCTATTATCTTTAGTCCCTCATAACTTCCCTCAAAACATCCAACTTCCTGTATAGAACTACATAAGGCCTTTTCTCAATTTACATTTGTACTGTTATCTGATTTTGTAATTTTTTTTTTTCTCTCTTTTTCTTTTCTGTCTATTTTCTTTCCCTCCTTTCACATAATGGGAGGATACCAAAAAGACGGATAATTGAATTTTATTTCTTTCTTTCACTTTGTGTTGTTCGAACATTTTTTTTATTTTTTTTATTTTTATTTTATTTTATTTTTCTCTCTCTTATTTTGTACAGTGTTCACACATTTTCTATCAAAAAAAAAAAAAAAAAAAATGGGAAAGACTGAAAGTAAGCAGTGGGTCCCTGATAGAGGAACCCCAGCCTGGTACATGTATCTAAATGTTGGCAATGATTGTATAGCGGATGTGCCTAAATGGTTTAAATGGACAGAAGAAACAAGGAAATGTTTCCCACTAGAGGGATCATTTGACAGGGATGTTTTAGAAAGCTTAAAGAAAGTGTTGCAAGAAAAGGAGAAACATAGAAAGTCAAGAAAGGAAGTGAATTGGTTGAGATACATGGCTTGGTCTGAAGAAAGTAAAAAAAAGGAATACGGCCAGCAAATTAGCCAGCCTGAAAGATACCTTTGAAAAGCAGAGACAGAAGGACAGCAGTACCGTAATGATTGCAAAAACTGATGCCAAGAGCAAAAAGGACATATACCATACTGTCCAAGAGAGTGATGAATTTTTACCCCCCATATGTCACTCCGGTTGACACGAGAAGTCAGAGAACCCAAGCTACCGCACCATATAGTGATTCAGCTAACTCCCAACTAAACATCAAACAAAAGAACACCCCCCCCAGTTACAAGGTCACAGACTGTTAATGCAATGGAGTCACAGGATCAGTTACACCTTGCAGAAACTGTAGTCAGACAAATGCCTATGCGACAAGTACCATCTGCTGCAGGTACTATAGCTGAAGTATACAGACCGTGGACTCCTAGCGATTTGGTTTCCCTAGTTGCAACCTTTCCTGTTCTTAAGAATGACCCTGATAAATTCATTCAAAAACTGAAGCAAATTGTAATTTGTTACAAACCCACAGCCGCTGATATCTGTCAGCTACTCTCTGCTGTACTAGATAACCATTGGCCTCCCATCAGTAATAAAGCAGCCTGGCCACAGACTCTTCCATCTGATCAAACTGAAATCGATGCTGCATTTGATCGATTGTATACGGCATTGCAAAATACTGTACCACTGGTAGTCAACTGGAAGAAAATTAGTCAATGTAAGCAAAGGGAAAATGAATTACCTCACGAATACCAGTTGCGATTGACAGAAGAATTCAGAAAACATTCAGGTCTAAAATCAGACCAGTGGAATTCACTTTTTGTTAATTTCTTTGTTCAGGGTCTACTACCTAGCATCTCTAAATCACTGAAACAACTGTGTGTGTCATGGGAAGGGAAAGACATGTCAGAAATCAGCATAACAGCTGAACATTTATACCGCCAGTTAAAAGACAAAGAAGCCAAAACAGCTCAAAGACTCCTAGCAGTGCAAATCAAGGCATACGAGAAAATGAGTGAAAATACTAACCACCGTCCACATAGGTCAGCGAAAGATAACAGACGACCCTACAGACAACCTCCTCAATTTGACCCCTTGAAACCATGCTATGTATGTGGGCAAGTTGGGCATTGGTCGAAACAATGCCCTAATCTACAACAACAACCCAAACCTTCTCATCAGGCTGCCCCTTGGACAGTTACTAACCCTTTTCCTGAATCCCAATAGGGGTGGCAAAGGGACACATCATCTCAAATGCTTCAGCGCCTCACAAAGAATGAAAGTGATGAACCGATGCTTACTTTATCTGTGAATGGAAAACCTGTGAATTTTCTTGTTGATAGCGGTGCTTCTATATCAGCCATCAATCCAAAAGACTTGCCCCCTGTCAAGTTATCATCTGAAGTTGTGAACACTATTGGTGTATCTGGTATTACCATAAAAAATCCTGTAAGCACTCCAATGACGGTTGAATTAGGTCCTTTATCTACTGAACATGCTTTCCTTATGGCAGCTGATACCCCTCTAAATTTACTTGGCAGAGATTTACTATGTCAGTTTGGATGTACTATCAAATGTACACCTGACGGAGTCTATCTTGATGTACCCGATACCAATGCCAATACTGTGTTTTCCATGTTACAACAAACCGCTCAACTGATGACTTATGCTTGGCATACAACCTCCCCTCAACTCTCTTTACAAATTCAAGAGATTTACAACCTAAAAGCCAAGGAAAACACTCCCTTTCTTTCTTGGTTAACATCTGAATTATCCAACTCATTGATCTGGCTCTCCCATTGTTACTGTCCAGCTCTTTCAAATGCAGATTACGATGAGGAAACAACCCGTAAGGCTGAGGAGCTGGAAGGGACAACCTCCTTTCTGCATCCAAATGCTATCTACTTCTGCCCGGCAGGCATTGCCCTTGATACACTTCTAACCCCTTCTCAGACCTCGTCCTGATTTATCAGACAGACCGATTGCAAATCCAGACCTGATACTGTTCGTAGATGGTAGTTCCTCCCGTTCAAGCACAGGAGGTCTTAACTCAGGCTACGCCATCTGCTCCCTCCATGAAACTATAGAAGCTGCAAAACTCCCCTCCTCATGCTCTGCTCAGCAAGCCGAACTCTTTGCCTTAACTAGAGCCTGTATTCTTGCAAAGAATTCCTCTGCCACTATCTATACAGATTCTAGATATGCATTTGGAGTTGTACATGACTTTGGCACATTATGGAAGCACCGTGGGTTTCTAACTTCTTCCGGTACACCAATTAAAAATGCTAAATTTATTTCAAATCTCCTAGAGGCCGTTCTACTGCCCAAAACTCTGGCAGTTGTGAAATGTGAGGCGCACACAGGTAATTCAGATGATGTGTCCCGAGGAAACGCAAAAGCTGACATTGCAGCCAAGACAATAGCTGTTTCCTCTAATTCCTTGGAAATTAAAATGTGTATGTCAATAACCTCTGTTGTACAGTCAGCACCTGCTCTCAATGACGTGGCAGCTCTACAAGCAGCCACCGATACCACCGAGCGAGCTGCATGGCTGACAGCCGGCTGTGCCCTAACAAATGGACTATGGAGGTCAAATGATGGCCGCATTGTTGCCCCACGGTCCCTTCTCCCACAACTTGCTCGTGTTGCACATGGCATGTCACACACGAGCAAAGGGGGAATGATTGCTGCGATAAAAAGACACTGGTTTGCTCCTGGCATAACAATTGTATGTGAACAGTTCTGTCAAAGATGTGTAACCTGTCAACAGCATAATCCAGGAAAACCTGTCAGGACAATACAGGCAGCCCATCCACCCCCATGGGGACCTTTTGTAAATATGCAAATAGATTTTATACAGATGCCAAAATGCTGTGGTTATGAATATGTCCTTGTGATTGTTGATATGTTTTCAAAATGGACCGAAGCTTTCCCATGTAGAAAGGCAGATGCAAAAACTGTGACAAAAATACTCATCAGAGACATTGTTTGCCGGTTTGGAATCCCACACAGCATCAACAGTGATAGAGGAACCCATTTTACCTCATCAATCCTACAAGAACTCTGTAAGGCACTCAGAATCAAGCAGCGTTTTCACACGCCCCACCATCCTCAATCTGCTGGTTCAGTGGAACGACAAAATGGAGTATTGAAAAACAAACTCGCAAAAATCTGTGCCGAAACAGCCTTAAAATGGCCTGATGCCCTGCCAATTGCTTTAATGACAATAAGAAACACAGCAAATAGAAAAACAGGACTGTCGCCCCATGAGATTCTAATGGGCAGACCAATGTCAACCCCCGTCACGCCTCTCCCCCCACTTTCACAGTTAAACCTTGCACTCATGGATGATACCATTATTGACTTTTGTAAGACAATGTGCTCAGCTGTTAAGACTCTACACTCACAGGTGATCGCGGCCCAAGCTCCTCCTGCTGAGAGTGATTGCCACAACATCCAGCCTGGTGACTTCATCTACATAAAACAGCACAAGAGGAAGAACGCTCTTCAGCCCAGGTGGACCGGTCCTCATCAAGTGCTGTTGACAACAAATACTGCTGTGAAGTGTGAAGGACGACCTACTTGGATACATGCATCCCACTGTAAAAGACAACGGCAACAAGATGGCACCCCGGACCAGCTTTCATCTGACCAAGCTCCCTCAAGGCATACGAACACCGGTGACCAGCTTACTGTTCCTGTGGCTCCTGAACACCGCCAGCACAAGTCATGAAGGACAATGGACCCTTCCCTCGACGACGATCCCCAGACCACCGGTACAAGGCATGGTAAAAACAGCCCACCACCCCCTAACTACAGACTCTACACACAAACATAATTCCGAAATTGAAGGAATTCCTGAACATTTTCAAACTGTTTTCATCAACACCTATCTTAACCTGACTAGAATGGTAGCTGATCACAGTCAAAATCCCACAAGCTGTTATGTGTGTGGACTCATCCCCCACAGCACAGATGAAGGCATTCCCTTTATGGCCTTACCTATTTCAGATTGCGATACATGTCATCTACTCCATTTAAATACACATACAATTTACACCCACAAATCATGCACAACTGTTCCTTTAATGAGATCTTTGCCTTGCAAAACATCCACCAGCCAATGCCAGATATGTGCTGACCCTCCCGCTGCCGTCACTCTCAGTATCATCCCAAAGAAGCTGAAGTGGTGCCTTAGAGGCACAGGAAAAGGAAACAATCTAGGGACTTCAAACTGTGACACTGTTTTTTCTCCCACGCCAAGACAATCCTCCAAACACTGGGCTCCAGATTACCACCCTCAGCCAAAAGTGTGTGTCACATTGGACATTTACTTTGAGAAAATGGCCACAGTTGCTTCTCACTGCGCCACGCCTGCCGCGAAAGGAATGTATTGGATATGTGGATTAAAAGCATACGAATACCTTCCAATAGGATGGAGTGGGGTATGTGGCCTGGGCTACATAGTCCCAGCAATGAGAGTTGTCAATAAATTGCCCTCGCCCCCCCCAGTATTAAGCTCATCCAGAGCCAGACGTGAATTGTTAGATACCCACTCACAGACATATTGGAGCCGCATATTTGGTATGCTTCTACCCAGTTACGGCGTATTATCATCTCTAAATCAAATAAGAGACCTTTCCAAAAGAGTGGAGGATTTGGCCAACACAACAACCATAGCCATATCTCTGATGTCAACAGAACTAGCTGCAACTCGCCTGATTGCCTTACAGAATCGTGCTGCCCTAGACTATCTTCTAGCATCGCAAGGTGGTACCTGTGCAGTAATTGGTGTTGAATGCTGCACATATGTCCCAGATTACAATGCTAGCCTGTCTGACATCATTACACATCTAAAAAATATTACTAAACAGGCATACACGAATGACATCGACAGTCCTTTTGCATGGCTAGAAACAATCATTGGCCGATGGAGTACAGTAATTCTACAGTATGTTTTTCTTGGAATCATCTGTCATTTTTCTTGTAATTGTTACCAACTGGATTAAGTCTATATGCAGAACTGTTGCCACGCAGATGACAGCAAAAATAATGTTCCAGCAAGTCCCTCCTCTACACACAACTGTGAGACTGTCTGAAGGGCTTTTTAAAGAAACCTTTGATGAACTGTGTAAAATTGACGTTATGTGAAAATATTTGCAGTTTTGTATTTTGTATTACTTCAGTATTGCATGTTTGCAACTTGTGCACAACACGTATTTTTCCATTGAAAGAAATTTCTTCTTTTTCTTTTTTTTAGCTTATTTGATGTGTTCTCAAATTATTGAATGTTGATGTATTAACAAAGTTTGTTTTTTTGTTTTTTTGTTTTTTCTTTTTGTTGTACTTCGCTCTTTTAATCTTATCTGTATTGAAAGACGTGTTTATTCTTATTATTTCATTTTGTTTTGTTATTAGCTTCATTTTCTTTGAATTTATAATTCTATGATACAATGTTCTTGCCTTTTGTTCTTTGATTTTGTATTTTATTTTCTACTCCCTATTATCACACCAATTTGTGTTGTCCTTTATAGGACAAAAGGGGGAATTGTAGAAGAAAGGTTTTACCTTTCCTTGATCAATGCTATTTAATTAGATTTGAACCCTCCTGCTAAACTCATCATCATCCCCCTTTATGCAGATTTAAACAGAGACATCCTGAAGTCTGTCTCCAAGGAAGCCGTCTCTCTCCCTTTTGTAGATCTACCTTTTGTTCATGCTACAGAGGTGCCAAAGAGTCTCTGCAGCTGGGCTTAGCCCCATTGATAATGTAAATGTGGTGTCTGACTGTAACTTCCTGAGGTCTGTCCCCCCATTGCAATCAACAAACTGCCCCCCACCTTTTGTCTCAAGTGTAACTGTTTGATGTTTGTGCTTAAAACCCTTGCCCTGTGAGCTGCTCATCAGACAGAACTTTGCAGCCACTATGTGAGTTTCTGTCTCCGCTGTACAGTGAATAAAACTCATCTGAATTTGCCACAATTCTGGACCTGAGGAATTATTATTCTTCAACACTACCAACTTTTTCAAAGCCCTTTTCCCCACAGTCTCCTTTGCAGGGGGCTGTAAACAGCCTCAACTACGCGTTCTAAACACTTGTCAGGCCTGTTGCTGCACTGCGTATTGGCCAATGGTGCATGTGTCAACCAACTTTTTCAAAGCGCTTTTCCCCACAGTCTCCTATGCAGACTTAGCACAGAGCTAGTTCACAGCTAGCAAAGAGTTAGCTCAGAGTTTGCTTCGAGCTACCTCAGAGTTAGCCCAGAGTTGGCTGAGTGTTGCTCAGTGTTGGCTCAGTTTGCGGTCAGTTAGCTCAGAATAGGCTCAGCGTTGGCTCATTGTTGGATCGGTGTTGGCTCAGAGTTGGCTCGGAGTTCGCACAAAGTTAGCTATGAGATAGCTCAGAGTTTGCTCAGTCTTGGCTCAGTGTCTGCTCAGTGTTCGCACAGTTACCTCAGAGCTAGCCCACAGTTCGCACAGAGGAAGTTCAGAGTGAGCAAAGAGTTAGCTCAGAGTTAGCTTCGAGATAGCTCCGAACTAGCTGAGAGTCAGCTACGAGTTAGCTCAGAGTTTGCTCAGTGTTGGATCAGTGTCTGTTTAGTGCTAGCACAGCTTCCTCAGAGTTAGCACAGTTAGCACAGAGTTAGCACAGAGTTATCTACGAATTAGCTCATTGTTTGCTCAGAGTTTGCTCAGTGTTGGCTCAGAGTCAGCACAGTTAGCACAGAGTTCGCACAGTTAGTCCACAGTTAGCCAACAGTTAGCAAAGTGTTAGCTCAGTTAGCTCAGAGTTAGCACAGTTAGCCCAGAGTTGGCTGAGTGTTGCTCAGTGTTGCCTCAGTGTGAGGTCAGAGTTAGCTCAGAGTAGACTCAGTGTTGGCTCATTGTTGGCTCGGTGTTGGCTCAGTTATGGCTCAGAGTTGGCTCGGAGTTCGCACAAAGTTGGCTACAAGATAGCTCAGAGTTGGCTCAGTGTCTGCTCGGTGTTTGCACAGAGTTACCTCACAGTTAGCACAGTTAGCCCAGACTTAGCACAGAGCTAGTTCACAGATTGCAAAGAGCTAGCTCAGAGTTCGCTTCGAGTTAGCTCAGAGTTAGCCCAGAGTTGGCTGAGTGTTGCTCAGTGTTGGCTCAGTGTGAGGTCAGAGTTAGTTCAGAATAGGCTCAGAGTTGGCTCAGAGTTGGCTCGTTGTTGGCTCGGTGTTGGCTCAGAGTTGGCTCGGAGTTTGCTCAGTCTTGGCTCAGTGTCTGCACAGTGTTAGCACAGTTACCTCAGAGTTAGCACAGATAGCCCCGAGTTAGCACAGAGGAAGTTCAGAGTTAGCAAAGAGTTAGCTCAGAGTTAGCTCAGAGTTAGCTTCGAGTTAGCTCCGAATTAGCTGAGAGCTAGCTACGACTTTGCTCCGAGTTTGTTCAGAGTTTGCTCAGTGTTGGATCAGTGTCTGTTTAGTGTTCGCACAGTTACCTCAGAGTTAGCACAGTTAGCACAGAGTTAGCTCAAAGTTCGCACAGTCATCTACGAGTTAGCTCATTGTTAGCTCAGAGTATGCTCAGTGTTGGCTCTCTGTCAACTCAGAGTTGGCTACGAGTTAGCCCAGAGTTTGTTCAGAGTTAGCTCAGAGTGAGCACAGTTAGCACAGAGTTCGCACAGTTAGCCAACAGTTAGCAAAGTGTAAGCTCAGAGTTAGCTCAGTTAGCACAGAGTTAGCCCAGAGTTGGCTGAGTGTTGCTCAGTGTTGGCTCAGTAATGGCTCAGAGTTGGCTCGGAGTTCGCACAAAGGTAGCTACAAGATAGCTCAGAGTTGGCTCAGTGTTGGCTCAGTGTCTGCTCGGTGTTAGCACAGAGTAACCTCAGAGTTAGCACAGTTAGCCCAGACTTAGCACAGAGGTAGTTCAGAGCTAGCAAAGAGTTAGCTCAGAGTTAGCTTCGATTTAGCTCAGAGTTAGCCCAGAGTTGGCTGAGTATTGTTCCGCGTTGGCTCATTGTTGGCTCGGTGTTGGCTCAGAGTTGGCTCGGAGTTCGCACAAAGTTAGCTACGAGATAGCTCAGAGTTGGCTCAGAGTTTGCTCAGTCTTGGCTCAGTGTCTGCTCAGTGTTAGCACAGTTAGCCAACAGTTAGCCAACAGTTAGCAAAGTGCTAGCTCGGAGTTTGCTCAGAGTTAGCACAGAGTTAGCCCAGAGTTGGCTGAGTGTTGCTCAGTGTCTGCTTGGTGTTTGCACAGAGATACCTCAGAGTTAGCACTGTTAGCCCACAGTTAGGCAACAGTTAGCAAAGTGTTAGCTCGGAGATAGCTCAGAGTTAGCACAGAGGTAGCCCAGAGTTGGCTGAGTGTTGCTCAGTGTTGGCTCAGTTATGGCTCAGAGTTGGCTCGGACTTCGCACAAAGTTAGCTACAAGATCGCTCAGTTTGCTCAGTGTTGGATCAGTGTCTGTTTAGTGTTAGCACAGTTAGCCCAGAGTTAGCACAGTGCTAGCCCAAAGTTTGCACAGAGTTATCTACGAGCTAGCTCATTGTTAGCTCAGAGTTTGCTCAGTGTTGGCTCTCTGTCAGCTCAGAGTTGGCTCAGTCAGCACAGAGTTAGCTACGAGTTTGCGCAGAGTTAGCTCAGAGATAGCTCAGAGTGAGCACAAGTAGCCCAGACTTAGCACAGTTAGCCCAAAGCTAGCCAACAGTTAGCAAAGTGTTAGCTCAGAGTTACCTCAGAGTTAGCCCAGAGTTGGCTGAGTGTTGCTCAGTGTTGGCTCAGTGTGAGGTCAGAGTTAGCTCAGAATAGGCTCAGCGTTGGCTCATTGTTGGCTCGGTGTTGGCTCAGAGTTGGCTCAGAGTTGGCTCGGAGTTCGCACAAAGTTAGCTACGAGATAGCTCAGAGTTGGCTCAGAGTTTGCTCAGTCTTGGCTCAGTGTCTGCTCAGTGTTAGCACAGTTACCTCAGAGTTAGCACAATTAGCCCCGAGTTAGCACAGAGGAAGTTCAGAGTTAGCAAAGAGTTCGCTCAGAGTTAGCTCAGAGGTAGCTTCAAGTTAGCTCCGAATTAGCTGAGAGTTAGCTACGAGTTAGCTCAGAGTTTGCTCAGAGTTTTCTCAGTGTTGGATCAGTGTCTGTTTAGTGTTTGCACAGTTACCTCAGAGTTAGCACAGCTAGCCCAGAGTTAGCACAGAGTTAGCCCAAAGTTCGCACAGAGTTATATGCGAGTTAACTCATTGTGAGCTCAGAGTTTGCTCAGTGTTGGCTCTCTGTCAGCTCAGAGTTGGCTCAGAGTCAGCACAGAGTTAGCTACGAGTTAGCCCAGAGTTAGTTCAGAGTTAGCTCAAAGTGAGCACAGTTAGCACAGAGTTAGCACAGGTAGCCCACAGTTAGCCAACAGTTAGCAAAGTGTTAGCCCAGAGTTAGTTCAGAGTTAGCCCAGAGTTGGCTGAGTGTTGCTCAGTGTTGGCTCAGTGTGAGGTCAGAGTTAGCTCAGAATAGGCTCAGCGTTGGCTCATTGTTGGCTCATTGTTGGCTCAGAGTTGGCTCAGAGTTGGCTCAGAGTTGGCTCGGAGTTCGCACAAAATTAGCTACGAGATAGCTCAGAGATAGCTCAGAGTTTGCTCAGTCTTGGCTCAGTGTCTGCTCAGTCTTAGCACAGAGCTACCTCAGAGTTAGCACAGTTAGCCCAGAGTTAGCACAGAAATTGAGTTAGCAAAGAGGTAGCTCAGAGTTAGCTCAGAGGTAGCTTCAAGTTAGCTCCGAATTAGCTGAGAGTTAGCTACGAGTTAGCTCAGAGTTTGCTCAGAGTTTGCTCAGTGTTGGATCAGTGTCTGTTTAGTGCTAGCACAGTTAGCCCAAAGTTCGCACAGAGTTATCTACGAGTTAGCTCATTGTTCGCTCAGTTTGCACAGTGTTGGCTCCCTGTCAGCTCAGAGTTGGCTCAGAGTCAGCACAGAGTTAGCTACGAGTTAGCCCAGAGTTTGTTCAGAGTTAGCTCAGAGTGAGCACAGTTAGCACAGAGTTCGCACAGTTAGCCCACAGTTAGCCAACAGTTAGCAAAGTGTTAGCTCAGAGTTAGCACAGAGTTAGTCCAGAGTTGGCTGAGTGTTGCTCAGTGTTGGCTCAGTGTGAGGTCAGAGTTAGCTCAGAGTAGACTCAGTGTTGGCTCATTGTTGGCTCGGTGTTGGCTCAGTTATGGCTCAGAGTTGGCTCGGAGTTCGCACAAATTTAGCTACGAGATAGCTCAGAGATGGCTCAGAGTTTGCTCAGTCTTGGCTCAGTGTCTGCTCAGTCTTAGCACAGAGCTACCTCAGAGTTAGCACAGTTAGCCCAGAGTTAGCACAGAAGAAGTTGAGAGTTAGCAAAGAGGTAGCTCAGAGTTAGCTCAGAGGTAGCTTCAAGGTAGCTCCGAATTAGCTGAGAGTTAGCTACGAGTTAGCTGAGAGTTTGCTCAGAGTTTGCTCAGTGTTGGATCAGTGTCTGTTTAGTGTTAGCACAGTTACCTCAGAGTAAGCACAGTTAGCCCAGAGTTAGCACAGAGTTAGCCCAAAGTTTGCACAGAGATATCTAAGAGTTAGCTCATTGTTAGCTCAGAGTTTGCTCAGTGTTGGCTCTCTGTCAGCTCAGAGTTGGCTCAGAGTCAGCACAGAGTTAGCTACGAGTTAGCCCAGAGTTAGTTCAGAGTTAGCTCAGAGTGAGCACAGTTAGCACAGAGTTAGCACAGTTAGCCCACAGTTAGCCAACAGTTAGCAAAGTGTTAGCTCAGAGTTAGCTCAGAGTTAGCACAGAGTTAGCCCAGAGTTAGTTCAGTTAGCACAGAGTTAGCCCAGAGCTAGCCCAGAGATAGTTCAGTTAGCACAGAGTTAGCACAGTTAGCCAACATTTAGCCAGCAGTTTGCAAAGTGTTAGTTCGGAGTTAGCTCAGAGTTAGCACAGAGTTAGCCCAGAGTTAGCCCAGAGTTGGCTGAGTGTTGCTCAGTGTTGGCTCAGTGTGATGTCAGAGTTAGCTCAGAGTAGACTTAGTGTTGGCTCATTGTTGGCTCATTGTTGGCTCAGTTATGGCTCAGAGTTGGCTCAGAGTTTGCTCAGTGTTGGCTCTCTGTCAGCTCAGAGTTGGCACAGTTACCTCAGAGCTGGCACAGTTAGCCCAGACTTAGCACAGAGCTAGTTCACAGCTAGCAAAGAGTTAGCTCAGAGTTAGCTCAGAGTTAGCTCAGAGTTAGCCCAGAGTTGGCTGAGTGTTGCTCAGTGTTGGCTCAGTGTGAGGTCAGAGTTAGCTCAGAATAGGCTCAGCGTTGGCTCATTGTTGGCTCGGTGTTGGCTCAGAGTTGGCTCAGAGTTGGCTCGGAGTTCGCACAAAGTTAGCTACGAGGTAGCTCAGAGTTGGCTCAGAGTTTGCTCAGTCTTGGCTCAGTGTCTGCTCAGTGTTAGCACAGCTACCTCAGAGTTAGCACAGTTAGCCCCGAGTTAGCACAGAGGAAGTTCAGAGTTAGCAAAGAGTTAGCTCAGAGTTAGCTTCGAGATTGCTCCAAATTAGCTGAGAGGTAGCTACGAGTTAGCAGAGTGAGCACAGTTAGCACAGAGTTAGCACAGTTAGCCCACAGTTAGCCAACAGTTCGCAAAGTGTTCGCTCAGAGCTAGCTCAGAGTTCGCTCAGAGTTAGCTCCGAATTAGCTGAGAGTTAGCTACGAGTTAGCTCAGAGTTTGCTCAGAGTTTGCTCAGTGTTGGAGCAGTGTCTGTTTAATGTTAGCACAGTTACCTCAGAGTTAGCACAGTTAGCCCAGAGTTAGCACAGAGTTAGCCCAAAGTTCGCACAGAGTTATCTACGAGTTAGCTCATTGTTAGCTCAGAGTTTGCTCAGTGTTGGCTCTCTGTCAGCTCAGAGTTGGCTCAGAGTCAGCACAGAGTTAGCTACGAGTCAGCCCAGAGTTAGTTCAGAGTTAGCTCAGAGTGAGCACAGTTAGCACAGAGTTAACACAGTTAGCCCACAGTTAGGCAACAGTTAGCAACGTGTTCGCTCAGAGTTAGCTCAGAGATAGCACAGAGTTAGCCCAGAGTTGCTCAGTTATGGCTCAGAGTTGGCTCGGAGTTCGCACAAAGTTGGCTACAAGATAGCTCAGAGTTGGCTCAGTGTTGGCTCAGTGTCTGCTCGGTGTTAGCACAGAGCTACCTCAGAGTTAGCACAGTTAGCCCAGACTTAGCACAGAGTTTGTTCACAGCTAGCAAAGAGCTAGCTCAGAATTAGCTTCGAGATAGCTCAGAGTTAGCCCAGAGTTGGCTGAGTGTTGCTCAGTGTTGGCTCAGTGTGAGGTCAGAGTTAGCTAAGAATAGGCTCAGCGTTGGCTCATTGTTGGCTCGGTGTTGGCTCAGAGTTGGCTCATTGTTGGCTCGGTGTTGGCTCAGAGTTGGCTCAGAGTTGGCTTCGACTTAGCTCCGAATTAGCTGAGAGTTAGCTACGAGTTAGCTCAGAGCTTGCTCAGAGTTTGCTCAGTGTTAGCACAGTTACCTCAGAGTTAGCACAGTTACCTCAGAGTTAGCACAGTTAGCCCCGAGTTAGCACAGAGGAAGTTGAAAGTTAGCAAAGAGTTAGCTCAGAATTAGCTCAGAGTTAGCTTCGACTCAGCTCCGAAATAGCTGAGAGTTAGCTACGAGTTAGCTCAGAGCTTGCTCAGAGTTTGCTCAGTGTTGGATCAGTGTCTGTTTAGTGCTAGCACAGTTACCTCAGTGTTAGCACAGTTACCTCAGAGTTAGCACAGTTAGCCCAGAGTTAGCACAGATTTAGCCCAAAGTTCGCACAGAGTTTTCTACGAGTTAGCTCATTGTTAGCTCAGAGTTTGCTCAGTGTTGGCTCTCTGTCAGCTCAGAGTTGGCTGAGTGTTGCTCAGTGTTGGCTCAGTGTCTGCTCGGTGTTTGCACAGTTCCCTCAGAGTTAGCACAGATAGCCCAGACTTAGCACAGAGGTAGTTCAGAGCTAGCAAAGAGTTAGCTCAGAGTTAGCTCAGAGTTAACGCAGAGTTGGCTGAGTGTTGCTCAGTGTTGGCTCAGTGTGAGGTCAGAGTTAGCTCAGAATAGGCTCAGCGTTGGCTCATTGTTGGCTCGGTGTTGGCTCAGAGTTGGCTCAGAGTTGGCTCGGAGTTCGCACAAAGTTAGCTACGAGGTAGCTCAGAGTTGGCTCAGAGTTTGCTCAGTCTTGGCTCAGTGTCTGCTCAGTGTTCGCACAGTTACCTCAGAGGTAGCACAGTTAGCCCCGAGTTAGCACAGAGGAAGTTCAGAGTTAGCAAAGAGTTAGCTCAGAGTTAGCTTCGAGATTGCTCCAAATTAGCTGAGAGGTAGCTACGAGTTAGCAGAGTGAGCACAGTTAGCACAGAGTTAGCACAGTTAGCCCACAGTTAGCCAACAGTTCGCAAAGTGTTCGCTCAGAGCTAGCTCAGAGTTCGCTCAGAGTTCGCTCAGAGTTAGCTCCGAATTAGCTGAGAGTTAGCTACGAGTTAGCTCAGAGTTTGCTCAGAGTTTGCTCAGTGTTGGAGCAGTGTCTGTTTAATGTTAGCACAGTTACCTCAGAGTTAGCATAGTTAGCCCAGAGTTAGCACAGAGTTAGCCCAAAGTTTGCACAGAGATATCTAAGAGTTAGCTCATTGTTAGCTCAGAGTTTGCTCAGTGTTGGCTCTCTGTCAGCTCAGAGTTGGCTCAGAGTCAGCACAGAGTTAGCTACGAGTTAGCCCAGAGTTAGTTCAGAGTTAGCTCAGAGTGAGCACAGTTAGCACAGAGTTAGCACAGTTAGCCCACAGTTAGCCAACAGTTAGCAAAGTGTTAGCTCAGAGTTAGCTCAGAGTTAGCACAGAGTTAGCCCAGAGTTGGCTGAGTGTTGCTCAGTGTTGGCTCAGTGTGAGGTCAGAGTTAGCTCAGAGTAGACTCAGTGTTGGCTCATTGTTGGCTCGGTGTTGGCTCAGAGTTGGCTCGGAGTTCTCACAAACTTAGTTACGAGATAGCTCAGAGTTGGCTCAGAGTTTGCTCAGTCTTGGCTCAGTGTCTGCTCAGTGTTAGCACAGTTACCTCAGAGTTAGCACAGTTAGCCCCGAGTTAGCACAGAGGAAGTTCAGAGTTAGCAAAGAGTTCGCTCAGAGTTAGCTCAGAGTTAGCTTCGAGTTAGCTCCGAATTAGCTGAGAGTTAGCTACGAGTTAGCTCAGAGTTTGCTCAGAGTTTTCTCAGTGTTGGATCAGTGTCTGTTTAGTGTTTGCACAGTTACCTCAGAGTTAGCACAGTTAGCCCAGAGTTAGCACAGAGTTAGCCCAAAGTTCGCACAGAGTTATCTACGAGTTAGCTCGTTTGCTCAGAGTTTGCTCAGTCTTGGCTCAGTGTCTGCTCAGTGTTCGCACAGTTGCCTCAGAGTTAGCACAGTTAGCCCTGAGTTAGCACAGAGGAAGTTCAGAGTTAGCAAAGAGTTAGCTCAGAGTTAGCTCGGAGTTCGGACAAAGTTAGCTACAAGATAGCTCAGAGTGGGCTCAGTGTTGGCTCAGTGTCTGCTCGGTGTGAGCACAGAGCTACCTCAGAGTTAGCACAGTTAGCCCAGACTTAGCACAGAGCTAGTTCACAGCTAGCAAAGAGTTAGCTCAGAGTTTGCTTCGAGTTAGCTCAGAGTTAGTCCAGAGTTGGCTGAGTGTTGCTCAGTGTTGGCTCAGTGTGAGGTCAGAGTTAGCTCAAATTTCGCACAGAGTTATCGACGAGTTAGCTCATTATTTGCTCAGAGTTTGCTCAGTGTTGGCTCTCTGTCAGCTCAGAGTTGGCTCAGTCAGCACAGAGTTAGCTACGAGTTAGGCCAGAGCTAGTTCAGAGTTAGCTCAGAGTGAGCACAGTTAGCAGAGAGTTCGCACAGTTAGTCCACAGTTAGCCAACAGTTAGCAAAGTGTTAGCTCAGAGTTAGCTCAGAGTTAGCACAGTTAGCCCAGAGTTGGCTGAGTGTTGCTCAGTGTTGGCTCAGTGTGAGGTCAGAGTTAGCTCAGAGTAGACTCAGTGTTGGCTCATTGTTGGCTCGGTGTTGGCTCAGTTATGGCTCAGAGTTGGCTCGGAGTTCGCACAAAGTTAGCTCCAAGATAGCTCAGAGTTGGCTCAGAGTTTGCTCAGTGTCTGCTCGGTGTTCGCACAGAGTTTCCTCAGAGTTAGCACAGTTAGCCCAGACTTAGCACAAAGCTAGTTCACAGCTAGCAAAGAGCTAGCTCAGAGTTAGCTTCGAGTTAGCTCCGAATTAGCTCAGAGTTAGATACGAATCAGCTCAGAGTTTGCTCAGAGTTTCCTGAGTGTTGGATCAGTGTCTGTTTAGTGTTCGCACAGATGCCTCAGAATTAGCACAGTTAGCCCAGAGTGAGCCCAGAGTGAGCCCAGAGTGAGCCCAGAGTGAGCCCAGAGTGAGCCCAGAGTGAGCCCAGTTAGCAAACAGTTAGCAGAGAGTTAGCTGAGAGTTAGGCCAGAGTTAGTTCAGAGATAGCTCAGAGTGAGAACAGTTAGCACAGAGTTAGCACAGTTAGCCCACAGTTAGCCAACAGTTTGCAAAGTGCTAGCTCAGAGTTAGCTCAGAGTTAGCACAGAGTTGGCTGAATGTTGCTCAGTGTTGGCTCAGTGTGAGGTCAGAGTTAGCTCAGAGTAGACTCAGTGTTGGCTCATTGTTGGCTCGGTGGTGGCTCAGTTATGGCTCCGAGTTGGCTCGGAGTTCGCACAAAGTTAGCTACGAGATAGCTCAGAGTTGGCTCAGAGTTTGCTCAGTCTTGGCTTAGTGTCTGCTCAGTGTTAGCACAGTTCCCTCAGTTAGCACAGTTAGCCCCGAGTTAGCACAGAGGAAGTTGAGAGATAGCTCAGAGTTAGCTCAGAGTTAGCTTCGAGTTAGCAACGAGTTAGCTCCGAGTTAGCTACGAGTTTGCTCAGTTTGCTCAGAGTTTGCTCAGTGTTGGATCAGTGTCTGTTTAGCGATAGCACAGCTACCTCAGAGTTAGCACAGATAGCCCAGAGTTAACACAGAGTTAGCCCAAAGTTCGCACAGAGTTATCTACGAGCTAGCTCATTGTGAGCTCAGAGTTTGCTCAGTGTTGGATCAGTGTCTGTTTAGTGTTAGCACAGTCACCTCAGAGTTAGCACAGTTAGCACAGAGTTAGCACAGTTAGCCAACAGCTAGCAAAGTGTTTGCTCAGAGTTAGCTCAGAGTTAGCCCAGAGTTGGCTGAATGTTGCTCAGTGTTGGCTCAGTGTGAGGTCAGAGTTAGCTCAGAGTAGACTCAGTGTTGGCTCAGAGTTGGCTCGGTGTTGAGTCAGAGTTGGCTCGGAGTTCGCACAAAGTTAGCTACGAGATAGCTCAGAGTTGGCTCAGAGTTTGCTCAGTCTTGGCTCAGTGTCTGCTCAGTGTTTGCACAGCTACCTCAGAGATAGCACAGTTAGCCCCGAGTTAGCACAGAGGAAGTTGAGAGTTAGCTCAGAGTTAGCTCAGAGTTAGCTTCGACTTAGCTCCGAATTAGCTGAGAGTTAGCTACGAGTTAGCTCAGAGCTTGCTCAGAGTTTGCTCAGTGTTGGATCAGTGTCTGTTTAGTGTTAGCACAGGTACCTCAGAGTTAGCACAGTTAGCCCAGAGTTAGCACAGAGTTAGCTCAAAGTTCGCACAGAGTTATCTACGAGTTAGCTCATTGTTAGCTCAGAGTTTGCTCAGTGTTGGCTCTGTCAGCTCAGTTGGCTCAGAGTTAGCTACGAGTTAGCCCAGAGTTAGTTCAGAGTTAGCTCAGAGTGAGCACAGTTAGCACAGAGTTCGCACAGTTAGCCCACAGTTAGCCAACAGTTAGCAAAGTGTTTGCTCAGAGTTAGCTCAGAGTTAGCACAGAGTTAGCCCAGAGTTGGCTGAGTGTTGCTCAGTGTTGGCTCAGTGTGAGGTCAGAGTTGGCTCAGAATAGGCTCAGAATAGGCTCAGCGTTGGCTCATTGTTGGCTCGGTGTTGGCTCAGAGTTGGCTCCGAGTTGGCTCAGAGTTCGCACAAAGTTAGCTAAGAGATAGCTCAGAGTTGGCTCAGAGTTTGCTCAGTCTTGGCTCAGTGTCTGCTCAGCGTTAGCACAGTTCCCTCAGAGTTAGCACAGTTAGCCCCGAGTTTGCACAGAGGACGTTGAGAGTTAGCAAAGAGTTAGCTCAGAGTTAGCAAAGAGTTAGCTCCGAATTAGCTGAGAGTTAGCTACGAGTTAGCTCAGAGTTTGCTCAGTGTTGGATCAGTGTCTGTTTAGTGTCAGCACAGTTACCTCAGAGTTAGCAGAGAGTTAGCCCAAAGTTCGCACAGTTATCTACGAGTTTGCTCATTGTTAGCTCAGCGTTTGCTCAGTGTTGGCTCTCTGTCAGCTCAGAGTTGGCTCAGAGTCAGCACAGAGTCAGCACAGACTTAGCTACGAGTTAGCCCAGAGATAGTTCAGAGCTAGCTCAGAGTTAGCACAGTTAGCACAGAGTTCGCACAGTTAGCCCACAGTTAGCCAACAGTTAGCAAAGTGTTAGCTCAGAGTTAGCCCAGAGTTGGCTGAGTGTTGCTCAGTGTTGGCTCAGTGTGAGGTCAGAGTTAGCTCAGAGTAGACTCAGTGTTGGCTCATTGTTGGCTCGGTGTTGGCTCAGAGTTGGCTCAGAGTTGGCTCGGAGTTCGCACAAAGTTAGCTACAAGATAGCTCAGAGTTGGCTTACAGTTTGCTCAGTCTTGGCTCAGTGTCTGCTCAGTGTTGGCACAGTTACCCCAGAGTTAGCACAGTTAGCCCCGAGTTAGCACAGAGGAAGTTGAGAGTTAGCAAAGAGTTAGCTCAGAGATAGCTTCGAGTTAGCTCCGAATTAGCTCAGAGTTCGCTACGAGATAGCTCCGAGTTTGCTCAGAGTTTCCTGAGTGTTGGATCAGTGTCTGTTTAGTGTTCGCACAGATACCTCAGAATTAGCACAGTTAGCCCAGAGTCACCCCAGAGTTAGAGTTAGCTCAGAGTGAGCACAGAGCTAGCACATAGATAGCACAGAGTTAGCACAGTTTGCCCACAGTTAGCAAACAGTTTGCTGAGAGTTTTCTCAGAGTTGGCTCAGAGTTTTCTCAGTGATGGCTCAGTGTCTGCTCCGTGTTACCACAGCTACCTCAGAGTTACCACAGATAGCCAACAGTTAGCAAAGTGTTAGCTCAGAGTTAGCTCAGAGTTAGCTCAGAGTTAGCCCAGAGTTGGCTGAGTGTTGCTCAGTGTTGGCTCAGTGTTAGCTCAGAGTTAGCTCAGAGTAGACTCAGTGTTGGCTCATTGTTGGCTCGGTGTTGGCTCAGTTATGGCTCAGAGTTGGCTCGGAGTTCGCACAAAGTTAGCTACGAGATAGCTCAGAGTTGGCTCAGAGTTTGCTCAGTTTTGCCTTAGTGTCTGCTCAGTGTTAGCACAGTTACCTCAGAGTTTGCACAGTTAGCCCTGAGTTAGCACAGAGGAATTTCAGAGTTAGCTCAGAGTTAGCTCAGTTAGCTTCGAGTTAGCTCCAAATTAGCTGAGAGTTAGCTACGAGTTAGCTCAGAGTTTGCTCAGTGTTGGATCAGTGTCTGTTTTGTGCTAGCACAGATACCTCAGAGTTAGCACAGTTAGCCCAGAGTTAGCACAGAGTTAGCCCAAAGTTTGCACAGAGTTATCTACGAGTTAGCTCATTGTTCGCTCAGAGTTTGCTCAGTGTTGGCTCTCTGTCAGCTCAGAGTTGGCTCAGAGTCAGCACAGAGTTAGCTACGAGTTAGCCCAGAGTTTGTTTAGAGTCTGCTCAGTGTTGGCTCAGTGTCTGCTCCGTGTTGCCACAGGTTCCTCAGAGTTAGCACAGTTAGCCCACAGTTCGCAAACAGTTAGCTCAGAGTTAGTTCAGAGTTAGCTCAGAGTTAGTCCAGAGTTGGCTGAGTTTTGCTCAGTGTTGGCTCAGTATCTGTTCTGTGTTGGCTCAGTTTTGTCTCAGAATTGGCTCCCAGTTTGCTCAGTGTTGGCTCAGTGTCTGCTCAGTGTTGTTGTGTAAGCACAGAGGTAGTTCAGAGTTAGCTCAGTTAGCTTCGAGTTATCTCTGAGTTAGCTCATTGTTAGCTTAGAGTTTGCTCAGAGTTTGCTCAGAGTTTGATCAGTGTTGGCTGAGTGTCTGCTCTGTGTTAACACATCTACCTCAGAGTTAGCACAGTTAGCCCACAGTTATCAAAGAGTTAGCTCAGAGTTAGCACAGAGTTAGCCCAGAGTTGGCTGAGTGTTGCTCAGTGTTGGCTCAATGTTCAGACAGAGCTAGCTCAGAGTAGCATGTTGGCCCCTACTATGAAGCGAATTGCCTGTATTGTGTTCACAAAGCCGATTTTGGCCGTTTTACAGAACTGAGAGCGTAAAACTGTGGGAAGATGCATTTCAAAAGCTCTTTCTGCCACATTCATCATGTTGGCCAAAACTACACTGCAAAATGCCTGTAATGTGTTCTGAAAGCCAAGTTGAACCTTTTTATAGAACAACGAACGCGAAACTGAGAAACGCATTTGAGAAGCTCTTGCTGTCATATTCAGCATGTTGGCCATTTGTCATGGTTGTGTGCATGTCGTGCTACATTTTGTCCCCTAGAGGGTGCCAAAGTCTTGTGTCTGCCCCAGCCCTCAGGTGAGGCAGGTCCTGATCCAATCAGGTGACGACTACTCCAATCAGCCAGGTATATAGGCTCACCTGGTTGAAGGAGTAGTCGTCAGCTCGTTGCTTGCTTCCTGCCATGCTCTTGTCCTGCTCAGTTCGTGCATTTGTTCCTGCTCGTGTCTGTGCTCCGGTCCTGACCCTAGGTTCCGTTCTCATCCTCTCGTTTGTAAGTACTGTGTTCCTAGTTTAGCCTGTGCAGTCGAGTAGAGTTTTTCACCTGCCTTGCCTTGTGCTCTGTTTAGGTTTTGTTTTCCCTGCGGCGGCCTAGTGGCCCCAGGTTTTGATTTGATACTTTGTAGCCCTGCGGTTGCCTGTAGAGGCTCCAGGAGTTTTTGGTGTTTAGCTTTAGTTTATCTAGTTGAGATAGTTTTTCCTGCGGAGACCTATTGGTCCCAGGCTCATTTCTGTTGTACTTTGAATAAACCAGTTGTTGAATCTAATCAGTGTTGGCTCTTGGGTCTTCCCTGGGGAGTTCTTTACACCACTACAATACAGCAAAATGCCTGTAATGTGTTCTGAAAGCCAAGTTGAGCCTTTTTATAGAACTACAAATGCGAAACTGAGAAAACGCATTTGAGAAGCTTTTGCTGTGAGATTCAGCATGTTGGTCCCTACTATACAGCAAATTGTCTGTATTGTGTTCACAAGGCCGATTTCGGCCGTTTTATAAACTACGAGCGTGAGACTGTAGGAAAATGCATTTCAGAAGCTCTTTCTACCACAGCGTTCTAAACACTTTTCAGGCCTGTTGCTGCACTGCGTATTGGCTAATGGTGCATGTGTCAACCAACTTTTTCAAAGCGCTTTTCCCCACAGTCTCCTATGCAGGGGGCTGTCAACAGGCTCAACTAAGCGTTCTAAACACTCTTCAGGCCTGTTGCTGCACTGCGTATTGGCCAATGGTGCATGTGTCAACCAACTTTTTCACAGCGCTTTTCCCCACAGTCTCCTATGCAGACTTAGCACAGAGCTAGTTCACAGCTAGCAAAGAGTTAGCTCAGAGTTTGCTTCGAGCTAGCTCAGAGTTAGCCCAGAGTTGGCTGAGTGTTGCTCAGTGTTGGCTCAGTGTGAGGTCAGAGTCAGCTCAGAGTAGACTCAGCGTTGGCTCATTGTTGGCTCATTGTTGGCTCGGTGTTGGCTCGGTGTTGGCTCGGTGTTGGCTCATTGTTGGCTCGGTGTTGGCTCGGTGTTGGCTCGGTGTTGGCTCAGAGTTGGCTCGGAGTTCGCACAAAGTTAGCTACGAGATAGCTCAGAGTTGGCTCAGAGTTTGCTCAGTCTTGGCTCAGTGTCTGCTCAGTGTTAGCACAGTTACCTCAGAGTTAGCACAGTTAGCCCCGAGTTAGCACAGAGGAAGTTCAGAGTAAGCAAAGAGTTAGCTCAGAGTTAGCTCAGAGTTAGCTTCGAGTTAGCTCCCAATTAGCTGAGAGTTAGCTACGAGTTAGCTCAGAGTTTGCTCAGTGTTGGATCAGTGTCTGCTTAGTGTTTGCACAGTTACCTCAGAGTTAGCACAGTTAGCCCAGAGGTAGCACAGAGTTAGCCCAAAATTCGCACAGTTATCTACGAGTTAGCTCATTGTTAGCTCAGAGTTTGCTCAGTGTTTGCTCTCTGTCAGCTCAGAGTTGGCTCAGTCAGCACAGAGTTAGCTACGAGTCAGCCCAGAGTTAGTTCAGAGTTAGCTCAGAGTGAGCACAGTTAGCACAGAGTTAGCACAGTTAGCCCACAGTTAGCCAACAGTTAGCAAAGTGTTAGCTCAGAGTTAGCACAGAGTTAGCCCAGAGTTGGCTGAGTTTTGCTCAGTGTTGGCTCAGTGTGAGGTCAGAGTTAGCTCAGAGTAGACTCAGTGTTGGCTCATTGTTGGCTCGGTGTTGGCTCAGTTATGGCTCAGAGTTGGCTCGGAGTTCGCACAAAGCTAGCTACAAGATAGCTCAGAGTTGGCTCAGTGTTGGCTCAGTGTCTGCT
>CM055210.1:16913079-16925579 GCA_029224185.1 Karalla daura | reverse complement strand
CCCTAACCCTAACCCTAACCCTAACCCTAACCCTAACCCTAACCCTAACCCTAACCCTAACCCTAACCCTAACCCTAACCCTAACCCTAACCCTAACCCTAACCCTAACCCTAACCCTAACCCTAACCCTAACCCTAACCCTAACCCTAACCCTAACCCTAACCCTAACCCTAACCCTAACCCTAACCCTAACCCTAACCCTAACCCTAACCCTAACCCTAACCCTAACCCTAACCCTAACCCTAACCCTAACCCTAACCCTAACCCTAACCCTAACCCTAACCCTAACCCTAACCCTAACCCTAACCCTAACCCTAACCCTAACCCTAACCCTAACCCTAACCCTAACCCTAACCCTAACCCTAACCCTAACCCTAACCCTAACCCTAACCCTAACCCTAACCCTAACCCTAACCCTAACCCTAACCCTAACCCTAACCCTAACCCTAACCCTAACCCTAACCCTAACCCTAACCCTAACCCTAACCCTAACCCTAACCCTAACCCTAACCCTAACCCTAACCCTAACCCTAACCCTAACCCTAACCCTAACCCTAACCCTAACCCTAACCCTAACCCTAACCCTAACCCTAACCCTAACCCTAACCCTAACCCTAACCCTAACCCTAACCCTAACCCTAACCCTAACCCTAACCCTAACCCTAACCCTAACCCTAACCCTAACCCTAACCCTAACCCTAACCCTAACCCTAACCCTAACCCTAACCCTAACCCTAACCCTAACCCTAACCCTAACCCTAACCCTAACCCTAACCCTAACCCTAACCCTAACCCTAACCCTAACCCTAACCCTAACCCTAACCCTAACCCTAACCCTAACCCTAACCCTAACCCTAACCCTAACCCTAACCCTAACCCTAACCCTAACCCTAACCCTAACCCTAACCCTAACCCTAACCCTAACCCTAACCCTAACCCTAACCCTAACCCTAACCCTAACCCTAACCCTAACCCTAACCCTAACCCTAACCCTAACCCTAACCCTAACCCTAACCCTAACCCTAACCCTAACCCTAACCCTAACCCTAACCCTAACCCTAACCCTAACCCTAACCCTAACCCTAACCCTAACCCTAACCCTAACCCTAACCCTAACCCTAACCCTAACCCTAACCCTAACCCTAACCCTAACCCTAACCCTAACCCTAACCCTAACCCTAACCCTAACCCTAACCCTAACCCTAACCCTAACCCTAACCCTAACCCTAACCCTAACCCTAACCCTAACCCTAACCCTAACCCTAACCCTAACCCTAACCCTAACCCTAACCCTAACCCTAACCCTAACCCTAACCCTAACCCTAACCCTAACCCTAACCCTAACCCTAACCCTAACCCTAACCCTAACCCTAACCCTAACCCTAACCCTAACCCTAACCCTAACCCTAACCCTAACCCTAACCCTAACCCTAACCCTAACCCTAACCCTAACCCTAACCCTAACCCTAACCCTAACCCTAACCCTAACCCTAACCCTAACCCTAACCCTAACCCTAACCCTAACCCTAACCCTAACCCTAACCCTAACCCTAACCCTAACCCTAACCCTAACCCTAACCCTAACCCTAACCCTAACCCTAACCCTAACCCTAACCCTAACCCTAACCCTAACCCTAACCCTAACCCTAACCCTAACCCTAACCCTAACCCTAACCCTAACCCTAACCCTAACCCTAACCCTAACCCTAACCCTAACCCTAACCCTAACCCTAACCCTAACCCTAACCCTAACCCTAACCCTAACCCTAACCCTAACCCTAACCCTAACCCTAACCCTAACCCTAACCCTAACCCTAACCCTAACCCTAACCCTAACCCTAACCCTAACCCTAACCCTAACCCTAACCCTAACCCTAACCCTAACCCTAACCCTAACCCTAACCCTAACCCTAACCCTAACCCTAACCCTAACCCTAACCCTAACCCTAACCCTAACCCTAACCCTAACCCTAACCCTAACCCTAACCCTAACCCTAACCCTAACCCTAACCCTAACCCTAACCCTAACCCTAACCCTAACCCTAACCCTAACCCTAACCCTAACCCTAACCCTAACCCTAACCCTAACCCTAACCCTAACCCTAACCCTAACCCTAACCCTAACCCTAACCCTAACCCTAACCCTAACCCTAACCCTAACCCTAACCCTAACCCTAACCCTAACCCTAACCCTAACCCTAACCCTAACCCTAACCCTAACCCTAACCCTAACCCTAACCCTAACCCTAACCCTAACCCTAACCCTAACCCTAACCCTAACCCTAACCCTAACCCTAACCCTAACCCTAACCCTAACCCTAACCCTAACCCTAACCCTAACCCTAACCCTAACCCTAACCCTAACCCTAACCCTAACCCTAACCCTAACCCTAACCCTAACCCTAACCCTAACCCTAACCCTAACCCTAACCCTAACCCTAACCCTAACCCTAACCCTAACCCTAACCCTAACCCTAACCCTAACCCTAACCCTAACCCTAACCCTAACCCTAACCCTAACCCTAACCCTAACCCTAACCCTAACCCTAACCCTAACCCTAACCCTAACCCTAACCCTAACCCTAACCCTAACCCTAACCCTAACCCTAACCCTAACCCTAACCCTAACCCTAACCCTAACCCTAACCCTAACCCTAACCCTAACCCTAACCCTAACCCTAACCCTAACCCTAACCCTAACCCTAACCCTAACCCTAACCCTAACCCTAACCCTAACCCTAACCCTAACCCTAACCCTAACCCTAACCCTAACCCTAACCCTAACCCTAACCCTAACCCTAACCCTAACCCTAACCCTAACCCTAACCCTAACCCTAACCCTAACCCTAACCCTAACCCTAACCCTAACCCTAACCCTAACCCTAACCCTAACCCTAACCCTAACCCTAACCCTAACCCTAACCCTAACCCTAACCCTAACCCTAACCCTAACCCTAACCCTAACCCTAACCCTAACCCTAACCCTAACCCTAACCCTAACCCTAACCCTAACCCTAACCCTAACCCTAACCCTAACCCTAACCCTAACCCTAACCCTAACCCTAACCCTAACCCTAACCCTAACCCTAACCCTAACCCTAACCCTAACCCTAACCCTAACCCTAACCCTAACCCTAACCCTAACCCTAACCCTAACCCTAACCCTAACCCTAACCCTAACCCTAACCCTAACCCTAACCCTAACCCTAACCCTAACCCTAACCCTAACCCTAACCCTAACCCTAACCCTAACCCTAACCCTAACCCTAACCCTAACCCTAACCCTAACCCTAACCCTAACCCTAACCCTAACCCTAACCCTAACCCTAACCCTAACCCTAACCCTAACCCTAACCCTAACCCTAACCCTAACCCTAACCCTAACCCTAACCCTAACCCTAACCCTAACCCTAACCCTAACCCTAACCCTAACCCTAACCCTAACCCTAACCCTAACCCTAACCCTAACCCTAACCCTAACCCTAACCCTAACCCTAACCCTAACCCTAACCCTAACCCTAACCCTAACCCTAACCCTAACCCTAACCCTAACCCTAACCCTAACCCTAACCCTAACCCTAACCCTAACCCTAACCCTAACCCTAACCCTAACCCTAACCCTAACCCTAACCCTAACCCTAACCCTAACCCTAACCCTAACCCTAACCCTAACCCTAACCCTAACCCTAACCCTAACCCTAACCCTAACCCTAACCCTAACCCTAACCCTAACCCTAACCCTAACCCTAACCCTAACCCTAACCCTAACCCTAACCCTAACCCTAACCCTAACCCTAACCCTAACCCTAACCCTAACCCTAACCCTAACCCTAACCCTAACCCTAACCCTAACCCTAACCCTAACCCTAACCCTAACCCTAACCCTAACCCTAACCCTAACCCTAACCCTAACCCTAACCCTAACCCTAACCCTAACCCTAACCCTAACCCTAACCCTAACCCTAACCCTAACCCTAACCCTAACCCTAACCCTAACCCTAACCTAACCCCTAACCCTAACCCTAACCCTAACCCTAACCCTAACCCTAACCCTAACCCTAACCCTAACCCTAACCCTAACCCTAACCCTAACCCTAACCCTAACCCTAACCCTAACCCTAACCCTAACCCTAACCCTAACCCTAACCCTAACCCTAACCCTAACCCTAACCCTAACCCTAACCCTAACCCTAACCCTAACCCTAACCCTAACCCTAACCCTAACCCTAACCCTAACCCTAACCCTAACCCTTGGTTATTACCCCCTATCCTAACCCCTAACCCTAACCCTAACCCTAACCCTAACCCTAACCCTAACCCTAACCCTAACCCTAACCCCTAACCCTAACCCTAACCCTAACCCTAACCCTAACCCTAACCCTAACCCCTAACCCTAACCCTAACCCTAACCCTAACCCTTAACCCTAACCCTAACCCTAACCCTAACCCTAACCCTAACCCCTAACCCTAACCCTAACCCTAACCCTAACCCTAACCCTAACCCCTAACCCTAACCCTAACCCTAACCCTAACCCTAACCCTAACCCTGTGCCCCTGGTATTCCAATTCAACTTCATCTTGTCATGCAAGTATGGGACCAAAAAAAAGTGTCTCCATGATAGGTACCAATCGACTCCAAATGGTCTGAAACGTGCTCCTAAATAGGTCCTAGAAGGAGGATTTTGCGAAAAGCACTTAGTCAAATTTTCACTTTTTGACGAACCAATGCATTCTTATGGGGAAACTTTGACGGCTTATAACTCCGGAACCGAACGTCCTAGAGACTTCAAACCTGGATCCGTCTGCCATATTTCGGCCCTTCTGAACACGCCAGTCTTTTCCCCGAGTCTCTACGACCTTCGGTTCCCGAGATACAGACATTTCCGGTCAAAAAATGGCCGTATTTCCGGAACGGAAGTGCGTAGAGACAAACGGAGGACACTATTGGAAAGCTCGTGCCCGATTTAGAGGGGATAGAAGTTGGTTCCAAGTTGATAGGACCTTCCTATCAAAAGTTATTCAAGTCAAAGAGGATCGTACCGGGTACGATCCATGGCAAAACCCCCTTATCCTAACCCTAACCCTAACCCTAACCCTAACCCTAACCCTAACCCTAACCCAACCCTAACCCTAACCCTAACCCTAACCCTAACCCTAACCCTAACCCTAACCCTAACCCCTAACCCTAACCCTAACCCTAACCCTAACCCTAACCCTAACCCTAACCCTAACCCTAACCCCAACCCTTGTCATGCAAGTATGGGACCAAAAAAAAGTGTCTCCAGAATAGGTACCAATCGACTCCAAATGGTCTGAAACGTGCTCCTAAATAGGTCCTGGAAGCAAGATTTTGTGAAAATGACTTAGTCAAATTTTCACTTTTAGGCGAACCAATACATTCTTATGGGGAAACTTTAACGGCTTATAACTCCGGAACCGAACGTCCTAGAGACTTCAAACCTTGATCCGCCTGCCATAATATGGCCCTTCTGAACACGCCAGTCTTTTCCCCGAGTCTCTACGACCTTCGGTTCCCGAGATACAGACATTTCCGGTCAAAAAATGGCCGTATTTCCGGAACGGAAGTGCGTAGAGACAAACGGAGGACATCACTGGAAAGCTCATGTCCGATTTAGGGGGGATAGAAGTTGGTTTCAAGTCGATAGGACCTTCCTATCAAAAGTTATTCGAGTCAAAGAGGATTAGACGCGTCTAATCCTTGGTTATTACCCCCTATCCTAACCCTAACCCTAACCCTAACCCTAACCCTAACCCTAACCCTAACCCCTAACCCTAACCCTAACCCTAACCCTAACCCTAACCCTAACCCTAACCCTAACCCTAACCCTAACCCTAACCCCTAACCCTAACCCTAACCCTAACCCTAACCCTAACCCTAACCCTAACCCTAACCCTAACCCCTAACCCTAACCCTAACCCTAACCCTAACCCTAACCCTAACCCTAACCCTAACCCCTAACCCTAACCCTAACCCTAACCCTAACCCTAACCCTAACCCTAACCCCTAACCCTAACCCTAACCCTAACCCTAACCCTTAACCCTAACCCTAACCCTAACCCTAACCCTAACCCTAACCCCTAACCCTAACCCTAACCCTAACCCTAACCCTAACCCCTAACCCTAACCCTAACCCTAACCCTAACCCTAACCCTAACCCTAACCCTGTGCCCCTGGTATTCCAATTCAACTTCATCTTGTCATGCAAGTATGGGACCAAAAAAAAGTGTCTCCATGATAGGTACCAATCGACTCCAAATGGTCTGAAACGTGCTCCTAAATAGGTCCTAGAAGGAGGATTTTGCGAAAAGCACTTAGTCAAATTTTCACTTTTTGACGAACCAATGCATTCTTATGGGGAAACTTTGACGGCTTATAACTCCGGAACCGAACGTCCTAGAGACTTCAAACCTGGATCCGTCTGCCATATTTCGGCCCTTCTGAACACGCCAGTCTTTTCCCCGAGTCTCTACGACCTTCGGTTCCCGAGATACAGACATTTCCGGTCAAAAAATGGCCGTATTTCCGGAACGGAAGTGCGTAGAGACAAACGGAGGACACTATTGGAAAGCTCGTGCCCGATTTAGAGGGGATAGAAGTTGGTTCCAAGTTGATAGGACCTTCCTATCAAAAGTTATTCAAGTCAAAGAGGATCGTACCGGGTACGATCCATGGCAAAACCCCCTTATCCTAACCCTAACCCTAACCCTAACCCTAACCCTAACCCTAACCCTAACCCAACCCTAACCCTAACCCTAACCCTAACCCTAACCCTAACCCTAACCCTAACCCTAACCCCTAACCCTAACCCTAACCCTAACCCTAACCCTAACCCTAACCCTAACCCTAACCCTAACCCCAACCCTTGTCATGCAAGTATGGGACCAAAAAAAAGTGTCTCCAGAATAGGTACCAATCGACTCCAAATGGTCTGAAACGTGCTCCTAAATAGGTCCTGGAAGCAAGATTTTGTGAAAATGACTTAGTCAAATTTTCACTTTTAGGCGAACCAATACATTCTTATGGGGAAACTTTAACGGCTTATAACTCCGGAACCGAACGTCCTAGAGACTTCAAACCTTGATCCGCCTGCCATAATATGGCCCTTCTGAACACGCCAGTCTTTTCCCCGAGTCTCTACGACCTTCGGTTCCCGAGATACAGACATTTCCGGTCAAAAAATGGCCGTATTTCCGGAACGGAAGTGCGTAGAGACAAACGGAGGACATCACTGGAAAGCTCATGTCCGATTTAGGGGGGATAGAAGTTGGTTTCAAGTCGATAGGACCTTCCTATCAAAAGTTATTCGAGTCAAAGAGGATTAGACGCGTCTAATCCTTGGTTATTACCCCCTATCCTAACCCTAACCCTAACCCTAACCCTAACCCTAACCCTAACCTAACCCTAACCTAACCCTAACCCTAACCCTAACCCTAACCCTAACCCTAACCCTAACCCTAACCCAACCCTAACCCTAACCCTAACCCTAACCCTAACCCTAACCCTAACCCTAACCCTAACCCCTAACCCTAACCCTAACCCTAACCCTAACCCTAACCCTAACCCTAACCCTAACCCTAACCCCAACCCTTGTCATGCAAGTATGGGACCAAAAAAAAGTGTCTCCAGAATAGGTACCAATCGACTCCAAATGGTCTGAAACGTGCTCCTAAATAGGTCCTGGAAGCAAGATTTTGTGAAAATGACTTAGTCAAATTTTCACTTTTAGGCGAACCAATACATTCTTATGGGGAAACTTTAACGGCTTATAACTCCGGAACCGAACGTCCTAGAGACTTCAAACCTTGATCCGCCTGCCATAATATGGCCCTTCTGAACACGCCAGTCTTTTCCCCGAGTCTCTACGACCTTCGGTTCCCGAGATACAGACATTTCCGGTCAAAAAATGGCCGTATTTCCGGAACGGAAGTGCGTAGAGACAAACGGAGGACATCACTGGAAAGCTCATGTCCGATTTAGGGGGGATAGAAGTTGGTTTCAAGTCGATAGGACCTTCCTATCAAAAGTTATTCGAGTCAAAGAGGATTAGACGCGTCTAATCCTTGGTTATTACCCCCTATCCTAACCCTAACCCTAACCCTAACCCTAACCCTAACCCCCTAACCCTAACCCTAACCCTAACCCTAACCCTAACCCCTAACCCTAACCCTAACCCTAACCCTAACCCCTAACCCTAACCCTAACCCTAACCCTAACCCTTGTCATGCAAGTATGGGACCAAAAAAAAGTGTCTCCAGAATAGGTACCAATCGACTCCAAATGGTCTGAAACGTGCTCCTAAATAGGTCCTGGAAGCAAGATTTTGTGAAAATGACTTAGTCAAATTTTCACTTTTAGGCGAACCAATACATTCTTATGGGGAAACTTTAACGGCTTATAACTCCGGAACCGAACGTCCTAGAGACTTCAAACCTTGATCCGTCTGCCATAATATGGCCCTTCTGAACACGCCAGACTTGTCCCCGAGTCTCTACGACCTTCGGTTCCCGAGATACAGACATTTCCGGTCAAAAAATGGCCGTATTTCCGGAACGGAAGTGCGTAGAGACAAACGGAGGACACCACTGGAAAGCCCATGCCCAATTTAGGGAGGGTAGGACTTGGTTTCAGGTCGATAGGACTTTCCTATCAAAAGTTATTCGAGTCGAAGAGGATTAGACGCGTCTAATCCTTGGTTATTACCCCCTATCCTAACCCTAACCCCCTATCCTAACCCTAACCCTAACCCTTGTCATGCAAGTATGGGACCAAAAAAAAGTGTCTCCAGAATAGGTACCAATCGACTCCAAATGGTCTGAAACGTGCTCCTAAATAGGTCCTGGAAGCAAGATTTTGTGAAAATGACTTAGTCAAATTTTCACTTTTAGGCGAACCAATACATTCTTATGGGGAAACTTTAACGGCTTATAACTCCGGAACCGAACGTCCTAGAGACTTCAAACCTTGATCCGCCTGCCATAATATGGCCCTTCTGAACACGCCAGTCTTTTCCCCGAGTCTCTACGACCTTCGGTTCCCGAGATACAGACATTTCCGGTCAAAAAATGGCCGTATTTCCGGAACGGAAGTGCGTAGAGACAAACGGAGGACATCATTGGAAAGCTCTTCCCCAATTTAGGGGGGGTAGAAGTTGGTTTCAAGTCGATCGGACCTTCCTATCAAAAGTTATTCGAGTCGAAGAGGATCGTACCGGGTACGATCCATGGCAAAACCCCCTTATCCTAACCCTAACCCTAACCCTAACCCTAACCCTAACCCTAACCCCTAACCCTAACCCTAACCCTAACCCTAACCCTAACCCAACCCTAACCTAACCCTAACCCTAACCCTAACCCTAACCTAACCCTAACCCTAACCCTAACCCTAACCCTAACCCGATCCATGGCAAAACCCCCTTATCCTAACCCTAACCCTAACCCTAACCCTAACCCTAACCCCCTAACCCCCTAACCCTAACCCTAACCCTAACCCTAACCCTAACCTAACCCTAACCCTAACCCTAACCCTAACCCTAACCCCTAACCCTAACCCTAACCCTAACCCTAACCCTAACCCTAACCCTAACCCCTAACCCTAACCCTAACCCTAACCCTAACCCTAACCCCCCCCCCCCCTAACCCTAACCCTAACCCTAACCCTAACCCTAACCCCCTAACCCTAACCCTAACCCTAACCCTAACCCCTAACCCTAACCCTAACCCTAACCCTAACCCTAACCCTAACCCCTAACCCTAACCCTAACCCTAACCCTAACCCTAACCCCTAACCCTAACCCTAACCCTAACCCTAACCCTAACCCTAACCCTGTGCCCCTGGTATTCCAATTCAACTTCATCTTGTCATGCAAGTATGGGACCAAAAAAAAGTGTCTCCATGATAGGTACCAATCGACTCCAAATGGTCTGAAACGTGCTCCTAAATAGGTCCTAGAAGGAGGATTTTGCGAAAAGCACTTAGTCAAATTTTCACTTTTTGACGAACCAATGCATTCTTATGGGGAAACTTTGACGGCTTATAACTCCGGAACCGAACGTCCTAGAGACTTCAAACCTGGATCCGTCTGCCATATTTCGGCCCTTCTGAACACGCCAGTCTTTTCCCCGAGTCTCTACGACCTTCGGTTCCCGAGATACAGACATTTCCGGTCAAAAAATGGCCGTATTTCCGGAACGGAAGTGCGTAGAGACAAACGGAGGACACTATTGGAAAGCTCGTGCCCGATTTAGAGGGGATAGAAGTTGGTTCCAAGTTGATAGGACCTTCCTATCAAAAGTTATTCAAGTCAAAGAGGATCGTACCGGGTACGATCCATGGCAAAACCCCCTTATCCTAACCCTAACCCTAACCCTAACCCTAACCCCTAACCCTAACCCTAACCCTAACCCTAACCCTACCCTAACCCTAACCCTAACCCTAACCCTAACCTCATCTTGTCATGCAAGTATGGGACCAAAAAAAAGTGTCTCCATGATAGGTACCAATCGACTCCAAATGGTCTGAAACGTGCTCCTAAATAGGTCCTGGAAGGAGGATTTTGCGAAAAGCACTTAGTCAAATTTTCACTTTTTGGCGAACCAATGCATTCTTATGGGGAAACTTTAACGGCTTATAACTCCGGAACCGAACGTCCTAGAGACTTCAAACCTGGATCCGTCTGCCATATTTCGGCCCTTCTGAACACGCCAGTCTTTTCCCCGAGTCTCTACGACCTTCGGTTCCCGAGATACAGACATTTCCGGTCAAAAAATGGCCGTATTTCCGGAACGGAAGTGCGCAGAGACAAACGGAGGACATCACTGGAAAGCTCATGTCCGATTTAGGGGGGATAGAAGTTGGTTTCAAGTCGATAGGACCTTCCTATCAAAAGTTATTCGAGTCAAAGAGGATTAGACGCGTCTAATCCTTGGTTATTACCCCCTATCCTAACCCTAACCCTAACCCTAACCCTAACCCTAACCCTAACCCTAACCTAACCCTAACCCTAACCCTAACCCTAACCCTAACCCCTAACCCTAACCCTAACCCTAACCCTAACCCTAACCCTAACCCCAACCCTTGTCATGCAAGTATGGGACCAAAAAAAAGTGTCTCCAGAATAGGTACCAATCGACTCCAAATGGTCTGAAACGTGCTCCTAAATAGGTCCTGGAAGCAAGATTTTGTGAAAATGACTTAGTCAAATTTTCACTTTTAGGCGAACCAATACATTCTTATGGGGAAACTTTAACGGCTTATAACTCCGGAACCGAACGTCCTAGAGACTTCAAACCTTGATCCGCCTGCCATAATATGGCCCTTCTGAACACGCCAGTCTTTTCCCCGAGTCTCTACGACCTTCGGTTCCCGAGATACAGACATTTCCGGTCAAAAAATGGCCGTATTTCCGGAACGGAAGTGCGTAGAGACAAACGGAGGACATCATTGGAAAGCTCTTCCCCAATTTAGGGGGGGTAGAAGTTGGTTTCAAGTCGATCGGACCTTCCTATCAAAAGTTATTCGAGTCGAAGAGGATCGTACCGGGTACGATCCATGGCAAAACCCCCTTATCCTAACCCTAACCCTAACCCTAACCCTAACCCTAACCCTAACCCCTAACCCTAACCCTAACCCTAACCCTAACCCTAACCCTAACCCTAACCCTGTGCCCGTGGTATTCCAATTCAACTTCATCTTGTCATGCAAGTATGGGACCAAAAAAAAGTGTCTCCATGATAGGTACCAATCGACTCCAAATGGTCTGAAACGTGCTCCTAAATAGGTCCTGGAAGGAGGATTTTGCGAAAAGCACTTAGTCAAATTTTCACTTTTTGACGAACCAATGCATTCTTATGGGGAAACTTTGACGGCTTATAACTCCGGAACCGAACGTCCTAGAGACTTCAAACCTTGATCCGTCTGCCATAATTCGGCCCTTCTGAACACGCCAGACTTGTCCCCGAGTCTCTACGACCTTCGGTTCCCGAGATACAGACATTTCCGGTCAAAAAATGGCCGTATTTCCGGAACGGAAGTGCGTAGAGACAAACGGAGGACATCATTGGAAAGCTCATGCCCGATTTAGGGGGGGTAGGTCTTGGTTTCAAGTCGGTAGGACTTTCCGATCAAAAGTTATTCGAGTCAAAGAGGATTAGACGCGTCTAATCCTTGGTTATTACCCCCTATCCTAACCCCTAACCCTAACCCTAACCCTAACCCTAACCCTAACCCTAACCCTAACCCTAACCCTAACCCCTAACCCTAACCCTAACCCTAACCCTAACCCTAACCCTAACCCTAACCCCTAACCCTAACCCTAACCCTAACCCTAACCCTTAACCCTAACCCTAACCCTAACCCTAACCCTAACCCTAACCCCTAACCCTAACCCTAACCCTAACCCTAACCCTAACCCTAACCCCTAACCCTAACCCTAACCCTAACCCTAACCCTAACCCTAACCCTAACCCTGTGCCCCTGGTAT
>CM055210.1:16783079-16890579 GCA_029224185.1 Karalla daura | reverse complement strand
ATAAGGCAAGAAGCCGTGCCCGTAGTACAATTCCACTTCACCAACTTGTCAATTAACTATGGGAGAAAAAAAGTGTCTCCAGAATAGGTACCAATCGGGACCAACCCTAAGCACAGGCAGCAAACAGGCAGCAAACAGCCGAGAGTGTGTCAGTGACGTGCCTGGCAGTTTTAATAAAAACTACTAAGTCCATATATAGAGCAGTCATTGGATAGGCTTCCACATGGTGTCAAGAGTTGTCATAGATCCGTGTCCTGTGTTATATCGACTGGAAAGTCTAATTTTCTCACCTGAAAAGACTCTGAAAGTTAGCAGCGGCGTCACCATTTTGTGGCAATGCGCCAGTGTCACTGCCATTTTGGAACAGGTAAGACAGACCCCCTTAATCTCAAAGTAATCCCAGAATTTTGAACCGATTATCAAACAGTTTGATTTGTAAAAGTTTTCCACTTTTTGGTTAATCACTCATAAAACTAGGAAAAAGATGATACTTAATTCTGCTTTCATAGATGATAAGGATTGTTGCTTATTTTTTTATGTTGAATCAATGTAATAAGACTTAGTAGCTCACCTCTGACCATTTCTGAAACATCACCTGCATGATATTTAAAATGTGCAGTGTACGGGTAAAATGGGTCTCCTGTGCAGCAGCCAATAGTCCAACATTAACAATAATGTATTCATTAATTATCATTATTATTATTATTGTCAGGAACAATAAGTGTTTGTATGAATTAGCCAATTTGGAACATATGTGAGTCTGCATGCTCACATAATCATGATCCATTGGACACTAAAGAAAACACAAATTCGGCATGTAATTATGTAATAATAATATTATATAATGCTAACATTCATACATTGATGTTATTTCAGAAACTCCGCTCTAAAGACAGCTCCAGTTAACTGAAATATGTCTCAATTAAATTGAGCCAGGAACAAAAAATGTTGGAGTTTTTCGAACGAGTTAGCTAAGCAAAAAATAATCTGTATTGTATGTTATGAAGGCCAACATAACATGTTTTATGCATAATCTCTACAGCTGTACATCTGTTTGATACTTATTTATCAACCTGATAACTTAAAAGTGAGATTTGTCTTCCAGGGCACCTTCCTCTCACTTTTCCTCAGTGGTACAAATCGGCCCACCCATCATAGCAAAAATAGATCAATGAAATACACGTGATATACAAGTACATGTGAGATGACGTGATATCTGTACACGTGATATCTTTCAGTCTGACTGTCTGTTGTGGAAATTTTACAGGCATCTAGGAACATTCGATTAATATCAGTATTCGTTCAGTTGTAGCCTAAACTCTGTGTGCTGCAGTCATCAAAGACTCAAGAACTTCACTGTAAGATCACTCCCTGCTGTTAACACCTTCATTGTTGTGCCTATGAAAGTGTCCTGCTCACAGGACACCAGTTGTAAAGACTTGCTCAGCTCTTGACAATTTGTTTATTGTGACCAAATAGTTTTCACACTTAGGGGTGCGTCGCTGGAGGTTTAGCATAAAGTGCATTGTGCCCTGTCCTTCAGGAAAGCAGTCCTCTGGTCCACTGGCTGAGGTCAGAGGTGCTGTCTTCCTTCTCTGCAGAGAATAAATGCTTGGTACCTGTTCCAGTCTTGCTTTTTGATTCTCCCAGATTTTCCACAACACTGTCCATCGGTCTGTCTCTCTTTCAACCTGATCTGCTCCATTTAGTGACTGTATGACAGGCAAATGAAATTCCAGTGGCTCAATAATTATCATTTTTGCAAAAGTAGGCACAGTTTCATTTTCATTGCACTATTATACTAAGTGTGACTGCAATGATAAAATTTCATATTTCAAAATGTATTTTGACAGTGTATGCATTATGTTGTGTCAGGTTGAATTTTAGTTTTCTTACAGTACAATGTATTTGTAAAATTACTGGAGTGAATAAAACAGACTGCATATAAAGCATTACTACCGACAGGGTTCGTAATTATTGAATCACAGGTATGCTGCTCAGTCCAGAGCAGAGTCCTCTTCAAAGTGGGCTAAAACAGAGGAGTCTTGGGGTGGCCCTGGACTTATTTTAACCTTGGTTAACCGTGGTTGCCAGTGCCCCGACGGGCGCAAAGGCGAAGACCCGCTCACAGCTGCTTGCAGTTGTAATACTCATGTTATAATCAGTTTATGTTCATTGGTATTAAGCTACTATTTGCATACTCTCATATGATGAAGACTAGTATTCTTAAGTTAGCTAGGTATTCGGGATGTGTATTTATTATAGCATCTTCTTATACAGTATATGTGTTACTATGCTTACATGATACAGTATAATTTCTTGTGCAGTTGATGACTGTTACCAGAAGCAGTCAGACAGGATGGGGAGGCCTGTGACATAGGCATGGCAGCAGGATACAGGGGACCAGACACAACAGGTGACCATGCAGCTGCAGAAGCTATGGTGGCAAGAGTTTATCCAAGGCTGTGCAAGTTTGTACTCTGTGTGGCAAATAAGTAAGGGAGAGTGACCTTGAATCAGTTGAAATTATTCACATGTGAAGACTTTTCACCCCGGGAACAGGATAACCTTTCACCCGAACATCTAGCAGGGTTCTGCCCTACCCACTCAGTTGCGTTTCCAGAGCAACAGAATCAGAGGACAGGAGGAGGAGGATGGAGTCAGGTGTAACAACCAATCTAACAACCAACGCAGACTTCTTGAACTGATGTCACTCTGCTGAGGTCAGGGAAAAGAAGACTGTCCCAGAGCTCTGGATGATGATGCACTTTTGTCCACTGTTATATTTTGGAATAAATTTGGAAAACTGAGACCAAAAGAAATCTTCTATTGAATCATTAAAGAACACACAGGACATAATGAAAGTCATATTGCTGGAAAGGTTCAGGTTTTCAAGAAGCTTCACCTCACCATCACTACAGACAGGAGAGAACTTCAATACACAGGAGGGACCGTCTCACAAGACAGGTGACGTAATAGGGAAGCGCTCACGCGGAAGTGAGCGACCAGAAAGAACAATCAAATAGTATTATTGTTGTTGGTGTAGTTGTTATCATCATCACTAGGGGGCACCACATCCAACCTCTATGCTAAACACTGTGCATTAAGTCTCTCCCTCTCTCCCTCATATTTCTCCTTCAACTCTGCTCAGTCTGAATAGCTGCAAAGCTCAAGGCACCAGCATACGTCTGTCTGTTCTCTCTCTCCACCTGTCTGTTTCTCCACCTCTCTGTCTCTGTCTCCGATTGTCTGTTTTTCTCTTTACTTTTCTCTCAACCTCTCTCATCTCTCTCTCTCTCTCTCTACTTATCTCCACCCATCAGTCTCTCCTCACCTCTCTCTACACATCCATTTGTTTCTCCAGAGAAGCATGAAGAAGACTTTTTGGTTCCTGTTATGGGTAAGACTTCAGATCAAACCCCTGTTTTAACTGATCAGATGCGTGATGTGAACTGTTTTATTATCCAGCATTTCAAGAAGTTTGCAACATCTAATAATATAAAACAATCAAAGGACAATCTATTATCTATGAACAGCAGCTCTGTGTCCATGTTTGTGTGTGTGTGTGTGTGTGTATACAGACGTTTGTTTACTGTGGTCCAACTCAGAGCTGGCACGACCTGGACAACAGTGAGTATGACTGTTGGCCTCTGGACAAACCCAACGAGTACAACATGATAGACTGTGGAGGTGAGCCTGTGTCACTATGTTTGCTAATTGTGTGTTGATGTGTGTGTGTGTGTGTGTTATGATATGTGTCATGCTGAGTACGTATCTCCTGTAATTCACTAAACACTTGTACATGTTTGGCAGGATGTACATGCACATAGACAGAGAGGTCTATGATGAGAGAAATCATTAATTTTATGTAAATTACGAAGTCTGTCTCTCTCTCTCTGTCTTTGTCTCTGCCCTTGGCCCCAACCTCCCATCACCCCCACCCCCCCAGGTCTGGAGATGGCCTGGGTGCTTCGACCTCCAGAGATAGTGAAGGTTGGGGAGGAGTTCAGTGTCACATACTCAGTCACAGCCCGGGACTCATTTTACCACTGGGCTGTCCAGAACCAGGTCTTCACAAACAGGTTGAATTGAGATTTTAGGCTGGTCATTTTCAGGATTGACTGGTAGTTCAGCCTGTCAGTAGACCTGCTCTGCGTCTAAGCCTGTTTGTCTGTGTTTAGATCGATTGTCAGTGCTGAAGCTGCTCAATGGTTCTGTGAGCACCATGAGTGTCCAGTCAACGGAAAAGATGCAGACGGAGAAAACTGCTGCATCCATCATGCCAACATCCACTCCTGCCCACTGGGATACATGGTGCCACTGCTTCAATTCTCTTTCTCAACTTCACATTTCTATGAAATGCCAGTTCATAAGAATGTTATCTCAAGCAACTTTCCTTTGTTCTATGAGGATACAGCCACATGGACAAGCTAAAGCCTTATTGGTCAATTTATTTTCACTTTTTAGCATTGATGATACCAAAAAATAGTTGACCAACCCAATAATGTAGCGAACGTGGGCATTAGAATACAACATATTTTGACATGCAATAAGAAATAGTATAGTGATTTTAAATCTTTTGACAAACGATGATGACAATGTCTATCAACCATTTCAGACGGCAGAGAGCATCTGTGGGCCCTGGATACCTGACGATGGGAAAATTTTCACACACACCATCTCTACCTCTGGCACCATGAGCCAGACCAACTGGACAGCCAAGGTGAAAGGCTCATACATCCATGTTTATCTGAGGAATCTCATTTCATTAGATGCCTCTGCGATGAACACAAAGTTCAAACTGAGTGACAGGGAGGGATCTGCAGGATCATCATTTTTTCTTCACCATCTCATTGTCTCAGAATCTTCAAGCGTTTTTCAAAACACAAGTGGTTGAATCAATCACAAAAACCTAACCCTACCCCAACAGATCAGCTCCAGCTGCTCAATTCAGGTGCCCCTGATTGACTTTGAAAATCACATGTTAAGTTCTGACACCTCTGCCTTGCAGGTGGTTCTGATCCATCCAGGATTGACTTCACTCATTGCTCACATTCGTGTTGGCCTTATGCAGGCTGCTCTGGAGGCCAAGAGTAACGTGCAGCCTGCTGTTGGTAGGTCGTGTGGGTGACAAAAAGGCAACTACAAACTCAGTCATTGACAATGTGGGAACATTAGTTTGCTTACCTAACCTTCTGATGAAATCATCTGCTAAATTACTAAATGTGAATAACTAACTTGTGCTCACCGAACTAACACAGTGTCACAATTGGTGGTTGCATGTGTGGCACAGTAAAGATGGGTGAGGCTCGCACATGGTGATCAATCACTCATTCATACTTTATCTTCCCGCTTTGTACCCAGTGTTGTGGGATCTACTGTACCCTATCATAGCAATCACAGGGCAAAGGCACCATGTCACCATTTCATCACAGAGTGCACACACACACCACTCACAGCTAGAGGCACTTTAGAGTTTCCAATTAGCCCACGTGTTTGATGGGGGTATGCAGGGGTTAGCGGGCATGGTTCTTCTGGTCAATCAGCAGTCTTGTATCCCTCACACCTACTCAGCAAATTTAGAAAAATTCACCCTTATACCATGAACCTGGTACCACATATGACCCACATTAACCAGAGAAGGTGGCAGAGGTGGTGGAAATGTGTCAGGTTGGGGGAACAGAGCCCTGAAGACTCAGGAGAAGGGTTGTGTGTAGATTTCAGGGATATCTTTTAGTTATACCTCGTATGGGGAATTCTACGGTTGGGTAGAGGTTGGTTGAATACATAATGTGTAGTGGTTTCTCTTAACCCTTTTTGCCTGGTGTCAGTGTGCGGAGATGGCATCTGTGAGGAGGCGGAGGTCTGCTCTACTTGTCCAGCTGACTGTGGTGAATGTCCCATGAGCCCATCAGCCAAGCTGGCCATCGGTCTGCCCCTCAGCCTGCTCTTCTTGTGCCTCGTACTCACAGCTGTGGTGTGACAAAAAAAGCAAGACACATGATCACATTACCATTGCATTACCAAGCCTAACCCCCACATCAACATAACACAGCACCTATTCTCTGTAGTGGCTCAGGTACCAGAAACAGAGGATGCTGTGGGACGAGAGCTGGATCATTGACTTCACCGCTGTAAAACAAGGTACTGTCACCATCAGGTCCCACAACAGAAAATGTAATAATAGCGAGTTCATAATAATATGTTCTTGTATCCTGAGAAATAGACCAGGGCCCTGGTCCATAAAGCAGGCTTACCAGTTAAGTCAGGCTTATTTGATTGTGAGTTAAATAGAATTTGGAATTTATCACTCATCCCATTCAGGAACTGAGCACAGAACGTTTTCTCAGATACCAGCCAGATACCAGGACTCTTCTCTCTCTGTCTCTCTCTCTGTGTCTCTTTGAACAGATCAGGAGGCTCGTTTGACCCTGGGCAGCATCATGAGTGTGCCAGCAGTCAACAGTGACAGCAACACCAGCTGTGTAACTGCTCTCAGCTCCTACACAGCTCAGCCGGGGACCAGACGAATCATGTTCACCTGCACTGGGATATAGTAAGAAACCTGTCTGTGAAACCTGTCTGTCTCTTTCTCTCTCTCTCTCTCTCTCTCTCTCTCTCACACACACGCAAAACATAAACACTTCTAACCAGAGCTGATCCCGGATTGTTGCTGCAGTGATGGCAGAACTGTGGCCATCAAGAGGATTCAGACAAAGACATTCTCTCTATCCAAGACCATCAGACAGGAGGTCAAACAAGTCCGGTAAGACACAAACATCCACGTTATTTGACTGAACCAAAATGATTCAACTCAAACAGTGGCACCTTATTCATTCTTGGCATGATCTGCAGGGAGCTTGATCACCCCAACCTTTGTAAGTTTATTGGAGGCTGTGTTGAGGCACCTAATGTTGCCATAGTAACGGAGTACTGCCCAAAAGGAAGCCTTAACGATGTGCTCCTTAATGAGGAGATTCCACTCAACTGGGGCTTCAGGTAAATTTAGTCATATGCAAGTGTTCGAGCATATGTCTTAGAAGTTGTGTAACACTTTCACCTGCGGAGTGTTTTCCATCCAATAACCTATTGCACTGGTTTCACTCCCTCTGGCAGGTTTTCCTTTGGCACAGACATTGCCAGAGGGATGTCATACCTGCACCAGCACAGGATATGTCATGGCCGTCTCAAGTCTCTGAATTGTGTGTTAGATGACCGCTGGGTCTGCAAAATAACAGGTAAGAGAAACAATTAAACTACAACTCAAACAGTTGAGTGGCTTAATTTCCCTCTGTCTTCCCTTTTCTTTATTCTCACCATTTTTGATGGTTAGAAGTAGCAACTAGAAAAATAAAAGACTATTGTTGCTGTCATGGATAACATCTATTGAATCAGCACTATTAGCAGCTAATGTCTAGCTAAACCTTGTCATTAGAGAGTGAATTTCTGAATTGTTTTGGATCAAGTCATAGAGCTTTGATTTGTTTGACAAAACTGCATGTCAGCCGATTACTTTCATCTGTCTTTACTGATAAATAAAGCTGGGTACAATCAGTATCAACACAAAAACACATTTGCAGGTCTCATCTTCAGCCAGCCTGCAGAATTAAGGACACTACTCACTCCTTTCATCATCTGTTTAAACTACCATCCTCGGGAAAACTCATCATATTGTATCTAATATGAAAAATAACCCAGGTTTAGTCCTTGTGACGGTGTTTAAACCATGAGAACCACTAAAGACCTACAGACTAAAATATACAGACACCATTTTATCATAACTAAACTCAAAAATTATTGGTTTATGTTGTCTTTGTTTTAAATACACATTAGTGAAATATGTTGACTTTGTTTACTTAAAAACACGTGACTCAAAACCTAACATTTTTGAGGCAAAAATGTCACTAACTTAATATATCTAGAAGTCATGAACATCACACAGGCAGGCTATGGCAGAGGTGGCTAGGGGGTGGCTGGCGATACAGAGAGGTGGGTCCTGGTCGGTATTGGTTGATGATGACCATGAGGCTGACAGAAATGTACAGGGGCAGGCAGGTAGGGGACAGGCAAGTCCTGAGGACAGAAGGAAGTACGGCTCCACCTTCGGCAGCTGCAGGGAATTACTGGGGGGCAGTCCTGACAGCAAAGGCATAAACTGATCTATAATTGAACAACGTTTTCTTCATATTTTTTTATTTATTTGATTATTTTTTTAAAGATTTTTGTTGATTTTTGTTTTTTTTTATAGATTTTTGATGTTGAGCTGGGTTTATGTTTCATTAGTATTATTTTGGAGGAGACTGGGACAGCACGGGGGCATATGGTTTTTCACCAGAGATCAGAGAAGATCCACACTTTTTCTATCTGTAACTTGCTGGTAAAATGGTGAATAAATCCTCACAACTCTTTTTTTCTTTTGGCATGGACATTGATTTTTTGTTGGACCTGCGTAGAGCCTGAGCACAGACTGTGCCAGGGTGGCCATTTGATTTAATTGGTTGAAGTTTAGACAAATAGCCATTACAAGTGTCAAAATATACATACTTCCATTTATAAATTGCCACTGTTAATGATTTTTTCATTTGATTCCCAACACCTCAAGCTTAGCGACTTAGAGAGTATGTCCACTGTGTGTTGTTACGTGGACTAATCGCAACTGAAACTTAACTTTATTTTCTGACCCCCCCCCCCAGGCTAATGGTAGAACAAATGGTAGGCTAATGGTAAATTTATTTCCCCCAGTGCTGGGAGGTCCCACACTGGGGCACTGCTCCCCCCAGTCACCCCAGTCACAGCCTGGTCCCACTGTCCGGGTGTGAGAGGTAGAGTGGTAAAGTGGGGAGGGGCAATGGCCCCCCTGACCCCCCACAGTTCTGACACCTGTATTGTGAGCAAGAAAGACATGCATTTAGTTACCACTGGAAAATTACATGGTCAGCGAAATTTCCGGATACATTGCTTATTTTTGAATTTTTTTTTTGGTCTGGTGGGAGCCCCTGCTCAAAACGTCGTACCTTCTACCAACCAATGAGCTCTCTGCTCTCAGCTCTTAGCTCTCTTAGACGAACAAAGGAGTAAAAGTGAATAAATATTAACATTCAAAACTTACAGTAAGTCCAGTGATGCTGACTGGTTTTTCTCTCTTTTTTCTTTCTGAAATCTCTTCTGAATCTCTTCTTCTGAAAATATATACATTTTGTTTTCCACAAAATTACTCTTTTAATTTATATGTTATGATTGATTATACTTATTTGGTGTAGTGCTTTGAGATTTTAATGTATTTTAGCATGTGCTATATTAATTAAGTTTGTTTTTTAAATCATGCCTATTTGATATAAATAACAGTACTTCAACATTCTCAGCATGCAATAACTAAATTCCAATTAATTTAAGTTATTCTTATTCATCTGTTTTGGTTATGCTCATGTTTACATAAGAGTCATAAAATAGTTGCATTTCATCAACAAATACTAGTTAAAGTTACTGGGAAAAAAACACAAAAAACATGTTACATCAACTTCACACACACTAACTTGACATAATTAAGTTAGTTTAACTTTTCCTAAAACTTTCTGTATGCTCTGCTGAATCTATTTAATTACTTTGAACATTTGGGTTTACATTTTTGATGGACACATGCTCTGTCTCATCAGATTATGGGCTGGTGACATACCGCAGGGATGATGGGATGGAGCCTCTGTCGACCTATCAGCAGAGGCTCCTGGAGGTGTACATGCCGCCTGAGTTCCAGAACTCCAGCATTGAGCCTACACTAGCAGGGGACGTCTTCAGGTATCACACAGTTAAAACTCGTTTCAGTCCCATGCCTACTCAATATCACACTGCTAACCCGTGTGTGTGTGTGTGTGTGTGTGTGTGTGGTCGCAGCTACTCCATCATTCTGCTAGAGATTGCCACTCGCAGTGACCCTGTGCCAGTAAGTCCCAGTCCAGTCACTGTCAGGTCCAAACAGCCAGCTGAACACACAGATTCATTGATATGGCTTTTCATTTTAGTTCATTGCCTCCTGATCAGCTGTTTTACACCGATCTGTATGTACCCAGAGATTAAACTAGAGCCCAATCTGATGTAAATGAGTGAAACGTTGCAGGCAGACGAATCTAGCCTGGAGAGTGCCTGGTGCCCCCCCCTCCCAGAGCTGATCTCCAGCAAAGCTGACAACACCTGCCCATGTCCAGCTGACTATGTGGAGGTGAGGGTGGGGGTTAGAGACCGAACCTGTTGCAAACAACCATTATGTTTTCTGACTGGCTGTCTTTAACCTGGCTGATTGTCACCACAGCATCTGTATGTGCCTCCACAGCTCATCCGGCGATGTCGTTCTCATAACCCCGCCCACCGACCCACCTTCGACCAAATCAAGAAGTTCCTGCACCGAATCAACCCGGTCAAAGTCAGTCCAGTCGACATGATGATGAACCTGGTGAGACTCGAGGATCTCAGAGCAAGCCTCACAAACATTCTAATTAAAATACACTCACTATGTTGTGTCTGTGTTTCAGATGGAAAAGTATAGCAAACACCTGGAGGTACTGGTGGCTGAGCGAACTCAGGACCTGATGCACGAGAAACAGAGAACTGATCGTCTGCTCTATAGTAACCCCCCACACAAACACACACAAACACTCAAATAAATAAAATCATAAATAAATAATTCATAAATACATCAATTCGTCCTGCGACAATGTGTTTCATCATTTATGTGTTAATAATATCTAAATAGCTTTTATCAAACTTATCACTGGACAGAGGAATGAGAGATCAGATTTAAACAAAGTGGGGGTGACACAAGTATCAAGTTCTGATTTATTTATTTTGGAGCAAAGCAATTAAATAAAGTTTAATAACTGAATGACTATGCTTCTATTTATTCCAATATTTGCACCAAGATTTATGAAAAAAGTGAATTTAGGGTGTGAATATGATAGTCAAATGTTTTAATAATAAAAGGTTCTTCTGTTTGCTGCAGGCATGCTTCCTAAACAGGTGGCGGACGACCTGCGTCAGGGGAAACCTCTCCAGGCCCAGAGCTACGTCAGCGCCACCATCTTCTTCAGGTAGGACACACGGGAAGTGACATCACACTGGGTGATGTCACTGTGAAAGCTGCAGGTGAAAGCTGCAGGTTTTACAGGTAGTTCCCCTTGTGAACAAGTGTGTGTGTGTGTGTGTGTGTGTGTGTGCGTGTGCAGTGATATTGTGGGTTTCACACAGCTGTCCAGCAGCAGTACACCTTACCAAGTCGTGGACTTTCTGAACAAGCTCTACACAACGTTCGATGATATCATAGACAACTATGATGTCTATAAAGTGGAAACCATTGGAGATGCCTGTAAGACACACACTCACTCAAACAGAGACAGGCTGTCCGCTGTCTTGGGATCTGAACCTGTGACATTGTGCTCAGACATGGTTGTGTCCGGTGTGCCGCGGGAGAACGGGATCCTCCACGCCGCTGAGATCGCCAGCATGGCCCTCGACCTCGTGTCCGTCTGTCAGACCTTCAGGATCCCCCACAAACCCAACACACAGCTGCAGATACGAGCTGGCATACACTCTGGTAGAACACACACACACAAACACACACACACACTTCACATGTAGCAGCGCTGTAACAATGGTGTAATGCCATGTACACAATTTAAACCAGATTTGGGCAATTTAGGGAGTCGTAGGGAGCAATACGGAGTTGTAGGGAGTTGTGGGGAGTCGTAGGCAGTCATAGGGAGTCGTAGGGAGTCATAGGGAGTCGCAGAGTCAGGCTCTCACACATACAGTGAAAAATCGTGTTGACTGACACTCCCTATGACTCTCTGTGACTCTCTTCAATGCACTTAGACCAACGACTAGCATGTCAGACATTTTCTACGACTCTTGACATTGACCAATGAATGACTGAAGTGGAGACAGCAGAGAGATCAGGACACATCTCAGTGTCTCCAGTTCCCCATCCAGCTCCGTATCATTCACCCCGCTCTGCTTTGTTCACGAACAGTGAGTTAATGATGAAACTGTTCCTCTTCCTCACCTGACCCAGGACCGGCACCCATAAAGATTATTTGATTGTTCTCATTTGTGTCTACAGAAAATATCACACAGCTTTTGCAGGTGCTAGCCCCTCCCCACACACACACACAGGAGTCTCAGGGTGTCAGGGGGAGTCGTAGTCAGCAAGGGGGGGCAGTTTGGCTTCAGTCTCCAGACTACAACTCTATATGACTCGAAGTCACTGTGTGTGTGGTATGGTGTGTGTGACATGGAACAATCATATAAACCAGAAAAGTTGTATAGTGAAAGCCTGCATAACAATGTGTGTGTGTGTGTGTGTGTGTGTGTGTGTGTGTGTGTGTGTGTGTGTGTGTGTGTGTGTGTGTCCAGGTCCGGTGGTGGCTGGTGTTGTAGGGACCAAGATGCCACGATACTGTCTGTTTGGTGACACTGTCAACACTGCGTCACGAATGGAGTCAACCAGTCTTGGTAACGTGAGCACAAACCAATCAGCTGAGAGCATAAATAGGCCTTAATCCTAAACCCAACCCATGAGTAGCTCAACCTGACCCTAGCCCAGAACCCTGACCCGACCCTGACCCCAACCTAACTCTCAGGTCTGGTCTCTTGCAGCTCTGAAGATCCAGTGCAGCTCCAGCTCCTTCTTCCTGCTGGAGGAGGTCGGCGGTTACATGCTGGACTGTAGAGGAACACTGCAAGTCAAGGTGAGATTCCTGCTCCCAGCATCTGACCAGATAGATAGATAGATAAAATTCCCTGACTTCTGACCCCTGACAGGGGAAAGGTGACATGGTGACCTACTGGCTGGAGGGAAAGAAGACATCACTGTCCAGGGATGTTAGCCCCAATGTCATGATGAAACATGTTGCCATGGAGAGGGAGGCAGAGCTGTTGCCAGGGCTCCTGGATGAGAGCAGAGATGTGGACTGAGCCTGGTGAGAGTTGCAGCTTAAGTGAGGAAATACTGTCCCCAGCTTCTTATTGCTGTGAGGGTTAGGCTACCAAGCTGTTTAGGGTGGGTCTTTATGTGTCTTTGTTTTTCAGCCCAAATCTCCATGTTTAGACATGGTTATGTCATTCAGTAGTGAATATCTTACATTTTACAATGTGCAGTGCTGAAGATATTGTGGTTCATTTTATTTCAGTGTTTTTGGCACAGAGTAAATAAGACTTCCCTGTGTGAAGCTATGTTTAGAGCTTTGTTTACAGGTTTGGAAAAAACAAATAATTAGATTAACAGAAGTTGTGAAGATGTCTCAAATAAACAGCGTGGAGAAAATTATCTGTGTCTGTGTCTGTGTATGTTTGGCATCTTTGCTTCAGCTGAGACGAGTGCGAATCCACACGTCGGGTTGTTGATCACAACTCAGTGCCGGGGGAGTTACTGAATCAATCAACTCATTCTCATCACCATCATCAAGAAATGCTGGTGTTGCAACAGCGGGTTTAAGAACATAAAGAGGGTGTGTGGCATCAGAATGTTTTTATTTTTTGCTCTAAATGAGAATCACAAACCTGTGAGTGTGTGTGTAAGCCTTTATCATGAGACTCATCTGCATCTTGAGTGTTTGAATCTGGACACAGCTGCCACACGCAGCTTCATCTACCTCTTCATTAGACACACACACATACACAGTAGCATTTCTGTTATTGTGAAATGCTAACTCAAATACTCGACCCTAACCCTACACTACATCCAAGGTCAAGATTTTTTTTTTTACACCAAATGAACTGATGAATTGATTAGTTATCTGCTTTACAAAGTAAAAACAAGAAAAATGACAGATTAGTTGACAGCAAGAATAATTTGTTCCATCTTGAACTCGTACATACTTACAGGCTCAAATTAAGTGCAAGATTTAGTTTAATTCACTTTCTCCTTAAGCCTGTGTGAATGGATCTCATCGGTTTGTTGCTCAAGAAAACATTTTGAGGATGGAGACGAGGCCAGCTTTTAATTACAGATGACACAACGTGTCTGTGTGTATCTGAAGTGCTTTTGTTGACAGAATGAGTACTCACCTCAAGAGGCCCCTCTCCTATTTGCTGCTCACCTCGCTCACTCACTCACCCATTTTGTTAGGGGCATTTACATTTGTGAGAACAAGCGCACATACACATCAAAGTGTCTCATTATACAGCACAACTGTGCGTTTCAGAGCTTTTACTTACTGAATACATCAGAGGACAGACAGAAAGCAGGATAAAATGACATTCGGACACTACTCAAAAGGAAAGAAACAGCTCTTTAATATTACATTGAAAAGAACGAGAATAGAATATAAAACAAAGCTGAATCACATTCTGAAAGTATCAAATCCTCCAACATGGAGCTGAAAATGTTCTACCATCAAAGGAGAAAATGACAAACATCACACAAGGGGAGTTGTCTAACAACATTGTGAGTCATCCCGGTGTGTGTGTGTGCATGTGTGTCTGTGGACCAGCAGCTCTTAAACACCCAGCATGAGTCGATCCTTGTCTTCTGGACCAGTAGGCAGTCAGTGGTGCTGCAGCTGGCCACTACGCTCCAGCAGCCAGTGAGAAGCGACTCTGCTGGCATAGATCACGTACGACCAGGACAGGACGACCACGGCCAGCAGAAACTGAGAGATGGAGAAGAACAACGAGTGAATTACACTGAGCTGATCACAGAATCAGTGATGAACCCAAAGACTGAGGAGGAACTGAGAACAAGAAAAAAAAAAAACAACTGTTTTTTTGAGCTGGTGTCCCATTACCTCCCCCTGCATTAATCTAATGCAACATGAATTATGTTGTATATTTTATCTCAATTTCTAAATGTTTTACAAATAAATGTAATATATTCATATGTATTTATGTTCTTAAATTTGATCATGTATATTTTTATTATAACCCTATTGTTTTACATTCTTATGATGCCCAGCACCTTATATAGCACACTGGTCAACATCAGTTGTCTGTAATGTGATTTCCTCATTTATTAAAGGCTGAGACTTGACATAGATGGACAGGTGAAGCCACCAGGTGATGAAGGCGTTTCCCAGAGTTTCTTCTAGAATATTCATGTCTCTGTTTCCTGCTGCAGAGCAGATTAACCATGTTTCATTAGCTCCTCCCCTCATCCTACTCCTCCTCCTGGTCTCCTACTCGCATCCTGCTCCTCCTCCTGGTCTCTTCCCCCTGGTCTCCTCCCCGGTCCATGGGACAGTAGAAGGAGCGTGGCCACTAGTGTTCTTCTGCTTTGTAGCTGCTTCTCACAATCTTCCAGAGGTTTACACCTGGTTCAGACCAGCGTACGTATCCTCCTCCTCCACTGGCTCAGACACCTGCTTCTTCCACATATCTTCATTCCCATGTTAGCAGCATCCAGAGCTCCATTCTGGTCACCTCCCTCAACATCTACAGCATCCAGAGCTCCATCCTGGTCATCTCCCTCACCATCTACAGCATCCAGAGTTTCATCCTGGTCACCTCCATCAACATCTACGGCAGCACAGCCCCAAGTTCACCTCAGCCCAGAACATACACTTCTTTTTCTTTTCCCTTGTCTCTACCTTGTTCTGGACATGACCCAGGACAGTGTGGACAGTCACAGCTGCCAGATGTGTCTTCATGCTGCAGCATTACTCCTGTGTAGGTGTCTCCATGTCTGGTCCTGGGACTGAGGCTGGAATCCCCCACATGTCTCAGTCTGACTGAGGCTCCAGATGTGACTTAGTTCATCAAACATCTGTTTACATCTGGCGTTTCAGTCTTGTTCAGATCAGATTCTACGTGGAGAAAGTGTTTGGACTTAAACAGCCTCTGTTGTAATGGCCAATGTTTAATAATACATCATTAGACGCTTGTTTCTCTGAATCTAAAGATCTGCAGCTGTTGAAGTTCGCAGCATCATCATTGAAAAGCTTCATGTTACTTAAATCAAACTAAATACTCTTCATCACATTAAACAACCAGCTGTCTGTCGGAGAGATAACGGCTCGTCCCCGGATTTATTCCGGTTTAACCCTTTTAACCTGAGTCTCATTAGACGCAGTCAGACAAAGACCAACAGACTCACCGCGGAGTATAGCCGCTCTATAGTAGCGCTGCTGCGGAGATCCATCCCGAAGGAGAAGAGGAGGAGGAGGAGGAGGAGGAGGAGGAGGAGGATGAAGAGGGTGTCAGTCTGATTTGGTTACTGTTGTTATTCTTGGCGGTATCTCAGGTCTACGTCTCTCAGACGCCACTTTCTCGGGCGGTGAGCATCACTTCCGGTGTGAATGCGCCCCCTGGTGACTGGAGGCAGAGTACGGGATAACTGGCTACGGATCACATGGTAATTGATAACTGATGAAAAGATAACTGATCACCCGGTTGAGATATAGCATGTTTCGCTGTGTGTGTGTGTGTGTGTGTGTGTGTGTGTGTGTGTGTGTGTGTGTGTGTGTGTGTGTGTGTGTGTGTGTGTGTATGTGTATGTAACTCTCAGAAGCTCCTGGATCTTGGAGGGAGTGACTCCTCTTCTCTCTTAATCTGTTTAGGATCTTTGACACCGCCATCTTTGTATCCCGTCATGCATTGCAGCAGTCTGTTGTTCCTGGTTCGGGTCTGCGGGTTCTGGTTCCTGCCCCAGTCCTCAAGCCTCTGAGCTCCGGTATCGTACCGGGTCTGCGGGTCCAGCAACGGGGCCTGCGGCTAATGCCGCTCGCGGCTCGGACTTCAGCCCGGAGGAGGAGCGGCAACCCCGGGGAGAAGCTGCCAGAGCGACCGGAGCGGCCCAGAGGGTCCGAGGGATCCGGAGGGTGCAAGAGATACGGGGAGCTGGTGAGATGTGGATGGGAGGTAGATAGAGGTGGTAGATCCAAAAGATCGAGGTGACAGATCGAGGAAATGGATCCAGAGGTAGATACATGAGATAGATCTAGAGGCAGAACCAGAGATAGATCTAGGGTAGATTCATGAGAAATCTTGACTTGCGCTATGGAAATCTTTAAAATGTATTATGGTTCATGATCATGTATAACACTGTTTATCAGTTGACAGAGATGCAAAATGAATCACCCAGCAGAGCAACAGAACTATTAACTACTAACTCAGTTTAAAACAAAATACATCATTATCGCTGTACTATATATTCGGTGTAAGTTATGATGAAACACAGTGTTGTTACAGGTTGAACTGGCAATTTAATGAACGTCCTAACCAGACAAGTAGAGGTTATTCATCAGATAACTCTTTGGCATTGATGTTTGGTCCATTAATGTCTTTATGGCTCAGAAGAAAAGCTGTGATGCTGTTCCTGTGATACCTCTCAAAATTAAGATGTGTTTCCTGACAATGGTCATGATTAATCTCTGATTAATGTTCAGTTATTTTATTTATCAGCCACCTCCTGTTAAACCTCAGCAAAAAACAGCTTGCTTCTGGTGCACTGTGTCATGCACAACCTGCATGGGGCCATCTGGGGAGCTGGGGGCTGTGAGGGTCTGGGGTTTAGGGTAGGGGGTCTGGGGTCTAGTATTGGGAGGTCTGGGGGTCTGGGCTCTAAGGTAGGGGCTGTGGGGTCTAGGGTTGGGAGGTCTGGGGTCTGGGCTCTAAGGTAGGGGCTGTGGGGTCTAGGGTTGGGAGGTCTGGGGTCTAGGGTTGGGGGTCTGGGGGTTTGGGGTCTAGGTTTGAGAGGTCTGGGGGTGTGGGGTCTAGGGTTGGGAGGCCTGAGGTCTAGGGTTGGGAGGTCTGGGGGTCTGGGGTCTAGTGTTGGGGGTTTGGGGTCTAGGGTTGAGAGGTCTGGGGGTGGGGGTGTCACACACTATTTTAACTGCAGCAGAATGACATCATCAGCATCACACTGCATCTGCTCCTGGAGGACTCCTGAACTAGACGGTGGACCTCCAGCAGCTCAGTGCGTCTCTGGACGTATTAAAGCCAGATGCGTCTGGGACTGTACAGTAGATACAGTGCAGTGGAGCAGAGCAGCAATGAGTGCAGTTTTTTTGAGTGTCTTAAGCATCAAGCACGAATCAGGCCATTTTCACAAAAATGGTTAAGCAGCACAAATCGAGCGTCTTGAGCGATTTTTCATGTCTGGCTCTTTTTGGTGTGCAGGCCGATTTAGCTCTGACGTAGGGAGGTCAGGCTCACAGCAGGCCAGAGCTCAAAACTTATCTTCTGCTCTGACTTCATCATGTTCTCTCTGCAGACGATGGCGCCAACACGGATGAAGCTGCGTGTTCGTAGACGAGATGTAGCAGGAGGAGCAGGAGGAGGAGGAGCAGCTCAGCAGCAGCAGGAAGAGGAGCATCAGAGGAGCAGTGGTCGGAACAGAAGGAAGAGCAGGTCGACCGCCTCCACCTCGTCTCCTCCCTCCTCGTCCTCGTCCGTTCGTCGTGTTGCAGGTTCAGACGATGCGTCCCCGGACTCCAAGTGTCCGATCTGTCTGGACCGGTTCAACAACCTGGCGTACCTGGACCGTTGCCTCCACCGCTTCTGCTTCCTTTGCATCCAGGAGTGGTCCCACAACAAGGCGGAGTGTCCACTCTGCAAGCAGCCCTTCGCCACCATCCTGCACTCGGTCCGGGCCGAGGACGACTTCCGGGAGTACACGCTGCGCGCCCCCCCCGCCAACAGTGCCCCGGCAACCGTCGCCCTGGTCGCTGCCATGGCAACAGCTGCGCATAGCAACCAGATGAGGCTGGTTCTGCCGGGACACACAGAGGAGACGAGGAGGAGGCGCAGGGACAGGGGAGGGCGGGTGAGGGGCGGGAGCAGGGAGGGAAGGAGCAGGGAGGGAGGTGGGGACTGGTTCTGTGCTCCTCGTCCTTCATCTGCTGCTGCCGCTGCAGAGGATGAGACGGCCAGGGGGGTGGAGCCAGAGCATGGCGTGATCTTTGAGGGGCTGACGGGGCTCGGGGTGGGGGATAGGGGGGGGCTGGGGGGGGCGGTGCCCAGAGGCCGCACGTGGCGGCGGCGGCTGATGAATCATCTGGCAGCGCGGCAGCAGATGCAGCGCGAGGGCGGAGCTCTGAGGAGGCTCCAGGACAGCGACACCGTTGCATTCCGTCGGAACCTGTACCGCAGCAGCATCAGGGTGAGTGGCGTGGCAGGGGCGGGGCTGCGGGAGGAGCAGCGTGATATCACAGCTGAGAGTTTTTACCGGAACCCGTCCAACCTGAACCGGCTGCAGCCATGGCTGCGGCGCGAGCTGACGGTTCTGTACGGCACCCAGGGGCCCCTGGTCGACATCGTCCAGCACATCATCATGGTGCGACTCGCTCGCCATGGCCTGGAGGACATGCCCACCATAGAGCAGGAGCTCCGCCCCTTCCTGCTTGGACGCACCAATCATTTCTTGCATGAGTTGGTGAGCTTCGCCCGCTCGCCGCTGAGTCTGGAGAACTACGACATGCAGGCGGTTTACGAACTTCCTGCAGCCACCACCGCACTGCAGCTGGACGGCTCTGGCTCCTCCTCCGACAGCAGCTCCGTCATCGCCATCTCCGAGGATGAAGAGCAAGGGGGTGGAGCCTCACAGGAGGTGCTGCATGGACCTGATGACCTCATCCAGGGTGATGGCTGCCTCAGCTCATCCACCTGGGATGACGAGACTCCAGGGCCCTCCTACTCATCTGCCCCGCTGTCACTAAGCCCCGCCCCCGCAGAGGAGCTGACCAATGAGGAGGAGGACGAGTGTCTGATTGTTGGATATAAGAAGCCGATCGCAGAGCGAACGCCGGAGCTGGTGCAGCTGTCGTCCGACACAGAAGACGAATGCGTGAAGAAGGAGACAGAGGAGGAGGCAGCAGAGGAGACGGCCCCTTCCCCCCTCCCTCACCCCCCCCCCGGACTCCCTCCTTCCACATCGGCCAGTGGCCGCTGTCGCTCATGGTCAAGCAGCTCAGCTCAGAGCAGGAAGTCGGTGTGTGTGTTGAGTCCAAGTGCAGAGAGCGAGTGCTGGACGGAGCAGAGGAGGAAGAGGAGAGAGAGGAAGAGAAAGAGGAGGAGCAGCACTCTGCAAGAGTCCCCCCACCTCGCCTCCCCCTCCATGATGCTGCCGTGGCCTCACTCGCCGCTCCACTCCAGCGGAGCCTCCAGCACCGAGCTGGAGTTCCTGCGCTCACAGGTCTCCCCTCTCACTTCCCCGTCCTCCTCCTCCTCTTCTCTCCCCCTCTGCCCCTCCCCTCTGCCCTCCTCACACACACCCCCCATCTCCTCACTCTCCCCCAACGACGGGAGAGAGAAACCTGGTGGGAAGAGGAAGTACAAGAGCCGCCACCTGGACAGCAACAAGGACCTGCTGAGGAGCCGAGAGAAGAGGACGGAGCAGCGGGAGAGGAGACGAAGAGCAAGGGAGGATGGGAGAAGGCGTGAGAGGCACACCAGGTAAACATCCTGGTCTACTTTCTGATGCACTTCCTGGTCCACTTCCTGGTCCTGGGCGGAACTAACATGTGTGGCCGTTGTTTCCTGCAGAGGCGAGCGTAGTCCGAGTATCGAGATCGTTTATGAAGGACGGAGCTGCAGACGAGCCAGACGCTGCCGCCGCAGGGAGCCTGGGAGGTGACGCTACACTGCTAGCTAGGGCCCAAGCAATTACTCCAGTTATTCAAGTAACTTGATTACAATAAATCAGGGGTTAAAATGTCAAACCCACATGTTTTTGAGAGGGCCTGGATGGAAAACCATACAAGGTATCAACATGCTGTCAGGTACAGGCAGAGAGGACAAGTTTTCCTGCATTTCGAAGTTTCTAGGTATGTCTGGCTTTACAGCGAATGTTTGTTTGGGGGTGATTTGTTTTTTTTTTATTTGCTTTTTTTCCCCATTCACTTCTTATGGGATTTTTTGCTCTTTCTGGAGCACCAGAAAGAGCACCAATGAATACTAGATAATCCATAAAGAGCCATGTGGCTGCAGGTTTTTGTTCCAACCAAGCAGCAGCACACCTGATTTGCCTTATTCAATCAACTGGTCTGAGTCTTCAGACAGTTGATTGGTCAAGCTGTGTGCTTTGAATGGGTTGGAACAAGAACCTGCAGCCACATGGCTCTTTATGAAACGGGTTCCCTACCCTTGGTCTGGAGAGATTCTGGAAGATGGAGAGAGGGGTCTAGGTTCTGGTCAGGGGTCAATCCCAGAAGGTGTTCCTGGGAGGAGGGCAGAGCTGGCTAATGATGATGATGATGATTACAATAATAATAATAAGAATGGTCATGTTTCCCAGATTTGATCATTTTTAAAGGGACATTGTGTAAGATTGTTTTGTTGCATTTATATATGTTATTGCCTTTTCCGGCGCAGAGATGCTGTAGGAAGAGAACAGCGAGAGAGGCTTTTTGATGCACAGAGGCTACCGTAGTTCTTGTACCTGTTTGAAACAGGGAGGCACTAAAGAGACCTGTTGGTTTGAACGCAATGATGATTTTGACGCTAGATGGCAGTGTCACCCCTAACCCTTAATTCATTCTTTCATCTGTTCATTCAGAGTTGATGTCGCTAGCTTCTGTTATCTGTTTTTTTTACTGCTACGGTCTAGTTTGTTATCAGTGCCCCAGAACAAAATGTTAACCTTTTTGTACTGTAACCACCACCATCTTTTAAAGGTTTGCATATACATTTCACACACATGCTCGCTCTCTCTTTCTCTCATGTTTAAGATGGAGTATGGTAAGGGTTATAACAGTAATACTTAAAAAGTAAATAAGTAATACTTAAAGTATTTCCTTGATGTTTTGCTATTTTCTACCCATATACTTCTCATTCATTCTTTAGTCTTTGATAAATATAACAACAAATCGACTAACCAATGTTGTCTTCATAGATTCATCATAAAGCATAAATCATACAGCTGTTTAAAAACACAGATGTGTGATTTATCTGATTAATTGATGAATAAATGAACAGAATATTTGATTCCTAAAATAACCAATTGTTGCAGCCTAGTCTGAAGCCTAACCCTGATTTTCTCTGTCCGTCTCCAGTTTGTAACAGTCTCACCCTATCTGTCTCGACCAGTTCCCCCATCATCATCACACTGGACAGCGACAGCAGCTGCCACGACACCAACCCCGCCGTGAAGGACGATGGCGGTGCTGACTGTGACGGGTCGGGGAGTGGCGCCAGCAGCAGCCCGGTGAGCAGCCAACAGACGGTGGACTTCTCAGACCTCCCTCCGCTTCCTCTTCCTCTGCATCCGGCCGAATCCAGCACTACATTCACCTCAGACTCCCAGCTTCCTGTCCACATCCTGGACCACCAGTCCAACGGGCAGCAGCTGCTGGGCAGAGCCTCCCCTGTCCATGTCCTCGCCCTCCACAAAAGTGACGACAGTGATGGTGACGTGGACGTAGAAAACATGGGAGAGACCAATTCGGTGTTGGAGTGGGACGAAGAAGGAAGCTCTATGCGAGTGATGGATTCAACCGTCGACCTAGACTCTGGACTCTCAGATCAGAACCTCGTCAGGTCTTCAGCAGCTCTGCAGAGACAAGGCCCTGAAGTGTCGCCCTCTGACAGACGCCTGCTCGCCAGTCTGCTCAGCAACCTGACAGGAACCACGGCTCGGTCCAGTCCCTCATCACAGCAGCAGGAAGTGGTTCTGGCACCATCCGACCTGGATGATGGGGTGTCTGAGCCAAGGCCTCCCAGTCTCAACGACCTCCGAGAACAGGGTCAGGACTTTAATCAGCTGAAAGTTCCTCCCGTGGAGGAGCTGGGAGAGCTAAAGGGTGAGAGCAGAGGGGAGAGGGGGGAGCTGCCGCCGCTCCATCAGGCCAGTCCTGTCCCACTCTACAACAGGAATACGCCACCGCCGCTCAAGTATAAAGACTCTGGGAGTCCTCAGCTGCGTGTGCCTGAAGAATCCAGCGACCTCGACGAGGCTGTGAACTCTCAGACTGACCTGGGCTCACATCCTGGATGTGCTCATGGGGACCAGGTTATCCCCCCCATCTCAACACTGAAGAGACACTTTCTGGCATCTGGTCACATCAGCAGGACTTCATGCCTCCCAGAACCTGCAGAGTCTCTTCCAGCTGCTGCACCTCTGGGCGGCATATTCAGCATCCATTCCTCAGGTCACAAGTCACACTGATCCTTGGTCTGTCTCTTCACCTGAACACGTTCCAGTTCAATATGGCTTGTTTATTTCATTGTCCTTCTGACCTCTGATGCTACATCTCTAGCATCTCATACTCTGGTGTTGACTGGTCTGACAGCGTGCCCAGGAGCTCCCTGACCATTATTGTCCAACGTTCATTCCAATGTTCATCTCATAGACTCATCTATATCGACACCTGCTCGGATCACACCAACAACCCTCCGGCCTCATCGACCTCTTTCAGAAATCTCTGAGACTTGCTGCAAAGCAGCAGTATCGTCTCTGTCAACTCTGAACCAGTTGGGCTCAAACTACTCCAGTGACAGATCCTTGGACCAACACTCAGCCACAAGTGTCTGAAACACAGTCTCACATGTATTTACAGATTTAAAACATTTATGTTTTATGAATAAAATATAAAAGCCAACTGTTGTGTTTTGTACCTTTTGGTGTTTCTGTTTAAAAAAAAAGTGTTAATTTTGGAGTCTTCATGCTCATGTTTCAAGGAGGCAAACATTTTCTTTCCCTTTTATTTCTAGTTGGTTCATTCTAGATGATGTGAAGTGTGACTAGACAGATTCTCATGTCCTATTAAAACATTTTCTTCAGCAATCTTCACTCTCATCACTTGCCTTGAACTTGTTTCACTTGGAAATGTAAAACTCAATGTCAACTTCCTCTTTCCGTCCACAAGATGGAGCTGTCACTATTTAAACCACTTCTCCCTGATTTCCTCTCCCTAAGCACATCCTTCACCCTTCCTCCTCAGCTGCAGTCCTTATGATGAACCCTCAGGGATAGAGATGCTCCTCACATCTAAAGCCAGGTTGCTGTTAAACGCGTGTGATGCAGTGGTCAGCAGCCAGGAGGCGCTGCAGACGTTCTTCCTCTTCAGACATTCATCACTTTCATCTTGAGGCAGACAAACCAGGGGACAGATATCAAAGAAGTGAAAGAAGGCAGAGGAGACAGAAATTGAAGGGACATGATGGAGTGAAGAAAAGCAAACCAGAATCTGAGAGGGGAAATGTGAAGGTAAATATTCACTAATATCAGTGAATGTTTGAATCAAATTCAGCTTTTTGAGCCACTTACGTAGTATGAGTGAATTAATTATTTTATTTTTAATTAACTATTTTAGTTGTTTTTAGTTGGAACCAGATGCAGTGTCTCCTTAAAGGACTAGTGACATCATAACCTGTCACAGTGAAACCCCGCCCCTGCCAATTTGAAGGATATGCCCACTTTCTAGAACACTGATGGTGGGCCATTGTTAGCACTGTTGCTAGGCAACACCATGCACCGTCGTCAGGGACAACCACCCTCTGTCTCTGTTCTCACTCTGATAGCAACACCATTACTGAGATGACACCCCCCCACACACACACACAAAGCTTCCATCTTGCGCTGCAGAGAATTTTCACACAGACCCACAAACATATTGCTCACCTTCATGCTTCTCTCAACACCACACGCACACACACACACACACTGTAGAGGAATGTAGATGTCAGGTGCTTGCATCATACAATCGTGCGTGTGTGTAACACACATGCAGCTGATCTTTGAAATGCTTTATTACAATTCAGCACATGAGGAGGTCACAGCAACAGAATACAGGTGGAGACAAACACATGAAACAAGCGCCCCCTCCTCAACTCCTCGGCTTACACCTCATGGGAACGAGGGTTTCTGACTTCGTTTTAGTTTGTTGTATTCATAATATTCAAAAATCAAATGAAAAATGAAAAAAACAGACTTCCAGAATGTGTGAATCAAAGCTAAATCTACAGGACTCTATCTGTGAGATTTATACCAGCAGGAGGCGCTACCCTTAACCCAACCTTACAGAAGTCTGTCCTGCAGGTGTTGAGATACACTTGTAAAATCAACAACATCCTGGAAAGAACAGCACACCACACTACTTTTGCCACCAGGGGGCGTTTGAATAGTTCAAGGCAGGATTATTTGAAGAGGTGGTAAGATGGTGGTTGGTTAGTTAAACACAGGTTCCCTTCAGCCAAAATGTCCAAAATGTCACAATTGTGACTACTCTGACCTTTTCCAACCATATATTGCCGCCTCTGCTTGACTCACTCATTTCCTTTTGGGTTTTTCTGGCTAGTAACACTGAAAACCCTGAAAACCCTCCAATGACCACCCCAAGGACTGAGGACCAGAGGAGACTAATACCAAAGCAGCGCTAATACTTCTAAGTGCATGTGTGCGTGTGCCACACAAAGAACTACCTGAAAAGGCGGAAGGAGACCAGATTAGTGGAGGGATGAGGTGAGTAATGTGAGGTGACATTTTCTGGTTTACACTGCAGCTCTATGCCACCAATCCATGGGCGCAGATGGAGGGTGGGTCAGGTGGGATTCAACGCACCCAGATTTGAATAGACTTCAGTCCGTCCCCCTCACATTAGGAGAAAAAAACCTGCTGACAGCTTCGTCTCCCCCAGTTAAAGAAACCTGTCTGCGCCGCTGCACCAACCAATTACTACATCTGATTTACAGGTGTTGATGAGGTCTCAGGTTCAAAGGACACATCTGGTGGCAACTGATGATGTCACCTTTAGCCAGGCTCTTTAATATTTTGTGACAAACTGAGCCATGCTACATTTTCTGGAGGAAATAAATCTGATTATTCTCAATTCCTCACAGATCCTGTCCCAGGTTGCCTCAAAATTCGACCTAGAGTTGTGCTGGGACTTCAAAGTCCAAGGTTCCCATAGCTGGACTCCCCCGTTTCTTGGTCCTGTTTCTTTCCATCACAACCATCTGCACAGACAGAGAAACTGGTTCTGAACTCTCTGAGGTCCTAGTGATGGTTTGAACAACAAGCTTTTAACACAAACATTGAGAAACTGAATGTTTGGAGTTTTAGATCTCTTTTCAAGACTCTTTTGTGAAGACCTCTGCCACCTTTTATACAAATATAAAAATACAACAAAAAGTTTTTGCAGCAGGCTTTAGTTCACATGAAACCATCTGGAAGTACAACTGCGCCCTGAGTTCTGTCCATTGAAATCCAGACGAATAAAAGCAATCAGTCAATGACCTTTATGTAGAGGTGAAGGTCAGTCTGGACCACCAAGAGAGTTTAGAAGCAGCTTGTGTCATCCCAACACAAATGCAGTGTAGTAAAAATGGTGCTTTGTAAAGTTGTTGAGGAGGAGGTAGAACGAAGACACATAACAGTGACGTGGTAATTGTAGTCCTACTGCGGTTAGTCCAAAACAGTCTGGATCTCTCCTCTCTGGTAGTTGGACATTGCTAGTTTGGTTGGTTCCGTGTCTTTCAGAGTCTAAATCTTCCTGGTTTGGCAACAGTGTGTTTGTGGTTTGTTCAGAGGAGGGAGGAGAAGAAAAGGAGACAGTCTGACAAGGACACCAGAGGACAAGTTCAAGTGTTAAATAAATTCTCCTTTCCAAGTCAGTTAATGTTTGTAGAAGTAAACTGGTAAATATTTGCAACATACAGTCTACTGAGTGTAATACAAAAGTTAAGAACTGATCAAACTTAATGACTTGTCAAGAGTCCTTTGTGATTTTTGAGCTTTTTGACTGTGACAGGACATTAAAGGTTTCTGTAAGGTGTTGATGTTGAGGCTGAGTCAGTTTGCTCCAAATTCGCTCAATTAAAGAAATAACAAAACAAACAGAACGAGAAATAATGACAGAAACCCAGTCAGACATGGTTGTATTCAGCATTACAAATATGATGAATCTGCTTTTAATGAATATTGTGTTGCAAAGTTTTGACACCTATTTCCATCCTGGAATTGAGTGTTTGAGTGTGATAAGGAGAAGCACATATAAACTGACTGTATGACCTTCACTTTCCCAGCTTCTCAAGAACAACCAAACTCTTTTAGCTGCACAAGGCGGTAAAAACCTCAAGTTCAGACCGCGGTTGCTGGTTATTGAAACTATTGATAGTTTAATAACAGAGACAGCGCTTCAGCAAGATACAGACAGGCAGGGGAGAGCCAGGCGAGAGACAGATGGGGACCAGGTGACAACCAGGTGAGACACAGGTGAGAGTTAGATAAGAACCAGGTGAGAGATAGATGAGAACCAGATGAGACAGGTTAGAACCAGGTGAGAGACAGATGAGAACCAGATGAGACAGGTTAGAACCAGGTGAGAGACAGATGAGAACCAGATGAGACAGGTTAGAACGAGGTGAGAGACAGGTGAGAACCAGGTGGTTACCAGGTAAGCATGTCTCCTCTGATGTCTGTCAGATTAGTCATCTTTCAGCTTTAAACTTTAAGGAGGAGATTCTTTGCCTCCAAAGGACTCATCTGTTCTCTGACTGAAAGCTTCACAGTAGAGAACATTTTACAGCTGGATACGACTCCGCCTTAACTTTACTATCTTCAGAGAACATGCAACTCTGCTGCCTGTGGCCAAGCTGTTTCCTCTTCCTCCTCCTCCTCTTTTCCGCCTCCTCCTTTGTCTTAACATGACCTCCACACTGTATCTCACAGCATCTCGGGTTCAACTATAAAGTATCTGAGCATCAGTCGATGATATCACTTCCTGTCTCCAGCGTCACTAGAAGAACCAGCGGAAAGCTTCTCCAGTGGGGACGGACGGCGGTCTCTAGAGCAGACACAGAGAAGTCAACCGTTAGTTAGGGTAAGGTCAGTTAGGATTAGCTCAGAGTTAAGGTTAGGTCAGTTAGGTCAAGGTTAAAGTTGGGGTAAGGTTGGGGTTACGCTAGTTTCCATTTGACCTAAACATCATGTTTCTTCTGTGGGAGGACGGAGGAAGAACACCCTTAGTGAAAAAATGTGAACTCTACTCAACCGTCCCAGTGTGCCAGTTTTGGCCACTATGCCAACATGTGTCATCCATGTATTGATCAATGATCAATAATCAATCTGCAGTGCAATAACAGAGTTTGGGTTCCAGAAATGTTGGAGGAAAAGAACAAAAACTTAACAATGAAGGAAGTTCACTCCCAGGAAAGAGTTATGTGTGTGTGTGTGTGTGTGTGTGTGTGTGTGTGTGTGTGTGTGTGTGTGTGTGTGTGTGTGTGAGAGAGAACTTTGATTGGTCGAGTCTTTCAGGTCGACATCAAAGAGAGAACGCAAGATAAAGGATGAGGCAAGAGTGTGAAACCACCTGCTTCCAGACACACACAGTCACACCACACAGACATACCCACACACACACACACACACACTGTTGTCATTTGGTGCTAGCCTCCACAGGTCCAATTACCGTGTAATTGAGGAAGATTACAGCTGCTAATTCACTGTCTACCCCCCCTCCACACACACACACACACAAACAGTCATCGGTGTGTGCGCTTGATACACGCACATCTGTGTTTTGATACTGAGAGAATAATTAGCAATAGTTTGTGTAGCAACCCAAAGGGAGAGATGCTGTGTGTGTGCTTGTAGAGTCATCAGTGGGTTCAAATGCAGTCGATAAATTATTGATCAGATCTAATTCTTCGTCCACAGTCACAAGAACACATACACACACACTTGCACAGTGAGATGAATGTCCTCTCTTCACTCTTTCTTTCTGTCTCGCTTTATCATTGTGAACCAATGGAGGGTTGGTGTGTGTGTGTGTGTGTGTGTGTGTGTGTGTGTGTGTGTGTGTGTGTGTGTGTGTGTGTGTGTGTGTGTGTATACTGGCTGCCTGCCAGGGCTCAGCAGGGACTGAGCTCTTGCTTTTCACCACCCACCGTCTGCGCACCACACACACACACACATACACACTCTTTCTCACACACTGTTTCTGTGGGTTTGTGTGTGTATGTGTGGGGACACTCACTTCCAGTGCCCCCCCTCCACCTGGTTTCTTCTTCAGCTCCTCACACTTCCTGAACTTGCAGATCTGATGACCTGTCTTCCTGTTTCGACAGGAAGAGCAGACACCACAGTTGATAAGTCGTCGACAAGGTCCACACACCCCGCAGCGCTTCCTCTTCCTCTTGGCCACACCCCCCGCTGAGGAGGAGGAGGAGAGGGACACACCCCCAGCAGCAGATGGGGAGGGAGGGGCGGGGCCTGGTGGGCAGGGGGAGGAGCCTGTGTGTTGCTGACAATCTCGCTGGCCACCTGTCATCTGGAAAGCGCTGTCCGATATCCCACCCCCCGCTGACCCCATCGCCATGACGATGACCCCGGGGGGTAATCCCAGCCCCCCCAGGAAGCTACTGCCCATCACCCCCCCACCATTGCAGCTACTGCCCTCTGATAGGCCCATCATGTCCGGGTGGGCGTGACCCTGCTTGACTCCGCCCTCAGTTCCAGCTCCGTATCCTGGGAGGAAGTTTCCATTGCTGGGCGCCATGTGTGCTGTCCCTGGGGCGACGGAGGTGGCAGGGTGTCCATGTTTATCATCCCCTCCCTCTGCCCCGCCCCCTCCCCCAGCCCCTCCCCCAGCTCCGCCCCCCTGGTGCATGCTGGTCCCATGGTGATGGTGGTGATGATGTGTCGCTGTGGTTACAGGTTTGGGTCGACCCCAGAACACGGGGTGGTTCATGTTCACGTTCATGTTGTCATGGCAACCCCAGGGCGCCGTCGCCATGGCGCCCAGCCTGGCAGCAGCGGGAGGAAAGATGGGGGCAGCAGCGGCAAGGCGAGCTGCCAGTTTGGCTGAAGGAGGAAAGTTTGAAACGTTCATGTTGACGTTGGTTTTGTAGAAGTTAGCGATGGATGAACGGTAGCGATCCATCTCTGAAGTGTAGTCGAGCATCGGTGCCAAACCAGACATCTGGAACACACACACAATAATCAGTAACAACATCTGGAACACACGCAATAATCAGGAACAACATCTGGAACACACACACACATCAGGCATCATCAGTAATAACATCTGGAACACACATACAATAATCAGTAACAACATCTGGAACACACACACATGATCGATGAAAACAGCTGGAAAACGCACACGTCAGTAACAACAACTGGAACACAGTAGGACAGAGGTCATAAAACAGGGGTCAAAGGTCAGGGGTCAGGGGACGGAGAACAGGAGACAGAGGTCAGAGGACAGGGGTCAGAGGACAGGGGAAAGAGGACCAAAACTAAAAGCAGACTCTGATCTGTCTCACCTGTCCCTGGCTGTAACCATGGTGATTAGGATGATGATGTGAGGAGGCCGAGCTTCTCTGGAGCATTGAGGAGAGGTCGCTCTCCACACACACGCCACTAGTCATGCCTGACATGACCCCACCACACACACACACACACACACACACACACACACACACACACACACACACACACACACACCCTCACTCAGACAGGAGCGTCTGTAAACAGAGAGGTTGGTTCACTGTTTCACTACCCAGAATGCACCAGTGATAAAAACTGACAGATGGACTGATTGATTGTTGTATCAGTTTCATTTACCTAAAGCAATTTATCAGGAAACACAGGAGATGAGATCGAAGCTGCACAACGTCCAGGTTCTCACCACTTCCTGTCCAGGCTCACACCACTTCCTGTTCAGACAAGAACCCAAATTGAGTGTGAGCAGAAGAGCCAGGTTTGAGGTTTCTGTCAGGTTCTAATCCCCCACCCCCCCACCAAAGGTTAAGATTAATAGGATTATGCTAATGGTTTAATGGGTTAGGGTTAGGGTTGGAATTAAGGTTAATTGGGATTATGTTAATGTTAAAGTTATTGGGTTAGGGTTAGGTTTAATATTTTAGGGTTCAAAAGGGTTAATGAGTTAGGGTTAATGGTGAGGGTTAATGGGGTTATATTAAAGTGTCAATGGGATGAATAAAGTCAAAGTAAACAAGGCTTCACAAGAACCAGTTCTCTGGCAGCACTCAAGGCTCGCTTTGTTTTTCCTGCAGCTCCACGAGTCACTGCTGCTCAGACCATCAGGTCAACACTTTTGAGTGACCTCTGACCCCCCCCCGCCCCCACACACACCTGCACAACAAAACACTGAAAGGGAGAAGATGTGTGTGTATGTGTGTAAGTCAACAAAAATACGTGCACGTGTGTACCTACGCGTGTACGTTTGTCTAGTTATTTGTTACAAATACAACATGCATGGCTGTGAAAAGGGAGCGAAAGTGTGTGCATCTTCACAGCCACTGTGAAAATGTGTGTGTATGTGTGTGGGTGGGGACACACACACATACACGCGCGCACACACACATACACACACACTCCCTCGAGGCGTAACTAATTACCCTGTCTGGTCGAGCGGGCGGTGCGAGCTCCGACAGGAGGTCACGGTGCCTCGGCCGCCAGGGAGCACGGCTCTCCCACGCCAGAACTACACCCCCCCACCCCAACCCCCCATGGGCACACAGCTGAGATGAGGGAGGAGGGAGGAAGGAGGAGGGAAGGGGGTCAATCAAAAAAGGAAAAAAAGCAGAGCCGATAACAAGCGATAAATAACGTGAGCACAGCATGCAGCTGATGGAGGGATGAGGAGGAGGAGGAGGAGGAGGAGGAGGAGATGGATGGCGCTGCTTCTACTTACCAGGCCTGCGAGGAGGAGGAGGAGGAGGAGGAGGAGGAGGAGGAGAGGAAGAGGAGGAGGAGGAGGAAAGAGGAGAGGAGGAAGAAGAGACCGTCTGGGAATTAGCCGCCACGGATCATGGCTGGCGGGGAAGGAGACAGAGAAAGAGAGAGAGGGAGGAGGGAGGGGGGAGGGGGGAGACAGGAGCACCGGGAGGGATTTGTCGGTCTGTCGGTACCGAGGAGAGCGGGGGGGGAGGGGGTAATGGATGGGGGGTAGAAGGGGGGTGGCAGGATGGATAATCACCTGGGCTTGGCACGAGTGAGTGTGAGAGAGAGAGGGAGGGGGAGAGTGAGAGAGAAAGAGAAAGGGGGCTGGTTATGGGGGAAAGAGAAAGAGAGGCGTTAAACGTCGCGGAGAGGAGGAAGCTGCTCTGTGGAGACCCTGCAGGGGCGGGAAAAAAAGACGAGCTCGAGGGAAGATAAAAAGCAGCAACATGGGAGGGGGAGGAGGGGGGTGATGAATAATGGCGGAGGTTATGAACGGATACGTGCGTCGCTCTCACAGCACAGTGAGGGAGGAGAGTGTGTATGTGTGTGTGTGTGTGTGTGTGTGTGTGTGTGTGTGTGTGTGTAAGCTCATGCCCTCCGCCGTGTCACCTGCCAGCGGCGGCACCGTGGCGACGTGCCGCGTGCGCAGTGTGAGGCGTCTGATTGGCCCAGCGGCCAAGTGAGAGGAAAACAGGAGGCGTGACAGCTCACAGCTGATTGGCCACCTGATGGAGAGAGAGAGAGAGAGAGAGAGAGAGAGAGAGAGGGAGAGAGGTGGGGGGGGGGCCACACAGATGCTTTCGGAGAGAGAGACAAACGGTGCTGAGTGATGATGGTTATTTTTTTTTAATGTTTTTAAACGTGACAGAAGCAGGGACTGCTCCGTCCTCACACTGAATAAACTCTGCTCTGGTGTTTCTATCTTCATCATCCTCATGAGATCTTAAGTTCTCTCTCTTTCTCACTAAGAGTCAGTCAGTCCTTCAGGGTCCACCACTCTCCCTTCTACATCTCTTCCTCCTGTCTTCAGCCTCCCATAGAGCTCTCTCTGTCACTTTGGTAAATGAGTATCTACACTATAGTTTGATTACAGTGCGGTCAACACTTATAATAACAAAACTGTTCCTGAGGATTTCAAAAACACTGCCACCTTCTCAGTTTTGTCCACATAGGCAGTAGGAAGTCAGACTGGTTTCCAGTGGAGGTTGGACTCCACAAGGGCTGTTCCTGGGGAGCTGGAGGTAGGAGGAGGATCAGGAGGTGTCCACAGTGATGTGGTGGTGGAGAGAGAAATGAGCCACAAGGTGAGGCTCTCCATGTTCATCTGTCTACAGCCCGACCCTACCCTCTGGTCAGGAGCTCTGGACCATGACTGGAAGGATCAGATCCAGAGGAGCAGCAGCATGGTGGCTGGGCTCAGCCTTAGAGAGGCTGAGGAGTTCAGACATCAGGAGAGGCTCTAGGTAGAGCCACTGCTCCTCCTCAGAGAGAGGAGCCAGCGGAGGAGGTTCAGCATCTGGGAGGTGTTCCAGGTATGTCCATCTGGGAGACAAGATCTCTCAGCCTGGGAATGAGCTAGAGGAAAGAGCTTTCAGGACAGAGTCTGGTCTGTGCTCCTGGTTCTTCCTCAGGCCCTGCTTCCTCCTCTGTCTCAGGTTCCTCCTCAGTCTCCGGTTCCTCCTCAGGTTCCTCCTCAGTCTCTAGTTCCTCCTTAGGTTCCTCTTCAGTCTCTGGTTCTTACTCAATTTCTGGTTCCTTCTCTGATTCTGGCTCCACCATCAGGCTGGATGTAGATCACTCCATAGCTGCAGCAGAGCTCCAGTTAATACTTAGTGAAGGAGGACAAGATAAGGAGCTACTGAGGACCGTGGACTTTCTCTCCCAGAGCTACAGTGGTGCAGCACCCCCCAGTGGTGACAGAAGAAGGTGCAAGCTGCTGCAGGTCTCAGTTTCTCCGTCAAACCAGCAGCAGCTGCGTTCTCCTCCTCATCTCCACCTCCTCTATCTCACTTCCTCCTCTGCTCCAGCTGCAGATAAATTAAGATGAACTAAATTAAGCTGAAGTTAAGCTAAGGTTAGTTAAGCCAAGCGACCTTAGCTGCAGAGCTGGACACACATGGCTTGATCCGTCTGGACCCCAGTCAGTAGCAGAACTGGGTCCTGGACGCAATAAGAGGAACCAGACTCAGTCCTGGATGTATATAGTGGCTGAGAAGACCAGAACCAGAACCAGGTCATCTTTTAGTGCAAGACTGATCTTTGAGTTGCAGGGGCGTTGGTGTTATAGAGTTTAGCATAGCTGTGGTTTCGATTCACTGTCAACTCAACAGTCAGCCACATGAAAAAAGAAATATCACTTCTTCATGAAGCCTGGACTCTCCTTCAGCTTCTTCAATGTTAATATTTCTTTTGTCTCTGAAAAGCGGAAAATCTTGGCCACAGATAAACACAGATCAACAATTTTCAACTTTCATAAATAGATTTTTTTTGATGATATCATTCATATAATATTCTTATGTGTGTTTTGTTGCTGTTTTGTTGCCCAGTTTCTGAATGGGTTGCCTGTGAATAGTGTGTGTGTGTGTGTGTGTGTGTGTGTGTGTGTGTGTGTGTGTCTTACACATACTTGTCTGTGTCGACAGCAGAAGCAGCCGTGCTTGTGAATGGATGAGATGTGATGTTGAAGTTTCCATCATTCTGAAAGAAGGTGAGGCTCCACCCACTGGTTGCTGTCAGCCCTGTGATTGGCTGTTCTCATCTGTGATGATGAGCGTGAATGTTCCAGGAGAACTTCAGTCGGCCATCGTGGACAAAACTGAGGATGGAGGCTTGCATCTCCTTCACCATGTATAGGCTCTCCAGACCCATACTAGTCCACACACACACACACATTTTCCACCTCACCCTCAGCTCAGCTCCTCCTCTGTTGCAGCTGAGGAATGAATGGATGAACTGTCTGGGTGCAACATTGTGATCAGTTAAGATTCATGCAGTGGAGCCAGTCCAGACACACAGACAGCCACAGTTTCATCTCAGCAACACTTTATAACAAAAGCAAAATGAACTATTCATCATTTGTTGATCTGTTCAGGAGCAAAACACGTTCTGGTGTACAGACAGCTCAGGTCTTTGTCATCTGACCTGACACAAAGTCTGGAGGTCAAAAGTCACAGAAATACAGCCACCAGTGGAGACAAAGGCCTCACTGACAAACATTCATTTACAGCCCTTAGAAAACAATGCTGGAAAAAACAAAAAAAAAGCCAATCAGAGCTCAGCCTAGGTGTGGTTGCCAGATCAACATGAAAGGAGCCAGATCTGAGCAGGAATAGAGTGTAATATTCCCAAGTAATCAATACATCAACAATTACCTGAACTGTCTCCAGCTTTCAGTCAAAGGCAATGACTAAAACTTCTGTCTGTTTTTCACATCATGTAAATGAGATAGAATCTTTGGTTGAAGAATAAATACAATATGTGAAATAATCCAGTGGTTTTAGAGTGTGAGTGTGTGTGTGTGTGTGTGTGTGTGTATGTGGTGAAGTCACAGTCATGGTGACCTTTGACCTGGTTCTGAGTGTACAGGAAACTCCGGCCGTGACGTCCAGTGGCATGTGAACCACTGCGCCCGCGCCACCACGTCATTGGAGAAGTCCCTGGTTGGCGTGACGCTGTCGAGGACCTGGTACTCCAGAGGAAGAACACGCTCCTCACCCGCGATGTAACACGCCAACGCTCCTGCAACACACAACACTGAGGCAGAGCACACACCAGCCTACGCTTCCCACAATCCTCAGGGTCATTACCCTTCAGCTGCTGCTCCTTGCTCCAGTCTGGCCTTGTCCTCCTCATGGTCTTGATGAGCTGGATGAGGAAGGTCACGCCCTGGTCCACGTGCTCCTCGCTGAATGGAGACCCTTTCACAGCGTGGTAAAATTTGTTGATCTGCAAAACACAACATGCAGTGACATGGGAAGAGTCAAGATGTGCTAGTTTGCGGTTCAATGTTTTAACACGGTTTACACCCCTGAGATGTTTTAACACGGTTTGGACCTCTGAGAAGTTTTAACATAGTTTGAACATCTGAGAAGTTTAACATAGTTTGAACATCTGAGATGTTTTAACATAGTTTGAACATCTGAGAAGTTTAACATAGTTTGAACATCTGAGATGTTTTAACATGCTGCCCTGACTCTCACAGCGCACACAGCAGGAGGTGGAGTGAGATTACATGGTTCTGTGCATGATTAGAAGGCATTTATCTGTTGAAATATCAGGATGAGAGTGTCAGAACACACACACACACAGACACACACACACACACACCTGCATGAGGCCAAAGCAGTTCTGGTCGTGTTGTCCAAATCCATTTTCACTCAGGCTCCTTCCAGCTTCGCTCTGCTTGGAGATGATTCCTGCGATCAGTGCCGGCTGAATGTGTAATCTAAAGACAAGACCTTGTTACATTCACTCGTTCACAGCCTGACATCTATTAACCTGAACACCTTGTTACATTCACTCGTTCACTGAACACTTTGTTACATGGGAGGAATCCTGTTCAGACCTTGTTCCCACCGAGACAATAATGTTGTGGTATTTCTCCATCTCTTTACTGTCTTTCTCCGCCAGTTCCTGTGAGGCCTCAACCCCTGGAGCAAAGTCAGAGATGAGGGAACAGATCAGAGCAGGGAACAGATCAGAGCAGGGAACAGATCAGAGCAGGGAACAGATCAGAACAGGGAACAGATCAGAACAGGGAACAGATCAGAACAGGGAACAGATCAGAACAGGGAACAGATCAGAACAGGGAACAGATCAGAACAGGGAACAGATCAGAACAGGGAACAGATCAGAGCAGGGAACAGATCAGATCAGGGAACAGGAGAAACTCACCTTTTCTCTCCAGCTTGTTCATTTTCACAGTGTCATTAGATGCTCCTGTGGTGTCCACCTTGTTGATGTCTCCAAACTCTAGTCCACACAAACACACACACACGTTACTCTGCACCACTGGCCTCCAAAGTCTCTCTTGTGTCCAGGTAAAGGAGTCACTCACCTGTGAAGTCGCTCTCACCTGCAGAAGGTAAACAGGGAACAGCTGTTTTGGTCACATGACACGTTGTGGAAGCATGTTGAAGTGTTTGTCGTGTTCACTCACCTCTGTCTTGCAGAAGCTTCCGATCTGAGAACAGAGCAGCTGTTAGATAGATTAGTTATTCTGACATTACAAGTATCTTCTTTATTTTTTTTTACTTTTCCTTTTTTTTTACCTTACCTTTAAAACAGTCAGAGAAGATGTTTGTGTTCTGTATGTGTGACAACGTACTGACAGATTTTGTTTTTGATTTTTTAGAAATATCACTAGTCAGTGACAAAGTTTGCAACGAATGGTGCAGCTAGGTGAGCTGTGAGATTGAATGATTTGTGTCAAGTTAGTGAGGTCTTCACTCTGTACTCGGTTTACTCTGCGTTGGTTTAAATATTTTTCTTTATGAATAAGAAAATGACACCAATAAAATGAAAAATATCAGAAACTAATGTCAAAGCATTTAAATTTCTGATTATCTGGAAGCATGATTCAGTGACACTATTTACAATACTCATACTAAGAAAATAAACTCATCAACTGTTCCTTTAAAACAATAGCTTCCTTTCAGGTGAGCTGAGGTTTTTATGGAAACTTCTCATCTCTGAAGTTCAGTGACATAGTGACAGACTCACCTTCAGCCTCCGTCTGCCTCGCTCTCAGTCTGAACCACTCTGAAACAAGACAACAGACATCAGGCTCGATGTTGGAGCTCTGGTTGGTTTCCATAGTAACAATATCACCACATCATCACCACCATAATTACCACCCCACCATCACTATCACTATCACCACCATCATCACCATCACCATCATCATTTCACCATCATCATATCACTACCACCACCACCACCATCACCGTCATGACATTTTGTTGAGTTGGGATGTACTTTGTTCGTCTGATTGTTTATTTGTTTAATGGAAATCAACAATGTGAAGATGTGGAACTCAAAGTTCACATACTTAAGAAGAAATAATTAAGTGGACATGATTTTTTTTGACTCTGTCTCCTATAAAACCTCGACTCAGACGTCACTCTGTGTCCAGTCTTTAACAAGACTGCACCCTATTTGTCCAAAGAGAGAAAGCCCGGGTTCTGATACTGTTTTGGATCACTGATACTATTGGTTGTTACAAATTCTCACATTTGTAGAAGCTTGTTGTTGGTTTCTAACCTCACCTGAGAAATGTTTTTTCCCTTGACAGTCATTACCATCACCGCCATCACCATCACCACCACCATCATCATCATCATCATCATCATCATCATCATCATCATCATCTCCACATCACCTGACAGACTGTGCCACAGCAGCTGCAGCGTCTTCTTCCTCAGGACGAGAGCGAGGGTGAAGCAGCTGAGGACGACACACAGCCACACACACCACCACGACACAGAACAGACACAACCGCACTGCTCCTGCAGCTCATCTATGGGATGACAGGCAGAAAGAGACAGACAGACAGACAGAGAGAGAGAGAGAGAGACATAGAGAGAGAGACAGGCAGAGAGACAGACATACACAGAGAGACAGGCAGAGAGAGAGAGAGAGACAGAGACAGACAAACTTACCCACAATGCACCAGGCACAAAGTCCAACTCACACCAGCAAGAAACCAATTAAACTCCTTGTTTACCAGTAAGAAACCAGTTAAACTTCTTGTTTACCAGTAACTGTGATCTGATTCTCCGCGGTTGCCTGCCGCTCCAGGATCTCAACTCGACAGGTGAACATTCCTGTTGGAGGACAGAGAACATGAGGAACTAGTGGAACTTGAGGGAGTCAACTTTGTTTGTTTTATTTTATTTGTTGAGTCAAGTTAAGTGACGTTCTGCCAACACTGCCGCATACCCGCAGAGCCTTAAATATGAATTAGTTTAAATATGAACAGAACATTTGTCACTACTGATGCTGTGAATCTGTTTATTATTGACAACTAATATTGTTAAAATTATTATTATTTATTATTAATATTATTGTTCAGAACGTTTGCTTTTGTTTAGAAACAAACTGGATAATATTCTCAGTAAAGGCCCCAGTATGCTTATGCGTGGTGCAGACTGCCTCCAGCATGGTTCTGCTCCACCTCTGTAATGTTCTGCCCGACCACAGGGGGCGCTACACGTCACTGCCCCCGGAGCAAATAAGGAAGAGATCGTCTTATAATAGGCTGACAATCGTAAACATATATAATAAATGATCCATATATATTTATGGTGACTATATTTTGAATTGATTATTTGGGGTGGGAGCAACTGGGTCAAAAACGATGTCTACTACAGGCTCTCTCTCTCTCTCTCTCTCTCTCTCTCTCTCTCTCTCTCTCTGACATTGTAATGAATCTAAGCGTCATTAGAGGACATGTCCAGGTCAAAGTGGACGTTTAGTCCCGTGTTTAAACACAGATCATAGCACTTCACTGCTTCAGATGTAGGACCAGGAGTCCAGATGAAGCAGCGTTCCTATTGGTCGATGTCTCTGGTCTGATGTCTCCATGACAACCAGCAACAAACTGCTTATTCGTTTGGGAAAAATGAGCTCTCCCACATTGTCAATGAGGTTTTTGAGCACTCGAGTCCTCCTACTTGTGTGTTTACTCCTGTTATTGGTGTGGTGGCTCCTCCTACTGGTGTGTAGACCCCTGCTACTGGTGTTGTGTTCATTAGGGCGCACGCTTGAGGTTTCAAATTTTACCCTGCACTAATCTGTCTGCGCCACTGCCACAGGCGGCGCAGACACACGCTTTCAATTTCGCTGAAGCATACTGGAGCCTTAAACTTTGATTTCTGAAATGTGCTCGATCACACTGATAGATAAAGTGGTGAACGACCTTGGTTAGCTGTGTTTACCTGAGGTTACCTGGACCTGAGCCCTGAGACTGTAGCGCCCCCCGCTGGTCTCCAGCTCCGTCAACGCCCCCATATCCTTCCCCTCAGAGTCCAGAACCATCACCTGAGGCTGTGGGAACCAACCGCTGGACTCACACTGAACCAGCAGCTGGTTGGCTGCTGTCCGGACGACAGACACCTTCACCTGAGACACCTGGGCTGAGAGATACACACCTGTCACACACCTGTCACACACACTGGCAGCAGCCCTCTGACCTCACCTGAGCCCTAAGGTGAGATCAGAGGTTAAGTCTTACCCACGACAAGGTCGATGAACACGTCCTTCACTGGAGGTTCAGCCCAACGACGACACCTGGACCACAAAAGAAGAACCTGAACATCAGCTGAGTCCAGGTCTGAACCTAATTCTATACCAAGATTATCTCATAACATAGTATATTATTATAGTATATAATAAAATCAAGTAATAATAAAATCATTTTATAATAATAAAATCAAGTAATAATATTATCTGATTTAGAAAATATCATCATTATATAATAATTATAATGATAAGAATAAGAATAATCTATAATAATCAGAGGTGTTAAGTAATGAAGTACCAATACTTTGTTACCTTGCTTAAGTAGAAATTTTGTTTATCTATTATTTACTGGATTCCTTATTTTTCAACCTACTTTTTACTTCTACACCTTTACATTCTCACACAATTATCTGTACTTTCTACTCCTTCCATTTAGAAATGTGATGAATAGAAGTAGATGCATATGTTTGTGTGCACTTTTTAGATTAATCACTTATCAATAACTGCTATTGATAACATGCTTCTGAGGTCTGAAGTTTTACACCATCGTGTGTGTGTGTATATATATATATGTATATGCACACATTCATACATACATACATACATACATATATATACATATATATATTTCATTAAATTTACTTTTACACTTTAAGTAATTTAGAAACTTCTTCAACTAGAAGTAGAAGAAACTAGAATTTCTACAGAAGTTTTTCTAAACCTTACTATCTACACTTCTACTTGAGTAATAAATGTGCATACTTTAGCCACCACTGATAATGAGATGACCTGACAACAACTGTCTATGATTCTACATGCTTTGTGCAGGTGGCTTGGCTCTCAGGTGCGCTCTGATTGGCTTAGGTGTATCATATGAGTACTGACCTATACCTGCCCTCGTCCTGCACCTGGACCCTGAGCAGCTCCAACGACCCATCTCCAAAGTAACGGGTTCTGTTCACGTACTCTGCTGCTTTCTCCTTCTCCAGCTCTTTACTTTCCCGAACCACCAGCACCGTCCTCCAGCTGCCGTCTGCCAAGCTCCGCCCCCACTCCAGTACCTGGGCCACGGCTGGGGGGGCGCCAGGTGGCGGGTTGCCAGATGCGGTGTGGAGACACCGCAGCACCACGTCTCTGCCCACCACAGCAGACACAGGTCTGTTCGCTGGACGCTCTGAAACAGTCAGAAACTAGTCACCGCCACAAGCATAGAGCTGCATTATTTGGAGCTGCAGGTCTGGCTGGTCTCTGACCTCGAAACGGGAGGGCCCCCCTCCCCTCAGGACCCCCCAGCAGCACCAGCAGCCACAGGAAGCAGCAGCAGCAGCGCGCTGCCATGTTGGAGCCCCAGTCCGGTAGCGCGAGCTCAAATTCGACAAGAAAGCGAAAGTCCGGTCGAGCTGCTGCGCATGCGTGGAGGGGACGTTACCTATGTGTGTGTGTGAGAGAGAGAGAGAGAGAGACAATGTCGGTCTGATAAGGAGCAGGAGGCTTTTATTTTGAACACAAACCAAACCAAATGAATGTCCTGGTTTAATATATTGATGTTCAACGCAACAGACCGAGCTTATTCATACCACTAACTGGATTCTAACTTAGTTCTGACTGGAGACGTGACTGGGAGCACTGGCTCCACAGTAAGTGCTTGGAAGAGACAGAGGACGTCTCCCCAAGGCTCAGACAGAGGAAAAGTTTGTGATGCTGATAAAATCCTGTGGCCAGACTCACAACACCACTGGTCTGTTTACAGTACTCCATCGTTTTATTTCTACTTTAACTAAATTTGCTGCACTGTAAAGTACACTGCAGTGTTGAATACTTTATTTTTGGTTGAAGTGAAAACTGAATAAAAGTGGTGAAAGGCTGCAGTGATTGTTATGGAGCAGACTGGCGTGTTGATCATCTCTTCAGATCACTTTGTTCTGCTGTCATCAGTGACGTGTTGACAAAGAATTGTCAGGTTCTGATAACAGAGTTCAGTTTGACAGAGAGGTGAATGGTCCCCGACGTAGGGTTTTAATATTCATCCTACTTAATTTTGGCTTGGTATCTTTCAGAGATTTCGAAGTACTTCTTATTTCTCATACATAGACTCAACCATGATGGAGCACATTTGACAACAATGGGTTGATAGTGTACTATACAGTATTCTGTATATTATACTATATAGTATAGTATAGTGTAGGACAGTGGTAGGCAACTGGCAGCCTGCGGGCCAAAACTGGGCCATCTCCAAAACATCTGGCCCACCAGATGATATTGAAATTTTGATTTAACAGGGGTAAAAAAAAAAGTTTTAAATAATTTACCTACTATCACAAAGAAGGACAATATTATTGAGAGTTCAGAGCCTTTATTTAGAGAAGGGTTCAAAATAAATGAAATACAATAAAACAAAAGCAGAATCTTCTAGATTCCGGACACACACCGGCTTGTGGTGGGAATTTAGAACATATGCGCACCTGGAAAGTCATCAGGAGTGCATTCAGAACCTTTATTTAGAAAAGATAGAGATAATAGAGATAAAATAAAATAAAAACTTTATATTTTATATATAAAAGAAGAAAGTGCTATTTAGATAAAATTAAGCAAAGTTGACTTGAAGCTGTCAGCACTTCAGATTTGCACTTCCTTGCCTCTGTCTGGAGCGGATAGCACACTGTAAAGTAAAACTGATGAATGCATACTTCTCTTTCCACTCTTTGTAAGTCCACTTTCATCTGTAATGCTTTAGACAGTCTTGCTGTTTTTGTCTTGCTGCTAAGTAGCAATGTTTGCTAATGTCTCGAAGCACACAAAAAATAACACTACTCACTAACGGACATTCCAATCCTGAAAATCTTAATTCATAATTTTTTAATCTTTTTATTTTCCCAATACTCATTTTTGGAATGCAAATTATTCACATTTTAATTCAATGTGTGGGGAAAATAGTTTGCCGGGACTGTGTAACATGTCAATGAATAAAGACAGCAGCTTTATTATCACCATGTTAATGGAGTTAAAGCAGTCATAACACACAGACAGTCTGCAAAAAAAGTTACTTTAGCTATTTTAAACACATGACTTTCTTAAATTACATTTTCTGTACATACAAGATATAGATAAGGGGAAAAAATTCTGATTGATGTGATGTCTGGGCCCACCATTCAGTTGCTCAGAAAAATTCTGGCCCAAGGCCAAACTGACTTGCTGACCACTGGTGTAGGACATAGTTTGGTATATCGCTGTCGTGTGGAGTTGTTGCCTCTGTGAACATCAACCCACTGAACCTGAGGCGAGTGACTCAGTGTGTGTGTGTGTCTAGAGGCTTGCATCAGTGTGTCCTTGTTATAAACATCTCACACTCTCTGTTGCACACACTGACGATCTGGTGTTGCTCTCTTCTCTTGTCCCAGTTCCAAGTTTATTTAATTAGAATTATTTTATAAAAATATTTACTGAATCTGGTCTTTGGTGAATCAGCAGATTGAGGTAAGTATTATGATTGTTGTCTTTATTATTATTGTTATGCATTAGCAGATTTGAACAGAAGCATCTTCCTCATGACAGTTGTCCTGTTATAACATGATCATGATACATATGTGATGCAGTTTGAGCTTTTAAGTGAATTCATCTTTACACTGGTTATTATTACAGAGCTTATTTTGAAAAGCAGACATAGCAGACATCTGACTCAGTTATTATTATATCTGATTATTAGTTATTGATCCTGCACCAACAACAGCTGAGGAGCTGGGTGACCTGCAGCAGAATATCATCTTCCAATGAGGAGTCTGAACCATGGAGCTCCAGTCTGGGGTGAGACCTCCTTACCTCTACCACCTTCACCACTTCCATCACTGTCATCATCGTCGTCATTTTCATCACCTCCATCACCTCCATCACCTCCATCACCTCCACCACCTTCACAGCTGAGAACATATTATCCAATTAATCCTGTCGTGTTTCAGGTAAACCCCAGGTGTCTGACTGGGGTTCTTCTCAGCAGCAACCTGAGACCAGCAGGGGGGGGCACAGCCACCACACTCAGACCTCTGCTACTGTGAGTGTGTGTGTGTGTGTGTGTGTGTGTGTGTGTGTGTGTGTGTGTGTGTGTGTGTGTGTGTGTGTGTTAAACCCTTGAAGTCAAAACATTTCCCTTCTAACACAATCAGTGTTGAATGTAACATTAGAGTCTATGTAGATCTGCCCTGAGGTGTGTGTGTGTGTGTGTGTGTGTGTGTGTGTGTTCTGACACTCTGTGTGTGTGGACCATGCTGTAATGTAATTGTTGCCTGCTGTCAGTGCTTTCGAACTCTGACACTGAGAACAGCTGAGAGGAAGAACAGATGGAAGAAACTCGCTGCTGTCACTGTTTGTTACGCTCCAGAACGTAGTGCCTGGGTACTAGGACTACAACTACACACTACAACAACAGCTACACACACAGAACAACTACAACAACACACTATAACTACACACTACATCTACAGCTACACACAATGACTACAACACATTACAACTACACACTACGACTGCAACCAAAGATAGCGACTACAACTACATACTATGACTACACACTACGACTAGAATAACTATCCAACTACACTAAAACTGTTTTAACACGACCCTGTCCCTCTCTCCCTGCAGTCGTCTGTCCATCCTCTCGTTCCTCTCATCCTCTACAGTGATAGGTTCTTCCCTCGTTCCTCTCCATACAATCAGCCAATCAGTACACCCCAACAGGCTGACTCGCCCCCTACGACCACCCACTGTTACCATGGCAACAGCGTCTCCAAGTGAGTGTCAAGGAGGGTGATTCCCTTTGTTTTAAGAGTGAAACACACATAGAACCCCACACATAGAACCTCACACATAGAACCTCACACATAGAACCCCACACATAGAACCACACACATAGAACCACACACATAGAGCCCCACACACAGAAACACACACATAGAACCCAACACATACAACCTGACATATAAATCCACACACGTAGAACCCCACACATAGAACCACACACATAGAGCCCGACACACAGAAACACACACATTGAAACACACACAAAGAACCCCACACATAGAAACACACGCAGAACTGCACACATAGAAACACACACACACACAAAACCCCTGTGTCTCTGTGCCTCTCACTGTGTCTGTCTCTGTATGTCTTTTTGTGTCTCTGTGCTTCTTTCTCTGTCTTTGTCTCTCTCTGTTGCTTTGTGTCTGTCTCTCCCTCTGTATCTCTGTCTGTGTCTGCCTGTCTGTCTCTCCCTCTCTGTCTTTGTCTCTGTCTCTTTGTGTCTCTGCCTCTCTGTCTCCCTCTCTGTCTTATACTGTTTCTTTGTGTCTCTGCCTCTCTGTCTCCCTCTCTGTGTATCTGTCTCTTTGTCTGTCTCTGTCTTTGTCTCCCTCTCTGTCTGTGTCTCTGCCTGTCTGTCTCTCCCTCTCTGTCTGTCTCTGTGTTTCAGTAGCCTCCGGCAGCAGGTGAAGAAGCCTCTCAACGCCTTCATGCTCTACATGAAGGAGACGAGGCGCCAGGTGCTGCAGGAAGGTCAAGAGAGAGAGAGCGCCACCATCAACCGCATCCTAGGCCGCAGGGTGAGAGCTCGGCCCACACCTGAAGTCAGGTCACTGTGATGTCACTGTGACATCACCTGTCCAGTCAGCAGAATCTACCTTAGCATTAGCTTAGCATAAGATGAGAAATAAGATGGTGAGTTGTCACATGTTCATGTTTCAATTTGTTGTTCAATTTGTTGTTATTTAGCCACATAGACAGGTACATGACAGATGGAAATAGCACAAGTGAGACAGGTGAGACAGATGAGCAGAGGTGAGACAGGTGAGACAGCTGGACCTGTGCCTCAATGTGACCCTCTCTCTCCTCAGTGGAACTCTCTGTCTCAGGCTCAACAGGCCAAATACTACGAGCTCGCTCACCAGGAGAGACTGCTGCATATGCAGCTCTACCCAGGCTGGTCGGCCCGGGACAACTATGTAGGTCTATGTCCTCTAGGTCTACGTCACTGAGCGAGTGAGTGACTGTGTCAGTGTGCTTCACTTCTTCTGTTTTCATTTCCAGGGGAAGAGGAAGAGGAAGTGCAGCAAACAGCAAAGAGGAAGCTTTGAGTTAGTTTCCCATTTGTCAACGTCAATGAACACAATTTAAACTACACCTACAACTACATGATTCAACCACATGATTCAACTACATATACTGTAAGTAACACAGTAACACACAGTAAAGCGGCATCCACCAAAGCTGGATAGTCCCAGACTCAGTGATAGCAGCCATACACCTCTCATCATGGCTCTCCTGTCCATTGTGCTTGGAGTTTTGTTTGTAACATTTGTGATTCTGACCTTTCTGGATTTGTCTTGAATGAAATCATTTTATTTTCTGACTCTTCTGACTGAACGTGTTGATGTTAAAGAAAAAGTGTGAACATTAATAAACATGATGCAGTTCACTGAACAAATCTTCACTTACTTCATTCAATTCAGACTAAATCAGCAATTATGGTTAAAAGTGTGCTGTACAAGCAATTTCTACAAACAATTTATTCATGTAAATGTATTCAAGTAATTTATACAGTAGAGGGTTAGGGTAATAACAAGCAACTGGTACAAAATAAAACATAATCAAAATACTTTGTGAAGAAATCTGAGGTGAATCTAAGTCTCTACTCAGTTTGACTCAAGGCTTCAGGTTTAATCTGTTTGATCTGCAGTGTCTCAAAGCTAAAGCTCCTTGCAGCTTCTGTTCTCCAGCCTCCCAGTTGATCCCTGCTCCTGCCTCCTGCCAGCATTAAGTTTCTTTGTCTGGAGATGAAGCTGAAGTTGAAATCATATTTTAGCTGATCTCAGAGTTTATGGAGACTTGTTCAGACAAGGCTGACAGACACGGACACAGAGGTGAGATCACTTTAGATGATGTTTGGTCAGTCATGTGCTGCTTGTGCTACTACAAATAAATAAGCGCCCCCCCACCACCACCTAACTAACCCCTAACCCCCCCCGCCTCCCCTCACTCCCCCCCTCCCCCCACCATCCTATAGCGCCTCCTGCAGCAGCGCGGCAGTGGCAGTGGCAGTGAGAACACAACAGGAACTCGAGTTTGAACGTTTCTCTCCAGGAAGTTGAAGACAGGGTTCCACCAAGTCCTGGAGAGGTAGTTGTTGGGGGCCTGACGGAGAGTCTGGACACACACACACATACACACACAGAAATTAAATTCAAATTAACATTATACACAGCTTCAACTGCTGCATCACCTTCATTGCACAAGCAAATGACAGACTGTGTGTGTGATGATTACTGACTGTGTGTGTGTGTGTGTGTGTGTGTGTGTGTGTGTGTGTGTGTGTGTGTGTGTGTGTGTGTGTGTGTGAGACCTACATGTGTGTTAGCCATGGTGTGGTACCACCAGAAGGTTCTGGTTGTTGCTACGTAGGCGACGACCACATCGATGCTGTAATGTTCATGAGCCACTAAGATACAGATGACGCCCGAGACCGAGAGCAGCCAGCACAGCCAGTGGTAGAGCCACATCCAGGGGGGGGAATCTATACACACACACACACAAACTTGAACCTTCTCTCTGTGATGAGACATTTCAGCACTGGATAAATCACATGTCAGAGAGAGACGGTTTGTATGTGTGTGTGTATGTGTGTGTGTGTGTGTGTGTGTGTGTGTGTGTGTTTGCGTGAGACCTTACACTCCTTGATGAACAGGTAGGACAGTGTCAGCATGACAGTGTGGCCGCTGTACAGGAAGTCACCACACATCAGGTGAGAGCCAGTCAGAGACAAACCTGAGGGCACGCACACAGACACACACACACACACACACACAGTATCAGGATGTGCTTTGTGTTTCGATCAACCAATTTCTCTTCATTACAAATAACACTGTACACACACACACACACACACACACACAGGTCAGTTATCATCACCTCCTCCAGAGATCAGACGCAGAATCCTCCAGATCTTTCCTGTGGAGTCATTGTAGAGCTGTGGAGGAGGAGCAGAGGAATGTCAGGGAGAGAGTGTGTGTGTGCATGTGTGAGTGTCTGTGTGTGAGTATGAGTATGAGTGTGAGTGTCTGTGTGTGTGTATGTGTGTGTGTGCGTGTTACCTTGGGAGCGCAGACCATGTGTTTCCCTGGTACAGGCAGTGTGGTGATGTACATGGTGATGCAGCGGTACAGGTAGAGCGTCCCGATAAGGAAGAAGCAGCGGCGGCCAATGATCGCCCTGCGGAGGAGGAGCCGGTTAGTGACTGGCCAGCTGATTGGCCAGCTGATTGGCCAGCTGCAATTGCCATGGTTACCTGTGTCTGAGCAGCAGCCACTGCAGTGTCCAGAGCGCCACCAGGATGAGCCCGTGCACCTCGGTGACGGTGAAGGCCCACGGCGCACGCTGCACGTAGTCGAAGAACTTGTCGGGCAGCGGCGGGTTGAGTGCGGCATCGGGGACACGCTCGTGCACCACAGTGATGACCACGGTGGTGAAGACGAGGGTGAACAGAGCGTAGAGGAAGGCCACGCCCGTCTTCCACCACTCTGCTGGCAGAGGCTCCGCCTCCTCCGTCGACAACGTGATCTTCACGTAGTTGCTGCGGCGGCACAGCGTCTGCAGCCGCAGGAAGCCACAGAGGGCGCCGCCCTCCAGGGCGGCTGGGGAGGGGCGGTTACCGTTAGCAGCCCTGGAGGGTGAGGGGCCTGTCGTCATGGTAACCTGAGGGCGGGGACGCTCTGCTCCCTGGATCAGCTCCGATGCCGCCATCAATTGATTGATTATCTGATTCTTCTGCTTTGATAAATTCCCAACCAATGAGGAGAGAGTTTCCCAAGCTCAGCAGCCAATCACAGTCAGCTGAGGGAGGAAGTCGCTCTGATTGGCCACAGACGCTCCCGCATTAGTCGAGTCTGGAGGCTTTAGAACCGATCGATGATCCAGAGGCACTAATCAGCAGCATCCTCAGGCTTCTGATTGGTCAATCAGGTCTGAGTGATTGAGCATGAACGTTTGTGACAAGTTCAGAAACAACACACACAGGCACACACACACACTGAATGTGCAGTGTTGAAAATGTTGCAGGTTTGATGAAACCATGTCTGACTGCTGCAAAATTCCAACGACACTTCAAACTGTTTGTGTTTCACACACACACACACAGGATCTGTGGAACCTGTCCAACAGGATCTCTGTGAAACTAAGCCTTAGGAATCAAATGTTTTCAGGACGTGGCTGCATGGACACACACACACACACACAAACACACACACAAACACACACACACACACACACAGGAATCCCTCTTTTACTGCCCTCCACAACAAGATTGCGCCGATTGTTCATTAATAAAACTATAATAAAGTATCTTCGATAGCTGCGGTGTAAATAAAGTCAGAATCTTTTGGAGCTTCTTCATTGGGACAAGCTGCAGAGCTGAGCTTTAACAGACATACTGTAGCTGTCTTGCTATTGTTGTTGTTGTTGTGATTTCTGGCCTGGACGTCACCTGACCTCTGTCCTTTGTGCGGCTGTGATGTCACGTCCTGCTGAAGTCGCTGACCTAACGAGGTTAGCAACATGTGAAAGTGATTTTCCTGCTAAGTCAGGACGCTCCATCACGAGGCCGCGTCACGCCTCAGGCTGGACCGTCAATACAGCCATCAATAGGATATTATCGATCCTAACCTCTGGGTGAACACCAGGTGTAGATAGTAAACCGTCAGACCACGACTGACCAGAAACCTCCACTGATTCTCTGATCGATAATCAATCAACAATAAGTCCCTCAAGCAACTCATAGGTCTCCTCTACTGCCTCATCAACAAATCAATCAATAACATTTGTACCTTTACCAATCATCAATACCTCTATCAGTACCTCTACATCGCATCATTATTGATAGATCAGTTTATGCTCTACTGATTATGCACCAACGCAAAAGAGAACCCAATCAATCCAATGATCAATCAATCAGGGTTAATACCTCACTGTGTCTGACTGAACTTTGATCACAACTGAATGGTCTCTTCTAACTTTACTATTTTTTTTACTTTTGAGTATATTGGTTTTTTTCAAGTAAACCGCAGCTCAAGACCCACGTGACAGAAAGGTGTGACAGAAACAGCACGGAGGTCTGCACTCGAGCCCGATCGAGTTCAAACTCACCTGAAAGCTGGCTCCTTCCTCCTCCTCTTCCTGCTCGGACTTACTCCTCTTATTCCTTCACTCCTCCTTCTCTCCTCAAACTTCCTCCTCTCCCCCCTCCTCTTCTGCTCTTCCTTCTGCTCAAACTTCTCTTCTCCTCTTGCACTCGAATCAAAGCGCGTGCCTGGATTCTGCGTGCACGCGCGGTTCCGTCACTGCCCACACGCCCTCAGGTTTTGCGTCACACCCGTACAGGTCTCATGACTTATAGACCAGGAAGTGCGGCACTTCGACCTGTTGGTTGATATATAGGTATATACGTGATTAAATCGTAATTACACATGTTCGTTTAATCTGTCTCGTGGTCCAGCTGTTTAACCACACCTGACCCCTTTGGACTCCAGGTACTCTGCTTGGCCACGCCCCCTCAGGTAAATAGATACAGGAAGTGACAACAGGTGAGTGGGAACCGAACACACACCACTGCAGCAGCGCAGCAGCAGAAGTCCCATCCCGCCCCTCCCCGGAATACTTTCTGTTGCTACCACTAGAGGGCGCCGTTGGAGCAAAAATCTGTGATACTGGTCCTGAACTGGTCCCGGCCGAGCCACTCTGAGGTAAAACTGGTTACCAACTTCAAAACCCTAGAGAGGACACGGCAAAGGCTGGCAGCACCAGAAAATGGCCGCTATCTTACATAGGTGAATCTGTGCTCGTCAATGTAAATGAATGGAAAGCGAGCCCACCTCCATCAAAAAATGTCTTTGTCCTGAGAATATATCCACCGACACGTTAAACATACCAGGGTTGCATTTCATCTCCTCTCCTTTACATCCTCCATACCGATGACTGTCGTCCAGAAACTGACAGCCGCCACATTGTTAAGTTTGCAGACGAATCTGAAAATATCTGGGTTCCATTATCGATGACAAATTGACACAGACATGAAAGGAAGAGAGGGCAGCTGCGTTTATACTGTCTCAGGAACCTGGCAAGATTGCATGTTGACTCTAGTGACCATGTTTTATAGATCTTTCATAGAACCTATACTTACTTTCTCTGCCCTCTGTTCAGATGCCTTTCTTAATGTGAAAAACAAAAATGTTATATCTAAGATTATCAAGGTATGTAGTAATACATCCTGTGGTAATCAGGAAGGCTGAATCTGTTTTGGAAAACTACACCCATCCCCTGCAATTCTGTTTTTTGCCCTCTGGTTCCCAGTTTAAATATCCACCAGCTGGAACCAGCAGACACAAGCGCTGGTTCATTTCCTCAGCTGTTCAAAACTCCACTAGGAAACGTAGATATTTTTGACATTTTTTGACGGAGGTGGGCTCACTCACTATTCATTTACATTGACTGCGAGGCACAGGTTCACCTATGTAAGATGGCGGCCAGGATTGCTGTGACGAGCATGGTGCATGGTCTCTTTGGTGGGTCTACCAGCTCAATCATGAATCACTGTAGAGCATGAACATGTCCAACTGTAGGAGACACATACAACCTTTGTTTCTCACCGTTCTGAAGCTGGTAACCAGAGTTTCAGGACCGGTCTGGTCAACCTGTGGCAGATCCCATCAGATTATTGATGATACTGGTGTTTCCGTGGAAACAGTCAGTGAGGATCTGAGCTCATAAACACAAATTGGGATGTTCCGGGTGAGGGGTCACATGACTCATGGCTGTGTCCTCATTGGTCAAGGCTGTGGGGGTGTGTCTGGCCTCTGACCTCCAGCAGCTGATGGAAGACAACAGCTGACAGTGAGGACACAGTTGTTGCTCTATGTCCAGAGATGCACACACACACAAACACACACACATACACACACACACACACACACACACAAACGTGTCTCACACACACAGAAACACAACAGAATATACTGCATCCAACATGGACAAGACCAACAGCCTGTTTCCCCCCAGGTAGGAGCAGCAAAGTGTGTGTATGTGTGTGTGTGTGTGTGTGTGTGTGTTTGTGTGTGTGTGTGTGTTTGTGTGTGTGTGTGTGAGAGAGAGAGAGAACCTTAGTGTGTGTCATTACACACAGTCTCACTGCATTTTTCTTGTCTTTCATTTGAAGGAAATCATTAACCTAACTAACTATTCATGTCACCATTGAAGACTGAATGTCTTGTCAGTGAGTGTGTGGGTGTGTGTGTGCATGTGTTTGTGCAAAATGCACATGTGTGCGTGTGTGTGTGTGTATGTGTGTGCTGTACTGTTGTAGTGTTGTTATCTTATTGCTTCTCCAGTTAGCTTTCAGTTTTTCTGTGCTTCTCTTGTGCTGAAACACTGCGTGTTATTTATATCTGGATGAGTGACAGCAGCTGCCCAGTCTGTGTGTGCATGTATCCACAGGTCAGTGCTGCAGCAGCTGCTGCATGTGTTCTACTGTATGTATAAATGACACTGTGAGGACACACACACAGAAACAGTTTCCTTGAACTTCAATATTCCAAGTCTGAATTAAACAGTCCAGTTAACCAGAGCATGTGTGCACTAAGGTCACTGTGACTGTGACCTGCTGCGAACGTGTGTGTGTGTGAGAGAGAGAGACAGAGTGCATGTGTGTGTGTGCCTCTGAATGTGAATGAATGAGGAAAATGACTAAAGACAAGCAGCTGTGGTTCTTTGCATGGAGCTGATATGACAATGATGACAGAGTGAAAAGGAAGTTTACAGAGTCTGAGAGATGTTATCACACACACACACACACACACACACACACACACACACACACACGTCATTTGTCCTAAAGCCTTGGAAAAAAAACCTTCATGGTGCTTTTACATTTAGTGTCAGAGTTTCTTTGTATGTAATCCTCTTCTTGCTGCTTCCTGGCTCTGGTCAGATAAGACATCAGAATGAGTTGGTTGTGTTTCTGGTGGAGTGAAGTTTAAACCAATAAAACAAAAGCACGTCACTCTTCCACATTTACATACACAAACCTCTGTGCTGCATCCTGCAGCTGCAGCCACAGTTTCTCTCTGCACGTTTTACTGCTGGGATCTGTCCTGACTGAGATCACCAGGCCAGTTTACATCAGCCAATCGGGATCAGGGTTTCACCAGGTCTGTACATGGTCCAGAACATGGTTCTTCTGTCCTCCATTAACACATTCAGGTTCAGTAACGATGGTCGCAGTATCAGTCTCGTCATATTTACACTTCGTTCTGGTCAGGAGCTCATCCTGTCCTGGCTCTGCCCACTGAGCTACCAGATTCACCAGTCAGAAGAGGCCACACCTCAGCAGCTGCAAGTGCCTTCTAGGGGCAGGAACAGGGCCACGTCCAGGTCCTGGGTCCTGGTCTATGTTCAGGTCAAGGTCCAGGTCCTAACCTCAACTAGTGCCACTAAAAACCTAATTACTTGTAGAAGATGGTAGAGTCTCATAATGTTTCTGATTTTCCTCTGCCCCCCCCCACCCCCCCCCCCCCCCGCCCCCCCCTCCCCAGCCTGGCAGCAGCCCTGGTGAAGCTGGATCCTGAGGATGGGGAACAGGTGGTGGACTACATTAACACTCATGCTCTGCTGTCCAGAGAGAAAGCATGTAAGAAACGAGGTCCATGTCCTCGGAGAAAGATTCTGTTCTGTCTGCTCGTCTTGATCTGATCCATGCAACATCTGTCCCTGTGTGTGTGTGTTTGTGTGTGTTCCAGTGCTGCAGGTGTCGGTCAGAGATCAGAAGAAGCTTCTGGTAGAAAACGCTAAACTGAAAAAAGACATCGAGCAGCTGAGAGGACAGTTACAGGACAAGCAGAGAAGACGCAGTGGTACACACACACACACACAACAAAGATTTCCTGATTTATTGTAAAATGAAGAAAACATCTTCCTGTTTCAGTCAGAGCGCAGCAGGCTCCGCCCCCTCAGAGACCTGAGCCCACCCCCACTACCACACCCCTACCTTCTCCTCCATGCAGCTCTCCTGCCCACCTAGCAGGGAGGGACAGAGGTCGAGGGAGGAGGAGTCTCTGACTTCCTGTCTCTGCCAGCTGGTGCAGATGTGCTGGCAGCAGAGCCTCGAGTGGACGTGTCTCGTCTGGACCTTCGGGTGGGACAGGTCCTGAGTGCACAGCGCCACCCACAGGTGGAGCACCTGTTGGTGCAGGAGGTGGACGTGGGGGAGGACAGGGCCCGGCAGGTCGTTACCAGAGTGGGAGAGGCCTCAGACCTAAAGCAGGTGACCTCCCCCTCATTCAAGCACAATGTTTCATCTGAACTGGAATGTAGCCTCTGATTCTCTTCCCCCCCCAGCTACTGGGCCGTCTGGTGGTCCTGGTCTGTAACCTGCGGCCCAGTAAGGTAAGGGGCGTGGTCACCAGGGCCAGACTGCTCTGTTGCTCCAATTCTGATGTCACAGAGCTGTTGGCCCCGCCCACTGGCTCCAAACCCGGAGACCGCATCACCGTCCTGGACTTCCCCGGTAACCATGGGAACAGAGAAGCCGGTTCTGGTTCCATAGTGACTGTGCATGTAACTGGTTCTGGTTCTGGTTCTCCAGGGGAACCGGACCCGGAGCTGCAGCCACAGCAACACATCTGGGAGCAGCTGCAGCCGCAGCTGCTGGTCAACGCCAGGGGCGTGGCCTCCTTCCGGGGGGCCAGCCTGCAGGTGCAGGGCAAAGGGCTCTGCCGAGCCCCCTCCCTCACCAACTGCCCCATTAGGTGAACTAGAAGCTCCGCCCCTTGACTCTGAAGCTGCGCCCTGTGACTGAGTGGATGACAGATGTCCCATCGCCTCTCAACACACATTATGAATTCATCAAAGAAAAAGTCTGTGAAAATGTAAAGTAAGAAATAAAAATGAGAGGTTAGGCTGACCTGTTCTGACCCTTGATTCACTGAACCACTAAACACTGAGAATACTAGAACACTAAAACACTGAGAACAATGACAACACTAGGACACTAGAACACTGAGAACATTAGAACACTAGAATCCTAGAGCACTGACAACACAGAGAACACTGAGAACACTAGAACAATAAAACACTGAAAACACTAGAATAACACAGAACAATGAGAACACTAGAACACTGAGAACACTAAATCACTGAGAAAGCTGAGAACACTAGAAAACTGAGAACACAAGAACATTAGAACACTGAGAACACTAGAACACTAAAACACTGAGAACACTAGAACAATAAAACACTAGAATAACACTGAGAACACTGAGAACACTAGAACACTGAGAACACTCTTTTTTTCCCTGTCAGGGTTTTTCTTGGGAGTTGTTCCTCAGCCTTTGCGAGGGTCTAAGGACAGGGGTTTTTTCACTATGTACACATTGATGCTCTCCTTGTTGACAGCTGTTATGATATGGCACTTAAAACAAATAAAGTTGAGTTGAGTTGAGAACAATAAAACACTAGAATAACACTGAGAACACTAGAAAACTGAGAACACAAGAACATTAGAACACTGAGAACACTAGAACACTAAAACAATGAGAACACTAGAACACTAGAACACTGAGAACACTAGAACAATAAAACACTGAGAACACTGAGAACACTAGAACACTGAGAACACTGGAATAACACTGGGAACACTAGAACGCTGAGAACAGTAGCACACAGAACACTTGAACACTAGAACACTGAGAACACAAGAACACTAGAACACTGAAAACACTGAGAACGCTAGAACACTGAGAACACTAGAACACTAGAACACAGAACACTTGAACACTAGAACGCTGAGAACACTTAGAACACATGAACACTAGAAAACTGAGAACACTAGAACACTGAGAACCCCTGAGGGCACCAGTACAGAACCTATATGGACAGACACGTCAGAGCAACTATGCTCCTCAGGTCCTGGTTCAGGTTCTGAACTGACTATAGATTAGTGATATTACTGATCAATCATGTTTGTGTGTTTGAACAAAGTTCACAAAGACATTTAAAGTAAAATGAACTGTGACATAAACAATGAGATAAGAATCGTTTTGATAAGCTCAGATCAGACGTCACTCACCATCCAGTTACAGCCAAAACCAACAGAGCAGCTGCACACACACACACACACTGAAGTGTGTTTTAGGGTTAGGTCTTATTAACTGTCCAAGATTGAGGACAGTGAAATGGTTTCATTCAGGTTCTGAGAGAGTTCAACATGTGAATGTTTGGTTTTAAAAATGGTTGGTTTAGATATGATTGGTTGGTTTGAGATGGGATTGGTGGCTCTACTCATCTGTTTCTGATTGTGTAGAACAAGAAGAAGAGGGAGAGAAGACAGAATCACATGATCTTTCTGATATTTGAATCCACAGCCCTTCAAACATCTGGGGTTTCACCATGCAGCCGTAGATAACTGGTTATCTGCACAGATGGAATCACTTCCCTGTGGGCTCGACCTTTCCTGGTTGTTATCTTCCAGAGAAAACACAGCTGTGGATCAGAGCATCTTCCACCACTCGCCATGCATTAAACATAGACGATGAGTCAAACAGGTTGATTTTTGATTGATCGATGTTGAAGATGATTAAGATCCTCTTTCACGTCAAAACAAACCTCAGTCTGTTCAGTGAAACAATTTGTCATCAGACCTCCTGCCCTAGTTTTTACCCTTTTGCTTCATCTTCAGCTCATTTTATTCTGTTTTGTTCAATGTATTTTTACATGTAGTTAAACCGAATGAAGCAACATTCAGACTTTAACCAGCCTGATGATTCAGTCTCAGACTGACGTCTGTGATGTGTGGACTGAACCTCAGAGCACTCATCAAACCTGAACCCTAACCCCAACCCTAACCCTAACACATACACAGGAGAAATGCTGCAGCATGAAGACACATATGGCAGCTGGGACTGCTTTTTCACACTGTCCTTGGTCAGAGAATAAGGTAGAGACGAGGGGGAAAAAAAGAAGAGGAGGAGGACACGTACTGGTCTGAACCAGAGGAGGTGGAGGACACGTACTGGTCTGAACCAGAGGAGGTGGAGGACACGTACTGGTCTGAACCAGTGGAGGAGGAGGATACGTACTGGTCTGAACCAGTGGAGGAGGAGGATACGTACTGGTCTGAACCAGAGGAGGTGGAGGACACGTACTGGTCTGAACCAGTGGAGAAGGAGGATACGTACTGGTCTGAACCAGTGGAGGAGGAGGATACGTACTGGTCTGAACCAGAGGAGGAGGATACGTACTGGTCTGAACCAGTGGAGGAGGAGGATACGTACTGGTCTGAACCAGTGGAGGAGGAGGATACGTACTGGTCTGAACCAGTGGAGGAGGAGGAGGATACGTACTGGTCTGAACCAGTGGAGGAGGAGGAGGATACGTACTGGTCTGAACCAGCTGTAAACCTCTGGAAGATTGTGAGAAGCAGCTGTTGTGTTGCTACAAAGCAGAAGAACACTAGTGGCCACGCTCCTTCTACTGTCCCATGGTCCAGACCAGGAGGAGACCAGGAGGAGGAGAGCAGGAGGAGGAGAGCAGGAGGAGGAGCAGGAGGAGAGGAGCTAATGAAACGTGGTTAATCTGCTCTGCAGCAGGGAAACAGACATGATGATTCTAGAATAAACTCTGGGAAAACCAGTATCATGGTTTATAATCAGATTATTGATCTGATTATAAACCAGTGGAATGCTTTACAATCAGATTATTGATCCGATTATAAATCAGTATAAAAGTTTATAATTAGTTATTGATCTGATTCGGTGGAAACATGGCAACAGGAAGGTAACTCCAGCACTCCTCACACTAGTTTAAGATGTAAAAACAGTTTATTGACAATCAATCAATGATTGGTCAACTGCTGTTGTTGATACAGAGTCCTCTGACAGAGGTTCAATAAGGAATGAAATATACGCGAATAACATTCACACATATGCACAGACAACTTACAGAGAAATAATTCCGTGTAAAACAATGTCCATGTTCGCAGTTTGTTGGGCACTGCTTTGTTTGTGGTGCATTCAAGTTTCAAGAGAGAGAGAACAGATTAGAAATGTCTCCAGTAGAGGGCTAGGGTTAGCCTGAACTGTAACCTTAAACCCCCCCGCCCCGCCACATTGTTCAAGATCGACTCACCTCTGCCCCCCCCCCCCAAAATATGATGACCTTTGGTTTAAATGCAGATGTGTGAAACCAGATCTCAGAGGTTTCTGTGTCTGGACGCTCTGAAGCACATCAGAGAGTTTCCGGTCTGAGCAGAGCTCCTCCACTGGGAGGGGCTGCCGGCGAGAACTGGTGAGAACAGCTGATTCATCCCTCCCTCTATCTGGGCCTCCTCGGAAGGGAGCTGCTCCTCTTCCTCTTCAGTTTCTCTGACAGACGTTAAGTCTCATCTTCGCTGCCTTGGACTCCGAAAACATCATCAGTGATGTTTGAGGAGATGAACGTTGAGACGCGAACCTAGAGTGGGCTGCACCAACCAGAGAGGAGGAGGAGGAGGCTCCTCTCAGGGCTTTGCAGACCAGGTCAGAGGAGCAGGAGCAGCGCTGGAACAGCTCCACACCTCCAGCTTCTTTATGGTGGTGGCTCTGGGAGCAGACCTGGCCCTCCTCTAGCAGAGGCTTACAGATCCTGGTCCAGAAGTGACGAGCACAGCAGAGGGAGGAGGAGCAGTCTGAGGAGCGCAGGCAGGAGGCCCCCATCTGACCTGTACACACACACACACACAAAGATCAGCAAAGATTGCTCAGAGAACAGTTAACTGAGATGGCTGAGCTCTGATTGGCTGTCTCTGCTCCTCCTCTGTTCCTTGGAGCTGTGGGGCAGCAATGGAGCAATGGGTCCACAAACAGAGTCAGAGACTGAGGAGAACCAGGAGCACCAATCTGAAGTCTTGTGTATTTTTATCTTTCTCTGTTGCTGCAGCTGTTCTCACCTTTCCCAGGCAATGCTCTGTCCTGGTTCTGTCCTCTGGGCTGGTTCCGTCCTCTGTCCTGGTTTTGTGCTCTGGGCTGGTTTTGTCCTCTGGGCTGGTTCTGTGCTCTGGGCTGGTTCTGTCCTCTGGGCTGGTTCCGTCCTCTGTCTTGGTTCTGTCCTCTGGGCTGGTTCTGTGCTCTGGGCTGGTTCTGTCCTCTGGGCTGGTTCTGTGCTCTGGGCTGGTTTTGTCCTCTGGGCTGGTTCCGTCCTCTGTCCTGGTTCTGTACTCTGGGCTGGTTCTGTCCTCTGTCTTGGTTCTGTCCTCTGGGCTGGTTCTGTGCTCTGGGCTGGTTTTGTCCTCTGGGCTGGTTCTGTGCTCTGGGCTGGTTCTGTCCTCTGGGCTGGTTTTGTGCTCTGGGCTGGTTTTGTCCTCTGGGCTGGTTCTGTGCTCTGGGCTGGTTCTGTCCTCTGGGCTGGTTCCGTCCTCTGTCTTGGTTCTGTCCTCTGGGCTGGTTCTGTGCTCTGGGCTGGTTCTGTCCTCTGGGCTGGTTCTGTGCTCTGGGCTGGTTCTGTCCTCTGGGCTGGTTCCGTCCTCTGTCCTGGTTCTGTACTCTGGGCTGGTTCTGTCCCCTGTCGTGGTTCTGTCCTCTGTCCTGGTTCTGTCGTCGATGGCTCCATCCAGACCAGGTCAGCACTGAGTCTAGCAGCGGCACACACACATCTACAGGACACACAAAGTCTGAACCAGGACCTGGACCTGGACAAACACAGAGGACAGAACCAGGACCTGGACCTGGACCTGGACCTGGACCTGGACCTGGACCTGGACCTGGACCTGGACCTGGACATGGACCAGACCAGAGGACAGGACCAGGACCAGCACCTGACCTGGTCCAAAGCTAGACCTGGACAAGACCTGGACCTGGTCCAGCCGTTGAAGCTCAGACAGGACGTCAGGTTGAGGTTTCAGTTGAACTGTTTATTGATTAATTCACAAAATATGATTAATTATTGATCATCACATCTGTTTCTTATTTCTGATTCTCAATCAAATCAAATAGACAATAACAACAATAACAGCAACAACAACTATGAAAGCTGTTCTCACCATTGCTGCAGTGGTTGCCAGGGCAACACATCCTGTCTCTATGGCAACGTCTGTTCCTCCATCGACAGGTGTGACAGCGGGAGTGGGCAGGGCCTCGGCTGAGAGCATGGCAATACCTGCCGTCAGGGCACTGCAGGTCATTGACACAGTGGAGCCTCTGCACACACACACACACACACACACACACACACACACATTATATTACATACACATTATACACACAGTGGTCTCTCACACACACAGATACCCCCCTCACCATCTGCCCCAGGCTCCTCCTCTTCAGCAGCTCCTCTTCCTCGCTCAGCGACTCCATCCTGATGGAGTTAAGACACAAACACACACACAGCAGCCACACACACACACTTTGCTGCACCTGGTGGGTCATGACCTCTGACCTCTGAGATAGAGAGAGAGAGACAGGTCACCGAGTTAGTACTGGACTACTGTGGTACTGACTGCTGACTACTGTACTAGTGTACTACTGACTACTGTACTACTGACTACTAACAACTAACTACTGGACAAGTGTACTACACACACCCTAACCCACACCAACACACACACACAAAAGCGTGATACAGAAGTCTCACTCGGTGCAGTGACGTCACTCACTCCTCTTCTCAGCTGATCTGTGCGCATGCAGCGGCAGAGACAGGTGAGCAGCTCACAGGATCCACCTCTGCTTTATAGGCTGCAGCCCCCCTCCCACTACACACACACCACACACACACACACACACACACGTTAACTAACTTCGAAAGAGTGGGTGAGTACTGATGTGCTTTATTTATTTATTTATTTATTATGTCAAACATTATTTTTATTGTTATTTTGTTATTAGCATGCTCTATGTGCGACATACAGCACAAATGATATTTATTCCCTCTCTAACCATTTCAACCAGAATTTAAAAAATATACAAAAAAGTAGTAATAAAATAACAATAAAAATAAAATAAAATAACAATAATAACAATTTCTAGGTAAGAGTATAAAAATAATAAATACAGAATCGCAATAAAACTGAAATGCAAGGGTTAGGGCATGTGTGTGGGTGTGTGTGTGTGTGTGTGTGTGTGTGTGTCTGCATGTGGGGCAGCCTCTGCTGACCCCATGAGGTCACATCTGGACCTGCAGCTTCACAGAGACGGAATGAAGTCCACACACACATACACACACAGACATTGGTCCTGATTGGTTGACATTCATCTCTCTGAGTCTCAGGTGCAGTTGGCAGGTGTGTATGGTGCATTCAGGTGCAGCTCCTTAAACTCAGTCTGCCTGCAGAGAAACCTGAGGAGTCACTTCCTGTCTCAGACCTGTTCTCACTCGCCCTCTTTCCTCCTCCGTCACTCCTCCCTATTTGCTCTCTTTTTGTTTCTCTGTGAGACTCTCTGCTTCACTGCAGCTGCTCGGTTCTCCTTAAGTGTTCCTCAGGTTCCGCTCTGGTTCTCTTCAGATTCTCCTTACGTTCCTCTCAGGTTCTTCATGTTTCAGTACAGACTGACTTCCTGTTGCCCTGCGGCACTGCTGAACCTCCAGGTGAGTCCAACCTGAGCCTGATCAGCAGCCGATCACTTCCTGATCACTTCCTGATCACTCTCTGCTTCACTGACTGATCAATGTGGTGTCACTGCCACTTCTGAGTGTCACTGCGCGACTGTGTGTGTGTGTGTGTGTGTGTGTGTGTGTGTCTGTGTGTGTGTGTGTGTGTGTCTGTGTGTGTGTGTGTGTGTGTGTGTCTGTGTGTGTGTGTGTGTGTGTGTGTGTGTGTGTGTGTGTGTGAGGCATGTCCTGACCTGCAGCTGTGTTCTCTATGTCTCTGAAAACATAGCATAGCCAGTCTACTGGGGCAGTTTACTGGACAAGTCTACTGGACCAGTCTACTGGGTAACTCTACTAGATCAGTCTACTGGGTCAGTCTAATGACCCAATCTACTGGATCATTCTACTTGACCAGTATACTGACCTAGTATACTGGACCAGTCTACTGACCCAGTCTACTGGGCCAGTCTACTGGACAAGTCTACTGGACCAGTCTACTGGGTAACTCTACTGGACCGGTCTACTGGACCGGTCTACTGGACCGGTCTACTTACCCAGTCTACCGGGTAACTCTACTGGACCAGTCTAGTGGGCCTGTCTACTGGGTAACTACTGGACCAGTCTACTGGACCAGTCTACTGCGCCGGTCAACTGTTTTGTTGCTGTCAAGACTGCATCTCAACAGGTATAAAACAACACAACAGTACAGAAAGAGAACAAGTGGAGCAGGAAGAGGGAGGAGTGATGTCATGTGACAGTCAGGCTTGAAGAGCTGAACTGAAGTTCTCCTGTCAGATGACAGCAGCTCCACCTGCCCTCCACTGTGTCCTGCTGGATCTCTGCTCATCTCTCTGACAGATCAAGGTGGATGATGGATCACCTCTCTGAGGCTGAGCTGGCAATCCAGATGTTCTCCTCTCTCAGCCCAGTCAGAGCCTCTAGAAACCTGGGTGTGCTGCTGGACAAGCAGCTCTCCTACAACCTGACTCTGGACCAGACCCAACTCCCGGCGCAAGAAGAAAAAACATGTGCTCTTTTCCATTTCTTCCTGTCTATAGCTCTGGACCAACTACAGCAACTTGTTAGACTGTAGACTCTCTTTAACCCCAACCCTAACCCTTGGTGGAGTGATACGTTTGTGTGTGTGTGTCTCAGGTTCTGTGGAGGTGGAGGTGTGTCAGCAGCAGGTCAGTGTCTGCAGGTCGACATCACCAAACCTCAGGTGAGCTGAGGGTTAACTAACTTCAGTTACCTGACAAGGGTTAAATGACAAGCGCACCACCCTGTCTTCTAACCAAGGTTAACTGGGTTAACTGGGTTAACTGACCCTAACTGAGAGCTTTGTTTTATTTGCTGTTCATAGGATCAGAGCTGCAACTGTTTGGTCCTCTCTCTCTGTCTCTCTCTTTCTGTCTCTATGCCTCCCCCCGCTCCCTGTCCCTGTGTCTCTCTATGTCTCTCTCTCTCTGTCCCTCCCCCCGCAGATGTGTCCATTCGTTACAGTCTTGGTCGCCCAGTATTATCGGTTCCTCTTCCTGGGGGGCGCAGCACTCGTTTCCCTCTGACTCCAATGTTGACCACGGTTGGAGACGTGCTGCGTGACATCACTGCCGCCGACGCCACCGTCACTACAGCCGCTCTGCTAGACACAGGTAATGTAGGCCCCTTGCCCCGACCCCCCACCCCCACGCCCACCCCACCGGTCTGATGCCTCTTCTGTCCCGCCCCAAGAGGGTCAGCGGATCTCATCCTGCACCCTGATGGAGGCCGTGCTCAACCAGGACTTCCTGCTGCTCATCAACGACATCACACACAGCGTGCATGCTCTTGGACACGGTACAACGTTTGTGCGTGTGTGTATATGTGTGTATGTGTGTGTGTCTCCATGAAAGCAGTCACTTCCTTTCATGAAGTGACTCCAGGAATCTGAGCCTCAGCTCCAGTGGTTGGTTCTAACATTACGCATGGGGTGTGTCTGTGTGTGTAGGTCTGTCCCATGAACACATGCTCGGTGTGGATGACATGAAGTACGTGGTTCAGCTGCTCCATGCAGCGTTAACGCTGCCACAGCTGCAGCTGCTGCAACACACACAGTTGCAGCGCAGAAGAGACGAGTTACAGCTGCAACTACTGCCCCTGGAGACGGTCAGTACTACACTACACTACACTACAAACACTACACTACACTACAAACACTACACTACACTAAACTACACTACAAACACTACACTACACTACATACACTACACAACACTATGCTACACTACAAACACTACACTACACTACATACACTACACAACACTATGCTACACTACAAAAACTAGACTGCATACACTACAGTACGCTACACTACAAACACTACACTACACTAAAAACACTGCACTACATTACAAACACTACGCCACAAACACTACACTACACTGCACTACATACACTGCACTACACTACAAACACTACGCCACAAACACTACACTACACTACATACACTACAGTACGCTACACTACAAACACTACACTACACTACACTAAAAACACTGCACTACACTACAAACACTACACTACACTACACTACAAACACTACACTACACTATACACTACACAACACTATGCTACACTACAAACACTAGACTGCATACACGAGAGTATGCTACACTACAAACACTACACTACATTACACTAAAAACACTGCACTACACTACAAACGCTACGCCACAAACATTACACTACACTACACTACATACACGACACGACACTGAAAACACTGCACTACACTTCACTACAAACACTACACTACATACACTACAGTATGCTGCACTTCACTACATACACTACAGTGCACTACGCTACAATACACTACGCTGCAGTACACTACACTACAGTGCACTACATTACACTTCATACACTAACTATCACTGCTCTACACTACAATACATACACTATACTATGCTACACAACATTATACTACACTACAATACATACACTATACTATGCTACACAACACTATATTATCCTACACTACATACACCATACTATGCTACGCATCACTACATTATACTGTGCTACACTACATACTCTATACTATGCTTCACAACACTACATTATACTATGCTACACTACATACACTATACTATGCTACACAACACTAGATTATTCTATGCTACGCAACACTACACTATGCAATGCTACATACACTACACTGCGGTGCGCTATGCTAAGCTATGCTAAGCTAAGCTAAGCTACGATGATTCCATTATTACTTAGATATTGGATCTTAAAGAAATTGAATAATTTGGGGCCTGTCTATTTGATTGACATTTCTGACAGAGTGATTATCTTACTGATCGCCAGTATGGATCATATAGATCAGTGGGTGTGGTCTGAAGCAAGCCCCGCCTCTCATTCCTCCTCAGCCCCTCTCTCTCACCCAAATATGATTTCTCTGACTCAAAAACAGCCCTTCCCAAAAATGGGGGCTGGCTGTGTTTTACTGCCTCTGATACTGAAGCACTGAAGCAGGATGTGTGCGTGTACTATGTGTGTGAGCATGTGTTTGTGTTTGTGTGCGTGTGTGGGTGTCTGTGTAGGTGAGAGCTAAGATGGCGCAGGAGGCGGAGACCCGAGCGTCACTCCTGGGGTGGGTGGGGCTTGCATACCTGTCCCTGCAGGGTGGATTCCTTGGATACCTTACCTGGTAAAACACACACACACACACACACCTAACACAAGCAGGAGTCATCAAGTCTGCCTTTGTGTGTGTGTGTCTGTGTGTGTGGCAGGTATGTGTTTGCCTGGGACGTTATGGAGCCCGTCACCTACTTCATCACCTACAGCACCAGCATGATCTTCTTCGCTTACTATGTCCTCACCAAACAGGTGTGTGTGTGGGTGTGTGCGTGTGTGTGTGTGTCTGTGACACCAGATTCTTAGGTTTGTACAAGGCACCATCATGCTGTGTATGTGTGTGTGCAGGACTTCATCTGCCCACAGGTGAAGGATCGTCAGTTCCTCCACTTCTTCCACCGGAGGGCATCACTGCACAAGTTTAATGTTGGAAAATACAATGAGCTCAAAGATGAACTGGCAAAGGTGAATACACACACACATAGAGTTCTGTCACATGTGTTTTATTGTTTCCACCTCCTATTTGAGCTCAACACAGAGACCGAGACAGCAGATTCAGTCTGTGTGTTTGTGTGTGTGTGTGTGTGTGTGTGTGCAGGTGGAGGCTGACCTCAGGAGCCTGAGGAGTGCAATTATTCGGCAGCCAGAGAATCAGAACTGAGAGATTCCTTCATTTGTTTTTACGGTTTTGTTTGTTTGACTTTGTTTTTCTTTGATTTATTTTTAGAATTCATTAAAACATGTTCCTGTGTTTTATACTGTGTTGTGGCTCATGCTGGTTTGTGTGGTTTGTTGGAAAGCTTCTAGAAAATTCTTTTCTGTGTACAAAAAGCTGGAAGCAGCAGAGGTGGACAGGACTGGACAGTACAGACTGGTTCAAGATGTTCACTCTAAATCATGTGATGTGGTCATGTGACTGGTTGGTCATGTGACTGGTTGGTTACATTGCAGTTATTTTTATGGGACTGGCAGGTCATGTGACTGGTTGGTCACGTGACTGGCTGGTCATGTGACTGGTTGGTCAGAGCTCTGGGGCTTCAGGAGTTGAATTTGGTGACTGCAGGCCAACCCGTGTGCATCCGGATCCATTCGTAGAAATATGCCACCTGCAGATACATCAGAGGATTTAGAGTCACAGCAGGACTTCAGTCGTAGGACCAGAGCCAGGATCAGGACCAGGACCATGCCCTGGCCCTGGCCTCAGACAAGCTGCTGAACTGGTCCGGTCTCACCTGTGTGTAGACTCCAGGGAAGTCCCTCTGGCCACACTTCTCTCCCCAGCTAACAATGCCCCACAGGTACGATGCTCCTCTTTCATCTGTACAGACCAGAGGACCTCCACTGTCTCCCTGGCAGGAGTCCACACTGCCATCCAGGCTACCTGCACACACACACACCTCACAGTCAGAACTGGTCCAGCAGTAGAGCACACACTGGCACTCAGAGACCGGAGGAGGAGGAGAAGAGGAAGGAGGAGGAAGAGGAAGAAGGAACATAATGTGTTGCGGACTCACCTGCACACATCATCCCCTCTTTGAAGCGATCCTGGTAGAAGTTCTGACAGTTGGTGATGAGGGACACATTGGCCCAGAGCAGCAAGGATGAAGATCTCCCTACTGTGAACATTCACACTGAGGCTGAGAGACTCCTCCTCCTCACCTGAGGGTGTTCTTCCAGGTGTATGATGTTCAGGTGTGTGATGTCATGTCAGGTGTGTGAAGTCCAGGTGAGGCTCTGACCTTCTGTGCGGCCCCAGCCTGAGATGCTGCAGGTGTGGTTGGGCTGGAACAGCTGGGTGCTCCAGGGGACACAAACAGCACTGATGGCCGGGTTCTCCACCAGACACTCCTCTTTGTAAGGAAGCTTCCGCAACTTCACCAGAGCTATGTCATTCTCATAGGTGTTAGCATTGTACCTACAGTAAGACAGACACAGTCACGGTTTGTCCAATCAGGAAAGAGACACAGACAGAGAGACATAGAGAAAGACACAGAGAGAGACAGTCAGAGAGATAGAGGTACCTTGGATGGATGATGATTTCTTCAACAGGAACAATGTCCGTGGTTCCCTGAGATCTCCAGCGTTTCCACAGAGAGAACTTCACCATGAAGGCACTCGGTCTAGGTCTGAGATGAGGATGAGAGACCTTAGTCTCAGATGTACTACAGAGATAGAGGGGGAGAGAGAGAGGAGGGAGAGAGAGGAAGCTCTGCCGCCACCTACCTGACACAGTGAGCAGCAGTGATCACCCAGCAGCCTCCAACATATGCTCCCCCACAGTCAATCTTACCGTTCTCCACCAGAGCAATCTGCCACTGGATCTGAGTCTGCATGCACACGCGCACACACACACAAACACATACACACACACAGGACGTTCAGCTCTGGTTCCTCTGGTGGAGAACATCAGGATTGGTTGGTTGAGGTTTAGGGTTAGGGTCAGGCACTCGGTTTGACCAGTGTTGGGGTTAAGGTTAGGATTAACTGGAGAGGTTAACTGGTTAACTGACCGGTTTGGCAGGGACTCCTCCCACTACCCTCTTCCTCCTGCTGCGACCTCGCTCCACCATCTCCTCATTGTCCACCATGCTGGTGTTGGGAAACCCACACTTCAGCTGGGACTCCAGGTGCTGCCGCAACTCTCTTATTTCTATGTACATACATGCACACACACACACGCATATGCAGTCACACACACACACATACACATGCACATGCAGTCACACACAGACATTGAATCCACCTCTGAAACCAACTAGTCCCAACCCAGCTGTTTTGTGAACAAAATCAGTATGTGAGGACAACTTTCCTCAGCCTCTCTGACTGTAGCCCCACCCCCTGCTCCTCCGACTGTAGCCACGCCCCCGCTCCTCTCAGACTGTAGCCACGCCCCCGCTCCTCTCAGACTGTAGCCCCGCTCCCTGGTCCTCTCAGACTGTAGCCCCGCTCCCTGGTCCTCTCAGACTGTAGCCCCGCTCCCTGGTCCTCTCAGACTGTAGCCCCGCTCCCTGGTCCTCTCAGACTGTAGCCCCGCTCCCTGGTCCTCTCAGACTGTAGCCCCGCTCCCTGGTCCTCTCAGACTGTAGCCCCGCTCCCTGGTCCTCTCAGACTGTAGCCACGCTCCCTGGTCCTCTCAGACTGTAGCCCCGCTCCCTGGTCCTCTCAGACTGTAGCCCCGCTCCCTGGTCCTCTCAGACTGTAGCCCCGCTCCCTGGTCCTCTCAGACTGTAGCCCCGCTCCCTGGTCCTCTGGCATCTATAAACTTCTGGAAACAAACTCATTCTGCTACAAATGTGCTCCAGGTGAAGCCTTGTACCATCTCTGGGGGAAGTGAATCCTGAAAAAAAAACAGATTCAATTGTTCACATTCATTTACTTTTAGAAATGTTACATACATAACATTTAGTCATTTGTACATTTATACATTATATTACTATAGTATTAGAACTGGTGCAAAATATGGAAGTGATTTTACCTGTGACCCTGAGCTGAGGCTGAGCCACCTGCGTGTCTGTGGACAACATAAGGTCAGAGTGACTGACAGAATGGAATGGAATAGAATAGAATAGAATAGAATAGAATAGAATAGAATAGAATAGAATAGAATAAATGCTAAACAGTCAGAGATTCATGGATATGGTGTTTGAGATGTCTCTGCATATGATGAGTAAATGTTTCTCACTGTTAACATTGTGTCTCTGGGACTCGTCCTCTCCGTCCAGACAGTCTATCTGTCCATCTCTGATGGCGTCCTGCGGCACGCACACCCCCGTCTTGCAGCGCAGCGCTCCATTTCTGCATTCTGACACACACACACACACACACACACAGTGAGTCCCCCCAGGTCTAAAGGTCTCCAGGTCTCCTCTCTCTCTGTTTCTTTACTTTTGCAGCACATCTCGTCGCTGTGGTCACCACAGTCGTCCACTCCATCACACACGCTGTCCATCGACACTGCTTTGCTGTTCACACATGTGAAGACGTTCTCTGAAACAGCAAAGCAGCAAATACTAGAGCTCATTCATTCAGACTAGACCATGATGGTCTGATCAGGTTCATCTGCTCCTCAGGTGAGTTCCTTAGGCGAGTCAAGAGATCTGAGGAACCATGTGCACACCTTTGGGAGCGAATGAAGGGTTGTAGCATGTTGCGGTAGCAACTCGTCCCTCGTTGATGCTGGTCCTGTTGTGGATCACACACTCGGACAGAGAGTTCTCGTATCCCTGGCACTGGATGCTCACGCACCCTTCAAGAGGATCCAGCGCTGTGTTGGGATCCAGTGCCAGAGAGTCAGCACGTGAAGCTCCTCTGAGGGAACAACCCAGTCATACATCACTGAGGTCCACAGGTCACAGAGTCCTAGGAACTGGACAGGAGCTTCACTCCAAGAGCAGGGGGGGGCCTTCACTGAGTGGGAGGAGCTTGACTGAGTGGGAGGGGCTTCTCTCAACAGGAAAAGCTTCACTCAGAAGGAGGAGCTTCACTCAGAGGGTCAGAGAAGTATTCACTACTGATTCATTACATTCACTACACAATGACTTGATGTTTGACTTTCACCCCAGGAACCAAGGAGTCTCAGCTCTGTGGATCAGAAGCTGCTCCAACAACTGCTCTCAGTCATCACTGGAGTGAAAAACCAACTAATGTCCAGTTTCTACAACTCTGGATCTTCTGTCTGACACTAACAAACTGTTCTCTTGGATTTTACACATATTTATGTATATTTGTCCTCACAGTTGGTTCCCGTGTTCCCTGCAGACCACGTTAGCTGCTGCCATATTCCACATCTCCGAACACACAAGAAACTCTTTGGGACCTTCGTCCAGCGGCAGAGAAACCTTCACCCTGCCGCCTTTCATCCAACTCTCAAACTTGGGTTGATCTTCTGTGGTGGGAGAAATAAAACCTCTGAGAACAGTGGCGCTACATCTATCACACAAAAGCTACTGTGACTGACCTTGACACTGATGTCCAAAGTGGGACATGGCTGATTGTTTGGTCCGACAGGACAGAGCCATCACCTGCAAACATTCACAGAGTGATGGAGGTCGTGTCTGTATGAAGCTCAGACGAGGGTTGGTGTAAGCGGTACCTGGCAGTAGGAGCGGTAGTGTTTGTGGTCACGTCCACACACTGGCTTCCCCACGACTGGACACAGGTACGGGAGCTTGCAGGAGCAGCGACCGTTGACGCAACGCTCCCACGGAGGACAGAAGACCCGCTGACACGACGCCCGAGTGAACCTGACCCACATTGAAGCAAACTTCACATTACGCAAGAGCAGGAGACGAGGAGACAAGACAAAGCTTGCAACCGGTTCAGGTTGAGGCCTTGTGGATTCTACAGCTAAATCTCTGTGTTGATGATGCAAGAGAAGAAATTCTTCATCAGTGTCACCGAGTGAATATTTACACAACAAACAGCGCTCTGTATGCAGATCAAACCTGCCACTGTGAGTTTAGCCTCAGTCTGATAATTACACTGAACGTATTGTACGCATTTAGAGACTGTATTCACAAGCAAATGACAACACACATACTTCTGCATCAGACACTCAGCTGGGCCCAGGAACTCCTCTGTATCTGGAGCCATGATCGGAAGGGGGGTGGTTGAAGGTGGGGTTGGTGGCTCAGCCTGCTCAGCTGTAGGTGAAGGACTCTCTGAGCCTGGAGGTGTCTGGAGAAGATCATCAGTCACAGGTCAGTAGAGTTTTAGAGCAGCCGCTACAGAGACGACACTCTACTGTCCGTGCCAGATTCTGATGCCCTTTGAATTCAGAAGCTGGTTGAAATTTTCCTCTGAATTATTCCAAACATGGACACAGGTCCTGAGCTTGTAAAAGTCTGTGATGAGACCAGAGAAGAATTATCTGTTAATTATCTGACTGTCTGTCCTGCTGCTCCTCACACTTTGTCCTCTTTCACCTCAAACTACAAAATCAGATGTTATACCCATGACAAAATATCACAAAGATATAAAAATGCAGAAAAAGACATTACAGCATGTTGAACTCACCCTATGAGCATGAACGATGAGAAGGAGGAGCAGGAAGAGAAGAGCTGTGACTGATTTCATCCTGATAGAAACACAACCTGCTTCCTCAGAGCGTCTCATCCAGTTTCTGCTGCGTAGAGAAGTTGTAACTGAAAAAATAAAAACAAAAGAATAAAGGAAAAAATAAAATCTCTGGTTGAGGGAGGAAGCAACTGCACTCCAGTCTATGTCTCCACTGGTCTGTGTCATCGAACTTTGACTCTTCCTCAACGTCGATATACACACACACATACACACACCCACACATACACACACACACACACACACAGTCAGCTGACTCAAGTCAACAGGGAAAAGTTGTGTGGAAACAGATTCTGAAGACTGATTCTGCTGCAGCTGCGGTAATGAAGATGATGAGGAGGAGAAGGAGGAAGAGGAGGAGGATGATGAGGATGAGGTGGAGGAGGAGGAGGAGTCTTCATCACCTCAACAGTGATCCGAGCAGAGGTCAGAGATCAGACTGAGCAGCTTCATGGATCAATGCAGTGAAGAGTTAATGATCAACTCTGGATCAACAGTGTTTCAAAGTCAGCACACACACACACACACACACACACACACACTGTGGTTGGTGTCGTCCTCACAGTGAGAAGGTCCTGCTTGACTCTTAAACCTTTTTGGTAAAGTGGTGAAGTGGTGAGGTGGTAATGTGGTGAAGTGGTAATGTGGTGAAGTGGTGACGTGGTGAAGTGGTGAGGTGGTGAAGTGGTGATGTGGTGAAGTGGTGACGTGGTGAAGTGGTGAGGTGGTAATGTGGTAAAGTGGTGAAGTGGTGAGGTGGTAATGTGGTGAAGTGGTGACATGGTGAAGTGGTGAGGTGGTAATGTGGTGAAGTGGTAATGTGGTGAAGTGGTGACGTGGTGAAGTGGTGAGGTGGTAATGTGGTGAAGTGGTGACGTGGTGACGTGGTGAGGTGGTAATGTGGTGAAGTGGTGATGTGGTGAAGTGGTGACGTGGTGACGTGGTGAAGTGGTGAGGTGGTGAGGTGGTGAGGTGGTAATGTGGTGAAGTGGTGAGGTGGTGAGGTGGTAATGTGGTGAAGTGGTGACGTGGTGAAGTGGTGAGGTGGTAATGTGGTGAAGTGGTGAGGTGATAAAGTGGTGAGGTGGTGAAGTGGTGAAGTGATGAGGTGAAGAGGTGAAGTGGTGAGGTGCTGATGTGGTGAGGTGGTAATGTGGTAAAGTGGTGAAGTGGTGAAGTGGTAATGTGGTGAAGTGGTAATGTGGTGAAGTGGTGACATGGTGAAGTGGTGAGGTGGTAATGTGGTGAAGTGGTAATGTGGTGAAGTGGTGACGTGGTGAAGTGGTGAGGTGGTAATGTGGTGAAGTGGTGATGTGGTGAAGTGGTGACGTGGTGAAGTGGTGAGGTGGTAAAGTGGTGAAGTGGTGAAGTGGTGAGGTGGTAATGTGGTGAAGTGGTGACATGGTGAAGTGGTGAGGTGGTAATGTGGTGAAGTGGTAATGTGGTGAAGTGGTGACGTGGTGAAGTGGTGAGGTGGTAATGTGGTGAAGTGGTGACGTGGTGAAGTGGTGAGGTGGTAATGTGGTGAAGTGGTGATGTGGTGAAGTGGTGACGTGGTGACGTGGTGAAGTGGTGAGGTGGTGAGGTGGTAATGTGGTGAAGTGGTGAGGTGGTGAGGTGGTGAGGTGGTAATGTGGTGAAGTGGTGACGTGGTGAAGTGTTGAGGTGGTAATGTGGTGAAGTGGTGAAGTGGTGAGGTGATAAAGTGGTGAGGTGGTGAAGTGGTGAAGTGATGAGGTGAAGAGGTGAAGTGGTGAGGTGCTGATGTGGTGAGGTGGTAATGTGGTAAAGTGGTGAAGTGGTGAAGTGGTAATGTGGTGAAGTGGTAATGTGGTGAAGTGGTGACATGGTGAAGTGGTGAGGTGGTAATGTGGTGAAGTGGTAATGTGGTGAAGTGGTGACGTGGTGAAGTGGTGAGGTGGTAATGTGGTGAAGTGGTGATGTGGTGAAGTGGTGACGTGGTGACGTGGTGACGTGGTGACGTGGTGAGGTGGTGAGGTGGTGAGGTGGTAATGTGGTGAAGTGGTGAGGTGGTGAGGTGGTAATGTGGTGAAGTGGTGACGTGGTGAAGTGGTGAGGTGGTAATGTGGTGAAGTGGTGAAGTGGTGAGGTGATAAAGTGGTGAGGTGGTGAAGTGGTGAAGTGATGAGGTGAAGAGGTGAAGTGGTGAGGTGCTGATGTGGTGAGGTGGTAATGTGGTAAAGTGGTGAAGTGGTGAGGTGGTAATGTGGTGAAGTGGTAATATGGTGAAGTGGTGACATGGTGAAGTGGTGAGGTGGTAATGTGGTGAAGTGGTAATGTGGTGCAGTGGTGAAGTGGTGAAGTGGTGAGGTGGTAATGTGGTGAAGTGGTGACATGGTGAAGTGGTGAAGTGGTGACGTGGTGAAGTGGTGAGGTGGTGAGGTGGTGAGGTGGTAATGTGGTGAAGTGGTGACGTGGTGAAGTGTTGAGGTGGTAATGTGGTGAAGTGGTGAAGTGGTGAGGTGATAAAGTGGTGAGGTGGTGAAGTGGTGAAGTGATGAGGTGAAGAGGTGAAGTGGTGAGGTGCTGATGTGGTGAGGTGCTGATGTGATGAAGTGGTGAGGCTGGTTCTGATGAGTTGTAGTTTGGATAGTGAGACAGAAGCTGAGTGGCTGCAGAGCTCTGAGGGTTTTGTCTACAAACATCAAAGAGTCTGAAGACAGAGGATGAGTCATTAAAGGCCAACCAACCAATCTACCAACGAACCAGCCAGGCAACCAACAACCAACCAATCAATCAGCTGCTACACTCTCACATAGATGATCTATTTGATCTAGAGTCAAGATGATCAAGATGAGCAAGACGAGGCAGATGAAGAGTTCAGATATGAAACATTTGGACTCCTCCAGGAAATGAAAGACCAACGTGACTCGTCAACAGTTCAGGTTTATTGCACCAGGTTAGAGCGTGAACCAGATCCTGTTTGCTGAATTAAAGCACAATGCTGTATTTATAGATTCTCACAATATAGATAAAAATCAAAGATCAAGCCGAAAGACATGAAGGACGTGCAGAGGTTCTAGAAAATATCTAAGATGAGGCAATGACATTATTCTCCACAGATTCAACTTTTTTTCAACTTTATCAGGATTCATTAGAAACTGCAGCAAGACCATGGTCTGTGTGTGTGTGTGTGTGTGTGTGTGTGTGTGTGTGTGTTTCTGAAAGCAGCATCATTAACAAAGAGCTGAGCTCAGCATTACAGCCCCCCCTGCAGGTGAAGACTGGAACTGTACAAACTGTCACTGAACATTTACAGCAACTGAAAACAGACACACACACCCCAACAGACACACACACACACACACACACACACATACATACACAGTGACAATACGACACACATCTTATTGCTGCTGAATGTGCAGCGACAGCCACACGTGTGTTTGTTTCTGTGTGTGTGTGTGTATGTGTGTGTGTGTGTGCGTGTAAGCCACAGTTGGTGAGAAGGCTGCATGAGTGCCAACATGTTCATGTGCACATGAGGCCAAATTATTAGTAAGTCGGCGAAAAAAGGCAGAAAAAAAAAGTGCACGCGTGCCCGCCGCACGCACGCACATGCACACACACACACACACGCACACAATCCTTCAGTCAGTGTTCATTCTACTGAACATTTTCATGGTTTAAGTTTTTTTTTTTCTGAAGCAACGTTCCTGGTTATGTCCTCACTTCCTGTCTGTCTCAATCAATCAAACCAGTCAATTAAACTAGTCAGTGAAACTGGTCAATCAAACCAATTAGTCAAACCAGTCAATGCTTAAATGCTGACAGGATCAGAAAGGAACAGGAAGCTTGAGACAAATGATTGATCAATGATCAATTATTTCATCTGAAGAATATAAATGACAAAAATGAAGCTGGAAATTAGTTAAAGTCGCGGTCAGATCTTCATTGTAGTCATTGTCTTCATCATCTTCGGTGTGGCCTGCTGCCCTGCTGCTCTGTGATTGGCTGCTAGGGCGTGGCGGCAGGGGAGCCCTGCAGGCTGCTGAGGGCGGCGTGGATCCTGAAGTGGAGCCGGGACTCCATAGAGTAGTCCTTGTAGTTGGTCCTGAGGAGACACACAGGTCTTGATCAGCTGGACCCCTCAGGACCATCAGGACCCATCAGGACCCATCAGGACCATCAGGACCATCAGGACCATCAGGACCATCAAGACCAGTCAGGACCAATCAGAACCCATCAGGAACCAGTTGGACACCATCAGGACCATCAGGAGTCAGCTGGACCCATCAGGACCATCAGGACCATCAAGACTCATCAGGAACCAGCTGGACCCATCAGGACCCATCAGGACCAACTGGGACCCATCAGGACCATCAGGACCCATCAGGGCCATCAGGACCAGTCAGCACCCACTGGGACCCATTAGGACCATCAGGACCCATCGGGAACCAGATAAACCTGTCAGGACCCATCAGGACCCATCAGGACCCATCAGGACCCATCAGGACCCACTTGGACCCATCAGGAACCATCAGGAACCTTCAGGACAATCAGGATGCATCAGGACCCATCTGGACCCATCAAGTCCCATCAGGTCCCAGGAACCAGGAACCAGATGGACCCATCAGGACCATCAGGACTCACTTGGCATTGAGGATGGTGGCGGTGGCCCGGGCCCGGTCCCCCTGCTGCTGGTAGAGCAGACCCAGCTCGTAGAGAGTGAAGGGAACCAGGTAGTGGTCCCAGCGGATCCTCCCCTCACTGCAACAGGACAGGACAGGACAGGACTGGGACCTTTTTCGGCGTGTGTGTGTGTGTGTGTATGTGAGCGCGTGTGTGTATGTTACCTGGACAGAACCTGTGTGAAGCACAGCTCAGCCTGCAGCAGTCGGCCCAGATGTTTGAGACAGAGACCCTTTAACATCTGGAGCAGACAGCTGTCATCCACATGGAACTCAGAGGGCTCTGATAGAGAGAGAGAGACGGAGAAAGAGAGAGACTGATTTCAGAATTCACTCATTTCTTCTTCTTATTATTATTTGCTTTATCCCTGGATAATCCCTCCCCAGCCCTCCTCTCAGAGCTCCTGCTCCTCTTGTTCCTCCCTCAGCCCCTCCTGAAGCCTGGTGTAGAAATCTGCTTGCTGCTCAGCAGTACCACAGTGATAGAGCCTCAGACTAGCCTCAGACTGGCCTCCTCCTCTGCCCCTCCTCCTCTTCTACTCTCCACCTCCTCCTCTCCTACTCTCCACCTCCTCCTCGCTTCAGCTGTCATCTCCCTGAGATGTTGATGTTCTACTTCATTCTCTTACCTTCTCACTCCTATTGCTTCTCCTAACTTCTTCTTCTCCTAACTACCAGTGTTACCAGCGTTACCAGCTCCAGTGATACAATCTGATGGACTGAATGGTTGTTATTGCCATGTGACATCACCTGTGTTGCTGTGGAGACGCTCCTCTGCCGTCTCTATGGTAACCAGCAGCGCCTCGGTGCTGTCAGCTCTCTTCCCCACGATGGTGAAGCCGTTCCACACATACATCATCTCCTGCAGGCACAGAACACGCTACACACCAGTGTGTGTCTGTGTCTGTGTGTGTGTGTGTGTGTGTGTGTGTGTACCAGGGCAGGGACCACCAGTGGGACAGGGCTCACAGCTTTGTAGCGTCTTGACTTCCTCACTGCAAACTTCTCTGTGGGGATCGACTTCCCAGCCAGACGCTGCTTCAGCCCCTCCACCTGCCTGCTCGCACGCACGCACACACATTTGGGTTCCTGAGATGATACTTTCTCTCCCTCAGCCTACTGTAACATTTACAATATGCCCCATTTCCACTTCGTGGTCCTGACTCACCTCTACTCCACTCTGCTTGACTCTACTCTACTCCACTCGACTCTACTCTACTCTGCTCTACCCGACTACTCTACTCTGCTCTACTCGACTACTCTACTCTGCTCTACCCGACTACTCTACTCTGCTCTACTCGACTACTCTACTCTGCTCTACCCGACTACTCTACTCTACTCTACTCTGCTCGACTCTACTCTACTTGACTCCTCTACTCGACTCGACACGACCCAGTCATCATAGCAACGCAGGTAAGTGCGCTCACTGCATGTTGCCCCGTCAAGCGCTCGTTGGATCTTCTCGTCAGCGATGAATAACAGAGATGTCTGCACCTCCTCCACCGACCATGGTTGCTCTGCTGTTCCTCATTATTTCCAAAACGTGTGAAAAACAAATGAGAAATGAAGAGGAGGTGGTTGAAACGAATGCTGCATTTCCACTTCCTGGTTCTCACTGCATCATCCAGGAACTTGGAAAACAAAGTTTTCTATTTTATCCATCTCCTCTATTTCTAAAGAGTAAAGCTGAATTCTGGTTTCTGGCCCACCACAAATCTTTGGTTACTTTGGTGCCCCATGGAACCTTGGTCTAATAGTTGACCATCTTGGAGCCGTAGCTCGGGCTGGGTGGTCTCAGACTGTGAGGTGAATGTTAAGACGATAGATGAGACATCAAATGTCCCTTTCCACTGAAGCTGGATTTTCCCAGACATTTCTGAACATTAAACGCATCTCGTCCATATGACGTGATGTGACACACCTGTCCTGCAGAGGAGAAAAGCTGATCTAGTCGACTCACGGTGACCATGTCTGTCGGTTAGTTACTAGTCAGTGTTACTAATGAAACTTAATGTAACCTAACCTCATAGAGCAGAGACACGTACGGCTGTCTTAGCAACCCTAGCTAATCACTAACTGATAAGCACAGAGGAGAGAAGGGGTGGAACTGATTGCTCAGTAGAACAAACGGATACTTATTTATTTGTAAATTAAAAAATGTTGCCATGAACAAAAGTGTCTAATCCTATATCACATTGGAAAATATATCAATCCGGTTTTAAAGCTGGATAAATCGCCCAGCCCCACCCTCACCATCACATCCAACCTTTTAGATGGAAAAAAAGGAGATTCACTCTTGGACATGTATGTGTGTGTGACCTGAAGAGCTCTGTGATGTCCTCCCCCGTCCTCTTCACCTCCTCCTCTGACATCATGCTGAGGATCGCAGCTTTCTGGTACACGTAGATAGCCTGCAGGGGGCGTTGTTGTCGGTCACAGCATCTACATGAATGATGTTTCTGGCAGGTGTGTGTGTGTGTGTGTGTGTGTGTGCATGTGTGTGGGTGTGTGTGTGTGTGTGTGTGTGTGTGTGTGTGTGTGTGTGTGTGTAAGAGAGAGAGACCTTGGACCAGCGGCTCTCCCTGCTCAGTAACTGGGCATACTGGTAGGCCTGCTGCCATTCCTGCTGGTAGGAGTGGGTCCACATTAGCTCCCAGTAACACAGATGGTGGATCTGCTTCCACTCCTGCTGGCTGAGGATACACTCCTCATACCGTGCCCGCGCCTGCACACACACACACACACACACACACACACACACACACACACACAGTCAAGTCTTCGTCCAGATTGTACATTTGCATCCTAGAGTCTTAGAGACAAAAAAAAGAAAAGGAAGCATTCACTAAAACATGCGTTAAATACAGAGAAATATCATTCAAATAATTTGACATTGACTTTGTATGATCCTTTATTAATACAACACTTCAAATACTGTGTATTTAAGCTTGTGTATTTGTACACTGTGTCTGTGTGTGTGTTTCCGACCTCCTCAAAGTTTCCGCGCAGCGAGGCGATGCGAGCAGAATAGAAGAGGATGATGGAGCCCTAAAACACAATGTTCTCACTTATCTGTGCTGGACCCACTGAAATATGGCATCAGTGTGTGTGTGTCTGTCTCACCTTGGGGTAGTGGTGCAAGTATGGCTCCAGCAGAGCTTCAGCCTCCACCAGGTTCCCTTCTCCAGTCCCTGGCACATGAGAAGACTGGATATTCAGAGGGTGTGTGCGTGCGTGCATGCATGCGTGCGTGCGTACATCTGTGTGCATGCTCATACCCAGTATGAGGGAGACGTATGTGTGATAGAAGAGCAACGTCAGGGCACAGAGGATGGAGCGCAGACTGTGGGCAGAGGCTCCATCCCTCAACTGAGACAAACCGAAGGCCTGATAGAGAGACAGACAGAAAGAGAAAGAGAGAGACAGACAGACAGACAAACAGACAGAGAGCGAGTAAGAGAGAGACAGACAAAGAGAGACAGACAGACAGACAGACAGATAGATAGACAGACAGACAGAGAGAGAAAGAGAGAGAGAGAGTGTTATTTTGATGTGGTGTTATTCTGTTGTTTAAGCTTTGGCAACACTGTATTTAACAGTCATGCTAAGTCATGCTATTGAGAGAGACAAACAGACAGACACACAGACAGACAGACAGACAGAGAGAGACAGACAGATAGAGAGAGAGAGAGAGAAACAAACAGACAGATAGAGAAGACAGTGTTATTTGTGTGTGTGTGTGCTCTGACCCTGTTTCCTGAGAAGCCGATGAACTCCAACAGTCTGAGAATCCTCTGAGGAAGGAGTGACAACATCTGAGGGCAGAAACACCAGTTCAGACATAAAGACACAGTGAGCCTTGAAGGTTAGAGTCACATCAACCAGTTACCGGTCACCAACCACCTACCAGGTTGAAAGAGCCGATGCCGAGCTTGACTCCGCCCTCAAACTGTCTGAACAGGTCAGAGACCGCAGCTCCGTCCTGAGAGACGTTCAGCACGCTCTGGCAGTCTCTGTGGGGACGGGATGACGTCACTGTGACATCACTGTGATGTCACGGTGGCATCAACCTCCAGAGGTTGTTACCACAGCAATGGGTCACACACGCATCATGTGACTCACTTGTAGATCTGGTAACTGGTTCGGATCTTGATGCCTCCTTTGATGAAGCTGATCATGTTTTCATCCTGCACACACACACACACACACACAGTTGTTCTGAGTGTGTGGTCAGACCATCCTGGTCCACTCTCCAGGAAGGAGAGGGTTAAGGCCGGCACAAGCTTGCGCGGCTTTGGCCGCGCGGCTCGCAAAAACAAAGTGCTGCCGCGGCACGTTTCGCGTCGCTCAAAAGTTGAGACCTCGCGGCTTCGGTCGCGGCGGTCGCGCATGCACCCTGTCAAACTCGCCACAGCAGTAGGCGGAATCTGGGGGTTAAAGCCCCGGCAACAACCACGAAGAGCCTTCAGAGGACAGACTAGTTAAGGAAGTCTGCTGCTTCACCCGCCTCTATAATCCAGCCCTATAATCTATAACCCGCCTCTATAATCCAGCCCTATAATCTATAACCCGCCTCTATAATCCAGCCCTATAATCTATAACCCGCCTCTATAATCCAGCCCTATAATCTATAACCCGCCTCTATAATCCAGCCCTATAATCTATAACCCGCCTCTATAATCCAGCCCTATAATCTATAACCCACCTCTATAATCCAGCCCTATAATCTATAACCCGCCTCTATAATCCATAATCTATAACCCGCCTCTATAATCCAGCCCTATAATCTATAACCCGCCTCTAGGCGAGGTCGCGGAAGCTTGTGCCGGCCTTTAGGGTTAAGTGGAGCCATGTGCTCCTGGATGGACGATGATGGATGGATGACGATGAATGGATGACGATGAATGGATGATGAATGGATGATGAATGGATGATGGATGGATGATGGATGGATGAAGAATAGATAAATAGATTATGAATGGATGATGAATAGATGATGAATGGATGATGATGAATGGATGATGATGGGTGATGAATGGATGATGATGGTGATGAATGGATGATGAATGGTTGATGAATGGATGATGATGGTGATGAATGGATGATGAATGGTTGATGAATGGATGATGGATGGATGATGAATAGATGAATAGATGATGAATGGATGATAATAGTGGATGATGACGGATGATAGTGGATGATGATGAATGGATGATAATAATGGTTGATGAATGGATAATGTTGGATGATGAATAGATGAATAGATGATGATGAATAGATGATAAATAGATAATAATGGATGGATAATGATGGATGGATGATAATTATGGATGATGAATAGATGAATAGATGATGAATAGATAAAATAGAAAAATAGATGATAATGGATGGATGATGATGGATGAATAATGGAAGATGAAGAATGGATGATGGATGATGAAGATGATGAATGGATGATGTCAGACCTGTACGAAGGTTAGCGTGGCTTTCTGCAGCAGACACTCAGCGTAGCAGATCTCTGCGTGCATTTCCTCTGCAACCACACATACACGCACGCATGCACACGCACACGCACACGCACACACACACGCACACACACACACACACACACACACACACAGGTGAGCGTCTTGCTGCTGGCTCATAGATCAGCAGTCCTCTGGTGTTGTGGGCGGGGCCTGTGCTATGTACCTTCCTGCAGGTGAGCCTGCTTGTTGATCAGACTGGACAGAGAGCCAACCACCGAGCTACGCTTCCGGAACCTGCAGGAGAGCACACACACACACACACACACACACACACACACACACACACACACACACACACACACACACACACACACACACACACACACACACACACACACACACAGCTGTCTCAAGGTGCTTCACCAGCAGGAACTTTTTCCAGTCCCTGGAACCCTTTGGAGGAGGTTTCCCCTTTGTGCGTGTGTGAGGCCACCATGAGTAGTTCTGACGCTGTGTTTCCAGGAGCCTCTTTGGTTCCTCCTTGAAGAGGTCAGCCTCACCTGTGGCAGGTGCTCAGTGCCTCCTTGATGGTGGCCATGGCAGCTTGGATGTCTCTGTGGTCGAAGGTCATGGCTGCCTGCATCACCAGGATGCTGCTGTAGCCCAGCGCGTGGTACATGCTGTCCTTTCTCCTGCACACAAACACACATGCACACGCACACGCACACACAGTGATCGGCCTGAATCGGCTGAGAGCTCATCTGGACCAGAGTGAAGAAGCAGCTGGAAGAGGAGCTGTGTATGTGTGCGTGTGTGTGCATGTGTGTGAGTGTGTGTTACCTACTCAGCAGTCTCCACTTTGCTACAGTAACATAACCTAACTGTGTCTGCATTACATAATGTTACCATGGTTTGAGAAGGTCAAGCGCCTCAGAGAACTTGTTGTTGAGGACGAGGTTCAGAGCACAGTGAGTCTCCTGAATGGACGTCTGCAGGTCCATCTGACACGCCCTGGACACACAGACACACACTCCATTAGTCAGTGCAATAAGACTACATGTGAAAGAGACAAAATGCTGACAGGAAACAACCACAGATTCCTACAATGCAACTGTTATTTCTGTTTCTGTTTCTGTTTCTGTGTGTGTGTGTGTGTGTGTGTGTGTGTGTGTGTGTGTGTGTGTGTGTTACTCACACAGGTATGCGGTCGTAGGCATCTTCAAAAAGGTCCTGAAACCACAGAAACACATTCATCATTCAGTCACATCGAGGCTGTTGAGCTATTAACTGTGTGTGTGTGTGTGTGTGTGTGTTTATACAAATTCATGAGAGTCACTATGATCACTCTTCTATATGTTGATAATTTCAGTTTTTAGACATTCATGTTTCCATTGATACGTTGGCTCCATGACTCGGCTGACTGATTGTTTAGCTTTATCACCATTCAACCCCTGTGGCTCCAGACATTCAGACACATTCAGATCAGCCTTTAACTCAGATGACACAGGTGAGAGCATATTAGTTGGGTCTAATCTGATCAGGTTTAATCAGATCAAGTCTAATCTGATCAGTCTGATCTGGTTGGATTTAATCAAATCAGTTCGAATCTGATCAGTATTAATCAGATTAGGTCTAATCTAATCAGTGAGATTTTATTCGATTTAATCAGATCAATTCTAATCTGATCGGGTATAATCTGATAAAGTCTAAATAGATCAAGTCTAATTAGATCAGGTTTAATCAGATCAATTTAATCTGTTCAATCTGATCTGAAGGGCTTTAAACAGATCAGATCTAATCTGATCAAGTTTAATCAGATCAAATCTAATCTGATTAAGGTTAATTAAGGTTAATTAATTAAGGTCTGAGTCCAGTTGCTGTTTGTTCAGAGTTCCTGCCACACACACACACACAGAAACAGAGTCTCTGGAGTAGAAGCTAATAATAGAACCCAGCGACTTCTTACATAATCCCACACAGCTGCAGTTAAACACACACTCACTCAGACTGCAGTCTATGTTGTGGCCGGCTGCAGCATCAACCCACACACACACACACACACACACACACACACACACACACACACACACACACACACACACACAGCTCTCAGTTTCTCAGTTGTGATCATGCCCTGTCATTGATTCATTGATCTGCTAAGAGGTTCATCTCTGCCCTGCTCACAAGCTCTACAACCCTGCACCCACACACACACACACATCTTAACACATCTTTATACACAGACGTTCAGGTGTAATTACTGAAATTACAGGATTGAAACCGTAGTTAGGTTGGGTTGGTTATTCTAGGGTTAGTTGCCCTATGATTAGTTAGTCCAGGGTTAGGGCTCCTCAGGTCCAGATTAATATTCTCCTCCTTACAGAGGCCCAGAGCAGGTTGTAGAACTCAGAAAGTCACAGTCAAATAAAGAAATCACAATCACAATAGACCTCTTAGTTTAGGGTTAGTTAGTTTGTCAGTTAGTTCGTTCGTAAGTATTAGTTAAGGGTCGGTTAGTTCAGAATAAATTAGTTTAGGGTTGAGTTTCTGAAGCTGCAGCAGCAGCTGATGTTTCACAGCGATAGGTCAGTGTCGCTGCAGATTCTTCCCAACCCCCAACCATAACCAGACAGCAACAACAACTACCACTACTACTACCATACAACAATAACTACTACTACTCCAGACAACAACAACCGGACAACACTACCAGGACAATCAGAAGCTCAGCCAGGAGCTAAAAAAGGGAGTAGGTCGTTATAGTGGTAGGGATATTGATTATACTTATATACATATGTGTGTGTGTGTGTGTGTATATGTGTGCTTGCGTACTGACAAGACACATGTACTGACAAGCAGAGCAGGATGTCACACGTGTCTGGACCAGAGGAACCAGAGGAACCAGAAGGAACCAGAGGAAGATGAAGAAGACCCAGAGGAAGAGGTAGAGATGATTATTAGAACATGACTGTCTGAGTAGTGACAGAGTCATGATCTAATCTGTGGATTACTCAGGAATTCAGCTGCTGCTCACTTTAACCCTTTCAGTCATTCCAGACGCAGAGGGGTGTGTGTGTGTGTCTCAGGGAGTTCTCTACATTCCTGTCATAGCTGGAGGTAACACAAAGAGCCTGTGGTTCAGGACTGAGGTCAGAGACACCATCACAACATGTCCTGTTTGTCTACATGTTGTTAGGGTGCTGAGGAGCCAAGAGCAGCAGCTTCATAACTAACCCAACCCAAATCCTAACTTTAACCATACCTACAACCGTAACTATAACTTTTCTAAAAGCACACACATTTCACATTTCTCCATCAGCAGAGTTCTTCTGTAACAGAAGAGCTGCAGATGATAGGAAGAGAGCAGAGGAGGAGGAGAAGAGGGGAGGATCGTTGGAGAAGAGACAGAGGAGGAGGAGAGGAGAGGAGTGGCAGAGATCTGAATGTGGAGCTGGTTCCTCACTGAGAGGACACCTTGGGTTCCTAGAACCCATGAGGAACATGAAAACCAGTCAGGAACCTGTCGTAACCTAATGTAACCTCTCAAAACTTATCATAACCTGTCGTAACCTAACATAACCCATTGTAACTTATTGTAACCTGTCATAACCTAACATAACCCATCGTAATATAGTGGAACCTAACGTAACCTATAGCAACTTATCATAGCCTGATGTAAGCTAATCACTCAGCATCCCAGCATCTGCACTCTGGTTGGACACTCAGCTTCAGATGTAATGTCACAGTGTAGTATAATGTAACGTAACCTGACCTACAGTAATGAGAGGTAAGGTAACATAATGTAACCTAAGCTAAGCTCACCTAACCAAACCCAACCCCCCTTCTATGGTCGGAACGATCCTTGTTTTATTTCAGCTTCCTGTGTCTGTGGTGCAGCAGCCTGCAGCTGAAACTGGATCTGTTGTTTACATAAGTCCCAGAAACACACACACACACACATACTGTCACACACTCTTTCACACACACCCTGACAATATCACCTCCATCAAAGCTGATTACAGGCTGTAGGTAGATAAGAGCTGGATGAGCAGCTGGCTCAGACGGACCAGGACAACCAGACGTCCTGGTCCAGACGTTAACTTTACCAGGTAAATGGTTTTCAGCAGTTCCATGTTGTAACGGTTCAAAAGCTTCAGGATTCACTGTCCTGTCTAGTTTGACATGTTCGCTGAGAGCAGGAGGTCAATGGACCGGGGAGACATGATGACACCTGATGTAATCTGTTGTCACGTGATGTGAAGTGATGTCACATGATGCCATATGTTGCCAAGTGAGGTCACATCCTGAATGCTTCAACAGGAAATGGAGCTGAGACCATGTCATAGGATGTAGGTTCAGTCAAAGATCCTCAGCCATTGACAGTGTGGTCAGGTAGTCACATGATCAGTATTGAGCATGGAGGACAGACAGCCAATCAGAGCTCAGCATACATGTGGTTGCCAGATTAGCATGAAAAGAGCCAGATCTGAGCAAGAACAGAGTGTAATATATCCACAGCAACGAACTGGATGTAAAACAGACTCTAAGCTCTGATGGAACCAAAGCTCATAGCTTCTATGTTATCTAGAGAACAGGAGGAGGAGGAAGGGATCATGTGATCAAGCATGTCCTCTCAGCTGATCGAAAGCGATCGATCCTGACAATACTGATCAGTGTGGGTGCAGCTCTCACCTCCTCCTCGGGACTCAATCCGTTGCTGACGTGGGCCATGTCCACCGCTGCTCCTTCTCCTCTTCCTCCGCCTCCGCGGCCTCCCTCTGTCTCTCTACCTCCCGGTGCTCCTCATCTCTGCAGCTCCGGTGTCGCTTCTGCTCCCAGCCCCGTGTTTGCACCGGTTCTGTCCCGGTCCCGGTCTGTCTCCGGGTATCGGTCCGGTTGGTTCGGGCTCGGGCTGCCCCGCTGGGTCTGCGTGTGTGTGTGTGTGTGTGTGTGTGTGTGTGTGTGTGTGTGTTTGTGTTGAGGCTCCAGGTCTGGAGAACGATCTGCTGCCGCTTCCGTGAGGAGAGCGCACACACATACATACACACACACACCGCATTGAAGCCCCGCCCCTCGCAGCGTTTGTCCAATCAGAGCACACCATCACCTGGTCGACGTCATCATCATCCTCCGGTTTCAGAGCGGTAACAGATACGACGCAGGTCTGTTTCAGTCCTGTAGCGTTCACCGTTTCCCTGTAAGCCTGTTAAGTGAAAACGCAGAGTATGTGAAGCCTGAAATGAGAATGACTCTGGGTCTGCTGTTCCCCCCTTCTTTAACCAGAGGAAATAGAGTACATCAAGAGAGCTAACTTGATGTCAGGTACTATGGCAACGGACTCTGAACCCTAACCTGGTCGGGAGCAGCTCGAGAAGTTTCCAGCTGTCTCCTCAGCTTACGCCACACACACTTTGATTCATTCCTTCAGTCCTGCAGGTTTCAGCATAGTTTCTGGTTCTTCATCAAAATGTTATTTTGGATCTACATTAATAGATTCATGAACTCATCCGTCTTCTCATCACCAACACCTCTTTCATCAGAGCAGATTGCTTGTGCAGCGTTCCGTTTCTTTGTGAACGGTACTTTTATTTATGATGTCAGTGATGCAGAACACATAAGTAAGGCCACTGTAGTCATCAAGGACGAGTTTCACAGGGTTAGCTAGCTAATCCCACCATACCACCACCATCTATCTAAATACAAGTTAGCTTTCTCTCACAATCATCATGGCTCATGGCTCCTTCACAAAATGAGGCAGACTGGATAAGAAGTCTGTTCAGAGCATGAATGTGCATCTAAACTGACTATAGTTTCTAAATGTCAAATACAGCATCACACTGCCAAAACTCAAACTTTCTACTCATAATCTTATTGCATTGCAAATGTGCTTAAAACAAGTGAGAACTGTGTAAAAGAGACTTTTTTAGAGGGTGAAACTTATTTCAAGTGTAAAGAGATTAGTTTTGACTGGAAATGTCATTCTCATGTCTTCATAGTTCCTGTAAGAACACATTCACTAGCAGAATGGAGCGTGTGACCTTCATTGCCTCTCGTTGCCTCTCGCTCTGAACTCAAGCTCAACAGACTGACTTGACTGAACTCATTAAGATCTGGTGTTCTGGTAACCCAGGGTTCCCCAACTCAATCAACTCAGAGTTCAGGATTAAACTCAGAGTTTGTTGGACCTGCTACTGAGCTAGTACCACCAGAGTGAGTCCAGACTGGAAGCGGTGTCACTGACTGATCAATAGACTGATCTGAGTTCAGATCCTTCATGCTGTTCATGTTGTCACACTAAGGCTTCCGGCTGGTCACTCACTCACATCCACCCTGAGCTGAGGAGCAAGAAGATGAGAGATGTTGAAAGAATGAGTGAAGGACTTTACTTTCAGAGTCTCATTGGTAGTGATAGTGTTAAACAGTCTGAACAAAGTCAACATATTTCAGTGAAGAAACAACAACAACAACAACAACAACAGCAACAACAGCAACAACAATCAGTTCTCAGAGTAAAGTGATGAGCTTCCTGCCCAACAGGGGGCGACGTAATGCTCTGTGAAGGTAGTGATCAGGTTTACTGCTCAGGACAGTTCCTCAGTTCCTCTCAGGTTCTCATCAGAAGGCTCCCCCTCAGCTCAGAGAACAGCTGGCCTTACAGGCCACACACACACTCAGAGAGACAGAGTGTGTTCTCTCAGGGTTCCTCTGGTTCCTCTGGTTCCTGCTCCACAGTCCCAGCTTCAGGAACCCACTGCAAACAACAACGTCACTGTTACCATGACAACAACAGCCATCACCATGACAACCAGCACAATAGGCGTGTTTCCACTACGCTGGTTCTGGTACTTTTTGGGGGAGGTACTTCTGAAGGGGGCGTCTTCTCAAGTGTCATGTCTCCATTACACTAACGGCCCTGTAAGAACCCTGTGATGATGTCATCACACAGCGTCCGTTTCTATGGTAACGTCACTAACAAAAAGCGCAATCCAAAGCAGCAGCAGAGGAGGAAATCACAAGACTAGACATGGACACAGACCAAGTTGACCAAAAGTTCCTGAAAGCGGCCCTGTTGGAACGGCCCGGTCAGTGGAAACACGCGCATAGCGTGACGTTCTTGTAAAACGGACCAGAAGTTCTCATAGTGGAAACACGCCTAGTGCTTTCATTCAGAAACTATGTGGTCATGTTGATCAGACTTTGATGGTTTCTTAATGAAGTGAAAAGCTGAAAGCCTCTAGAATGCTCTAGAATGCTTCAGCACCTCCTTCATGTTGTCACGTTATTATTTATCATGTGGTTTAAAACATCCCAGATTTACCATCCATCTCTGGCTGCTCCTTCAAGCTTCCTGCTCCTCCTCCTGCTCCTCCCTCCTGTCCCTGCAGCGCTGCACCCTCTGCTCCTCCTCCTGCTCCTTCTCCTCCAGCAGGGAGCGGAGGAAGGAGGCGCTCACCACCTCCTCCCCCTCCCCCAGCAGGAAGGCGTTCTTGAAGCGGTTGTACAACATGGACGCTTTCAGCATCACGTCCTGACTGGCCCGGTACCAACGCATCTAAACACACACACAGCAGTGTAGACGTTGCTATAGAAACATTGGTGTTGGCATTGCTAGGGAAGCATCAGTTGCCATGGTAACAGGGTGGTTCACCTTTCTGAGGGTGGAGACCAGCTCACTGTGTCTCTGCACATGTTTGGACGTCACGTAAACCGCGCTGAGCTGGTCCAGAGCTGTCAGAGCCCTGGAGACGTCCTGGAACACACACACACACACCATTAGCCTGTGTTAGCGCTAGCCAGAGCTGGCTGCTGAATGGTGTCTGACCGGGGAGTCGCTCTTCAGGGAGATCCGCAGGTCTCCATGGATACGATGGAGGGTGGAGTCTGTGGGCGTCTGACTCTCTGCCTGCTGATTGGCTGCTGCTGCTCCAGGCTCCACCCCCCGGCCTCCATCTAACCGATCTGAGCTCTTCTTCTCCTCTTTTCTTGCTTTCAGCTGAGGCTCTGTTCCTCCTCTCCTCCCTCTCTCTCCTCTTCCTGGCCTCCTCTCTGGGATGCTCTCACACACGTCCTCCTTCGTCTGCTCCTCTTCTTCAGTATCTGCCCTTGTTCTCCTGTACCTCCTCTCCTCCCTCTCCACTTTCTTCTCCTTCCTTTCCTTGTCTTTCATTTTCTCCTCTTTCTTCCTCTCTGCTGCTTCCTTCTTCTCCTCCACTTCCTTTTTCTCCTCTTCCTTCCTCTCCACTGCCTTTCTCTCCTCTGCTTTCTGTTTCTCTTCATTTTTCTCCAACTCCTTCATCCTGTCATCCTCTTTCTTCTTCTCCACCTGCTCTTTCTTCTTCTTCTCCTCCTCCTCTTTCTTCTTCTCCATCTCCTCTTTTTTCTTCTCCTCCTTCTTATCTGCCTCCCCTTTCTTCTTCTCCATCTCCTCTGTCTTCTTCTCCATCTCCCCTCTCTCCTCCTCCTTCCCCCTCTCGTCGTCTTTCTTCTTCTCCACCTCCTTCTTCTCTGCCTCTTTCTTCTTCTCCTCCTCCTTCTCTGTCTCCTTCTCCGCCTCTTTCTTCTTCTCCTTCTGTGTCTCCTTCTCCGCCTCTTTCATCTTCTCCTCCTTCTCCTTCTCTGCCTCCATCTTCTTCTCTGCCTCCTTCTCCTCCACTGCAGATGCTGATCTTCCCATCATAGTTTTCACCTGGATCTTTGCTCCTTGTTCGTTCGTAGCCTTCACAATCTTCCCGATGATTCTTCTCTCATTCTTCTTTTGCTTCTCTTTCTCCTCCTCCTCTGTTTTCTTTTCTTTCTCTGCCTCCATGTTCTTTGCTCCATCCTTCTTGTCATCCATCATCTGGGTGCTCAACTTCTCTGAGCTGCTGCTCTGCTCCTCTTCCTGCTCCTTCTGTTCATCCTTCTTCACCTTCTTCCTCTCTCTTTCTCTCTCACTATGTCTGGCATCTGTCATTCCCTCCATCATCTCACACTCGTTTACCTTTGTTTTCCATCCTCCGGTCTTTGGAGGCTCCAATTTCGCTTTCACTCCTTCGAGGCTTTTCCTGATGAGCAAGAGGAGAAATCTAATCTACTAACCCTAACCCTTACAACAATAATAACAACAATAATCAGAGCAACAACAACAACAATAATAAAGTCACAATAATAATCATCATCAGAACAACAATAATAATAACCATAATAAGGGAGAGAAGGAGGAAAGAAACCTGAGCTGGAGAAACATGTCAATACAAGATCTACAGGCCTATTCGAGTGTGTGTGTGTGTGTGTGTGTGTGTGTCTCACTGCGTGCCCCTGGTCCTCCGGCCTCCTCTCAGCAGTCCTCTCAGTGAGGTCAGGAGACGCTCCCTCTGGTCTGCGAGGTGGCGCTGTCGCTGCAGCAGAGACAGGTTCATTTTTCACATTTGGTTTAGTGCACTAGTTATTATAGTACACTAGTTATAATAGTGCACTAGTTATTATACTGCACTAGTTATTATAGTGCACTATAACTAGTGCACTAGTTATAATAGTGCACTAGTTATTATAGTGCACTAGTTATTATGGTGCACTATAATAACTAGTGCACTAGTTATAATAGTGCACTAGTTATAATAGTGCACTATAACTAGTGCACTAGTTATAATAGTGCACTAGTTATAATAGTGCACTAGTTATTATAGTGCACTATAATAACTAGTGCACTAAAATAACTAGTGCACTAGTTGCTAGTGCACTATTATAACTAGTGCACTAGTTATAGTGCACTAGTTATAATAGTTCACTAGTTATTATAGTTTACAAGTTGGCAGGGTTCATTAGTCAGTATAGTTTATTATGAGTCTATTTTTTATAACATTTATCATTGTTTTTTTTATTCTGCCGACTCCTCCGCCCTTTTGTAACAAAGCGCTGATCACCTCCTCCTCCTCGTGCCTGTCCTCCTCCTCCTCCTCCTGGTCTCCGGTCTTCACATCCTCTCCTCTCTCTCTTGAACTCATCTTCTTCTTTTTCTCTGTTTTCTCTTCCTCTGACTTCTTTCTCTTCACCTCCTCTTCCTTTGACTTCTCCTTCTTTCCCTCCTTTTCTCCTCTCCTCTTTCTTCCACAGTTCTCGTTGCTTCTTATTATCACTCCTTCGGCTGCTCCTGTTTTCTCCTCCTCCTCTTTTGTTTCTTTCCCTTCTTCACTCCTGGGCCTCCTTGTTCTCCTCATTCCCACCCCTTTGTCTGGCTTCTTCTTATTCTCCTGCTCTTTCTCTGCTCTCCTCGTCTTCATCACTTCTCTCTCTGCAGAGCTCCTCTCCTCCTCCTTCTCTTTGCTCCTCTCTTCTTCATCTTGCATCTCCTTCTCTTTATTCCTTGTTCTCCTGGCTCCTCGTCTCTTTGACGTCTGCTCGGTCTCCTCCTCCCTTCTTTTCCTCTTGACTCCTCTACTCTCTGGTGTCTCCTCCTCTCCATCCTCCTCTGCTCCTCCCTCCTTCATCCTGGACCTGGTCACCAGTCTGAGAGTCGACACTCCAGTTGTCTTCGACTTGGACACAACTGCAAGAGAAACGAAAGAGAAGGTCTGGACCAGTGTGTGTGTGTGTGTGTGTGTGTGTGTGTGTGTGTGTGTGTGTGTGTGTGTGTGTGTGAGTGAGTGAGTGAGTGAGTGAGTGACCTGCAGAGCTGGCAGCAGCCAGGGCAGCAGCGCTGAGAGGCGTCTCTATCTTATGCAGCTCTACGTTGACCTGGCAGGAAACAGAGTCAATGTGAAGCTCAAAACATCAAACAGAAACATCTCACACCAGTAAACACTGAGGAGCCCTCACAGTCATGTTAGTGAACAGCGCTCCCTGGAGGCCCCCAGGAACCCTGCACCCACTGCTCCTCTTGGTCAGCACATCCTTAGCTGCTCCCTGCTCCTCAGCCTGCTCCTCAACCCCTCCCGCAGGAGGGGAGGGGGGGCTCTGGGGAGGGCTGGCAGCAGTTTCTGGAGCTCTGGAGGAAGATCTGGTTCTAGCTGCTGCTGCCTGCTCTGTACCTCGTGCTTCATGTGTCTGTATGTTCTGTGACATCCCTGAGAAGGAGGAGCTGAGAGCAGCTGACCTCAGAGACGTTCTGGTGTCCCGGAGGCTCTCAGCAGCTCTGTCTGGAGCGGAGTCACTCCAGGAGGAGACAGTTGTTCCAGGAGATGCTTTGTTAGAGGCTTTAGGTTTGTTAGGTGTTGCCTCAGCTGCAGAGTCGCTCCTAGGAGGAGGAGCTGTCACTGCTTTAGTTGCTTTAGCTGCTTTAGCTGCAGGCAAGTGTGTGTTGGTTTGAGTTGGAACCTGAAGAAACAGAAGAACAGAGAAGTTCTGAAACTGAAGCTGAAACTCAGTTAACACACATATTCCAGATGTTTGGTCTGAGCAGGAAGGCTCTGACAGACCCTGGGCTTGCTCCCAACCCCCGGAGTGTTCTGGATCTCCCACATCCCCTGGCTGAAGCCTTTGGTACGCACACCGCTGCTGCCATACTTCATCTTGTTCCCAACGTACGGGACAATGTTCTCTGGAGGGAGGAGGCCTCTGAGAGGAGAGACCAATCTCTGATTAATCACAGACCAATCAGAGCTGCTGGCAACTGTGGAAGGAAGTGATGTCACCAATCACCTACATCTGATGAGTCCCAAAGAAGAAAACCGGAACCCGCTTCCTGTTCACTGTATCTGACTTACACACCTGGAAACACACAAGCATCAAAAGAGAGAGAGGCAGACAGAGTGTGTGTGGGTGTTGGTGTGTGTGTGTGTGTGTGTGTGTCCCCACCCTCGCTGGCCAGTGAGGAAAACCCTTCATCTTGGCAAACACCAAGTCTCCTGGCTTCAGCATCTCTGGTTGTTTCCCCGGCATCGTCTGAAACACACACAGAACCTGTTTTCACAAAACAAACAAACAAACAAACAAATAAACAAACGCTCTCCAGTCTGATGACACTGAACTAACTTTGCCTCGTGTTTAGTTTATCCACCCATTACCTGATCTGTTTCATGTCCAGTCTAATACATTTATATCTATATATGTTAACTGACTTGCTCTAGTTGCTGTCTGTTGTTTCTCTGGATTGTGAACCTGCTAAAACTAAACTAACCTACCCTTGACACCTTTGACACATTCATTCATTTAGTCTCGGGAATCTGAATCCAGAGATTCTCTTGATCTTGTTCTGATGCTCAATCCATCGGAGTCGACCCTAAACGCAACACAGACCTGACTTTATACTAAACATAGACCTGAGACTAACCATAAACTGTGACCTGAGACTGACCATAAACCAAACTAAGACCTCAATCTTACTGGGCTCTGTTTACTAACACGCTCATGCTAACGCAGCTAGCAGCTAGCTAGGTTTCACACGCAGACCTACCAGAGCCTGTCGGTGCTGGAACACCTGGGGGGGGGTTGCTTCTGGGTCCAACGGGGAGGGGGGGGAGTCCTGGGGCAAGTCCTGGTGCAAGTCCTGGGGTAATTCCCGGGTCTACTCTCGGTCTTATACCGGTATACTGGTCCCGGATCTGTACCGGCTCGAAGGCTCGCTGTTCGGAGCGTGTTGACGGAAGTAGTGTCACCACGTGACGTTCCCGCCTGACGCTGGCCTGAACCATTCAGAGGGAACACTTTGGACTGTACCACTCAGCAGGTTCACCCACGGAAGATGGCTGCCAGGATTGCCGTGACGAGTGGGGTTAGGGTTAGGTGTGTTTCCACTACGCTGGTTCTGGTACTTTTTGGGGGAGGTACTTTTGACCGAGCCGCGACTTGGCCTGGTCCTCTCAAGCATAAACATAATGAAGAGTAGACGCCGCAACGGCCGCTACTGCCTATTGGCGCTGAAGAGCCGTGGGGCCGCCATCTTGGAATGGTCTCCGGCTCCACTTGGTGTAATCTCTTAGACAGGCGCAGTGACATGTTAGCGCAGTTAATCAATCATAACTCGCTGAATACTTCACTGATTTTCACGAGTTTTTTTAATGCAAACGTCATACATGTTGCTATGACACAGGACACTTTGTTTGACTCATACTGATATTCAAAGTGGGTTTAACAGTAATAGAATATTCTGATATATGGGATATATGATAGGTATTTCTCAAAACACACAATGTAGAAGCAGATAGTGGCAGTAAAAGTACTATTCAGCTTCTGTAATGAGTTTAAAAATCAAGCAATACATGAATACATTTATATATGTATATATAGATAGCTATATAAACATGAATATATATAGCAGAACAGATAAATATCCATTCATCCATCTTCTTCCGTTTATCTGAGTCCAGGTCATGGGGGCAATATAGATGATATATAGATAAAAATACGTAGACAGGGTTACATGAAAAAAGGGGCAACCATAAGTGACTAGAACGAAGCCTGGATAATAAACTGGGGGGAAATGCCTCTATACACTCTCATCTTGTGTTTCACACTTGCATTAAAATAATGAATATTCTAAAGTTTAACACAACACATTGACACCTCAACTAAAATCAAGAACATATATATATATATATATATATATATGCATAGATAGAGAGAGAGAGAGAGAGAGAGAGAGAGAGAGATGGAATCTCACCCTGCCTTGTGATTGACAGCAAAATACTTACATTTATGAACACTTATACCAAAGAGAAGCTGTATACATACTCTTTGGAGATGAGGCGAGAAGCGAAAATCCTCCTGCTTAAAATGTTCACTACAAAGCAGAGTTGAATCACTTGTGAATCTTTCCCTCCTCAAAGACAGTAATATTCTATTCACAAATTACTTGTGAAAAGTAATTCCACGAGCCCTGTTTTCAATAGTTTTCTGAGTTTGACAGGTATTTGCGGCACAGTGCACAGGCATGCTGCCACTTCGGCTCCTTTCACTTGAGACCTCCTCCAGATGGCGGCTGCATTTCTCGAGTCCTGGCAGCCAAAGCGCCGTCAATTTTTTATTATGTCTAGGCTCTCAAGGCCCCAGTATGCTTGCACGAATGCGTATGTCTGCGCCGTCTTCGGAGGTGGCGCAGATGGATTTGAGCAGGGAAGAATTTGAGACCTCGCGAACAACGCCGCATTGGTTGCGCATGCGCCCTACTGAACTCACCACACCAGTGAAGTCCTATGGATCCGTGTTTAAATCATGGATGCATTATAGGTACTGGATAGGGCGCCGGCCGGAGATCAGATTTCACCCAGTGGCCAACCCTGGTACTGCAACAGAAATCCCATTGGGCGAAAAGCATTTTCCCCATAGACAGCAATAGTTGAGACGGCTGTAAAACTGTTGACAAGACGTCCTCAGCTGCAGACATAGATCATTACTGATCTTGCACTCTCAAAGCACATGCATGTCGTCTTGCCGCGCTTTCTACCCGTGTTTCTCCCGAACGCGTGACTCTACTAGCTCTAGCTCTATTTTTTCCTTGATGCAGAAGCAAGTCATATGCGCTAGCGAGCAGGGTTACCAGTTCTTATAATACATCCATGGTTTAAATACGACAAAATGCCCACTTTTACCCAGATATGTCCGTTTTTAATGACGCTTAAATTCATTAAAATGACAGCGCAGGCTGTCCTGTGTGTGGTCCTGCCACTCGCGCACACACGGAGAGAGAGAGAGAGAGGAGGAACCATAGTAGACATCGCTTTTGACCCAGGAGCTCCCCACCCCAAATAATCAATTCAAAATATATATAGTCACCATAAATATATATGGATCATTTATTGTAGAAGTTTACAATTGTCAGCCTATTTATAAGACAATCTCTGCTTTGTTCCGGGGCCAGAGACTTGTACCGCCCCCCTGTGGGCGGGCAGAACATTAGAGGTGGCGTGGAAGCATACTGGGGCCTTTAGGCCCTGTAAGAACCCATGGATGTATAATAAGAACTGGATACCGGACCAAACATGGCAGCCCATTCATTCTTATGTAACCCTGCTTGCTGGCGCATATGACTTGCGCCGCGACGCGCTTTGAGAGTGCATGTGAACTGTTGTGACATCACACTGTGCTGTGAAACATTTTAGTGACTTTTCTGTCATTAAATTTTTTTTGATAAATGAAAAGTCTGTGAATTAAAAATATACAATACAAAGATCAGTAATGATCTACGTCTGCAGCTGAGGACGTCCTGTCAACAGTTTTACAGCCATCTCTTTAACTATTGCTGTCTATGGTGAAAATGCTTTTTGGGCCCAATGGGATTTCTGTTGCAGTACCAGGGTTGGCCACTGGGTGAAATCGGCTGGCCGGCAGAGGGGTGGCGCCCTATCCAGGTCTTATTATACATCCATGGTCGGTATCCGATCTGGGCGGAAGTACCCGATCAGTGCTCTGTATCCGCGCATGCGCAGTCTGTGTATTCTAGTCCGAGTGTTCAGGACAATGCCCAGTTCCTCCCTTGCGGTTTGTTTACATTCTATTACCTCAGGGTGGCGCCAAAGAGACTCAGAGCAGAGCCTTTCAGCCAGGGAGCCATCTTACTGACAAACTTTATTATGTTTCTTTGTTGTTTTAGTGTTTTATTCATTCGAGAATTACTTAGGAATTTTATAAAGCACTGCGGGAATATATTTCCTCAGGAGAAAGATCTACTGTGGTGTCTGAAGAAGCTGAGAGGGACGAGAGACAATTTTATAGTAAATAAATCATTAAAAAGCTAGAAACTGCCTAACTAAACAGGTATGAATCAGCCAAGCAAACCTTCCTTCTTCCTTTGACGTCATGTCCTTTTTCCTGAAATGCGATCAAACGTCATTGCGCGCATGTGCAGTATACACAGAGCACCGACCGGGTACTGCGATGACATCAGATTGCGTCCGAAAAGCGCAAAACAAAGCAGCAGCAGAGGAAATCACAACCAGAGTAGACATGGACACGGACCAAGTTGGGCTGTTTGTTGGGTCTGTGCTGTTGCTTCACACAGTGATGGTATCAGAGGTAGAGGAGCGAGAACACGACTGAGACTGAGACGAAGGTGAGCTGACTGTCATGAAGCTGTCATGAAGCAGCTGATCACGGTTGTTCTGATCTGCTGATGTCGGTTGCTACAACCAGTCTGAGTGACTTAGCCACTAGCACCGCCCAGCGACTCTACCGGGTTCTCCAGTACCTACCCTCCAGCAGGTTCTCCAATACCTACCCTCCAGCTGGTTCTCCAGTACCTGCCCTCCAGCAGGTTCTCCAGTACCTACCCTCCAGCTGGTTCTCCAGTACCTACCCTCCAGCAGGTTCTCCAGTACCTACCCTCCAGCAGGTTCTCCAGTACCTGCCCTCCAGCAGGTTCTCCAATACCTACCCTCCAGCTGGTTCTCCAGTACCTACCCTCCAGCTGGTTCTCCAGTACCTACCCTCCAGCTGGTTCTCCAGTACCTGCCCTCCAGCGGGTTCTCCAGGACCTACCCTCCAGCGGGTTCTCCGGTACCTGCCCTCCAGCGGGTTCTCCGGTACCTGCCCTCCAGCGGGTTCTCCGGTACCTGCCCTCCAGCGGGTTCTCCGGTACCTACCCTCCAGCAGGTTCTCCAGTACCTGCCCTCCAGCAGGTTCTCCAATACCTACCCTCCAGCAGGTTCTCCAGTACCTACCCTCCAGCTGGTTCTCCAGTACCTGCCCTCCAGCAGGTTCTCCAGGACCTACCCTCCAGCAGGTTCTCCGGTACCTGCCCTCCAGCGGGTTCTCCGGTACCTGCCCTCCAGCGGGTTCTCCGGTACCTACCCTCCAGCAGGTTCTCCGGTACCTGCCCTCCAGCGGGTTCTCCGGTACCTACCCTCCAGCAGGTTCTCCGGGACCTACCCTCCAGCGGGTTCTCCGGTACCTGCCCTCCAGCGGGTTCTCCGGTACCTACCCTCCAGCGGGTTCTCGGATACCTACCCTCCAGCAGGTTCTCCGATACCTACCCTCCAGCAGGTTCTCTGCTGGTTCCTGCAGAAGTTCCTGAAAGCGGCCCGGTCAGTGGAAACACGCGCATAGCGTGAAGTTCCTGTAAAACGGCCCAGGAGTTCCCAGAGTGGAAACACGGCTAATGTTTTTTTCTATCTCTGTGGTGGGTACCATTCAGTGGACTGTATCATTAAGCACAAAAGACTGTCGGTGTAAAAGTAGGGGAAAGGACACATATTTAATTTATATCGAAAGTCACTGCTGAAGCAGAAACTGATGTTAGCCTGTAATGTTTTTAGGTTAGTGCAGGTTTATCTTCAGAGCAATTTGCAGCAGGAATTTAATGTGAAGTGTACTGTACTGAAATGTGTTGAGAACAGAATAGATTGTGCCTAAAATTTACAACAGTTCTTCTGAGCTCTCAGATCTTTTAACAACATTTTAACATCTGCAATGAAGGGACTGTCTGTGCTTGTTAAATGAATTGAAACCAAGTGCAAATGTGATTTCCTATGTTTTAATTTTAGTGAAATTCATTCATTTTTTCCCCCACAAAGTGCAGAGTGAGTGTCTAAGAGTGTCAGCAGATCCATGCATTCACAACAACCTCATCTCTAAGAACAACATGGAAATAAGAAGCTTGTCTGGGACCGTTTACACAGTTCATACTCTGTTAGACATATCTGGTTTGAACCTTCACAGTCTGCAGGCGAACATGTCACTGACCCTCAGGTCCAGTCACATCATCTTACAACCAGAAGGACCAGTTTTGTTTCTTCTTCCATCCTATTTGTGTCTGAGAGACATTCAGGATGAACGACATTCAGACCTGAGAAACAACAGATCTGCTTATTAATCACTACCACTGTCACTGTCTTCCTCCTCCTCCTTCTTTTCTGTTTCCTCTATGAGTCCTGAGAAGAAGTCGTTGTCTCCATGAGCTTTCTTGGTCAGAGACTTCAAACGTCCATCCTTCCTCTTCCTCTTGCGGTACTCGTTGACAGTGGTTTTGGGTAGACTGGAAATGTCCCAGAACTTGATGAGCTGGTCATGGCCACAGCTGACCAGGAAGTGAGAGTCAAAGGAAGTGGCAAGCTCCTCAATGGGTTCGCCCACGTGCTGCCCAATGCAGCCGATGACCCGGTTTGGTAGCAGGTTGACAGCTCTGACAGGAAACGCAATGTTATTGGAACTGTTGCACAAGATACGATCATGTAACATTACGTAAGGTCGCGTACAGTCATGACATGTTTAGTCATGCAAAGTGACATTGATCATGTTTAGTCATGCTTATCATATTCAGTCATGCTGTGATGAAAAATTATAAAGAACATCATGATAAAGGATGAAGGGAGAACAGATAGGAGACAAACAGAAAGGTCAACTGATAGAGACACATGCACAATGTCTCAAAACACGTTACCTACTCACTGTGGAATAGTCAGATCTGGCATAAAAATTCAGATCTAGCACACAAGATGTAAGCTCCAAGAAGCCTGACCATTCCTATGTGTGTTCATGTGTGCATTTGGTGTGTGTGTGTGTGTGTGTGTGTGTGTGTGTTTTACACACGAACATAAGGGGTATAAAAGATCAGGTCCATGTTAGGAACTTCAGAATTGGGGAAGCAGCTGCTGTAGATACGTTGTGTCTAGTGAGTGTTAGAGTCCTGACCATATTCTAATTAACTCCCCACACAGCTGAGATCTGTCATGACTGACTTCATTTGTAGAACTTCTCTTTTCTACAATTATGCTTTGTCATGTTCCATCATCTGTAGTTATGTTTAGTCATGTATAGTCATATCGTGCCATGTGGCCACAGAAGCTTGTGCCGGTCTTAATAACCACACTAACTGCAGGCTCAGGGCCTGGTCCTGGTCCGGACAGGGGGTGGACTCACCGGATGTACCCGTCCATGGAGGCGGTGCACATGATGCTGTGGGTGATGGGCAGGATGCAGTCCACGGACTCAGCCTTGATGGAGAAGCGGTCGCTGGTGGCTCCGAAGCCGTTCCAGTTGAAGATGTAGATGGTTCCTTCACTGGAGCCACACACCACCTTGGAGCCTCTCTTCATCAGGGCCAGCGAGGTCAGGTCTCCACTCTGGAACTCTGACTGCAGCTCGAACCGACGACGGCGGATGTTGAACACTCCCAGGGTCCCATCACCACTTTAGAGGACAGAGCAGTTAGTCCATCAGATGATCAGCTGATTAGAGGACAGAGCAGTTAGTCCATCAGATGATCAAGCTCCTCTTCCTCGTCGTCACCTGGTTGTCAGTAGGATCCGCTTGGCCTCATCCACAGCAATGTCACTGATATAATCCTCGTGGTGCCTCATGTCCATGATGGACGTTCCCTTCCTCAGGTCCCACACCTGCGCACGCATGCACGCACACACACAACCACACAGAGTTACAAACACAGTTACCGATCTGGAGGGCCCTGGAGGTTCTACTCTACCTATCTGGTACCTTGAGGGTTCCTCTGTCGTCCCCAGTGGACACCATGTTCTGGTCGAGCACGAGGAGGCTGTTGATGGGCGCCTCATGTGCCCCCCGGATGCGCGTGAGCAGTTGCCCGCGCTCTGTGTCCAGCACGTGCAATGCGCGGTCCCGGGACACGCTGAGCACGTGCGCCCCGTCAACGCTGAAGCGGATCTGCCGACACGATCGCAGGTGGTGACCGGAAGACCACTGTTCCCGGTTTCCGCCCTCCACGCACGAGTACGAGAACGCGTACAAGTCCCCGTCCACGTCCCCCAGCACTAGTAGCTCCCGGCCTGGGTGGAGGGACACCGTGTTAGCGGCGGCCTCCAGGCGGATGTCCGGGGGGGTGTCGCGAACCCGGGAGGTGGAGGAGACATCTTCAGCCTCCTCATCTTCATAATCTTCATCATCATCATCATCACCCTGATCTCTCTCTTTCTCCTGGTCCCGCTGCTCCGGGTCTGAGGTCTGTGGACCTGGATCAGGCTCTGAGGCCGGGTCCGGTTCGTGGTCCTGGTTCTGGTTCTGGTCCTTCTCCGTCTCTGTGGAGTCTGTCTCAGCGTGTCCCGTGAAGGCCGCCATGTTGCTTCTTCCTCGCTGCTCGAGAGTAAACAGTGGTCACAGCGCCTCGTGCAACCGCTGCAGGCACTGCACCCCTTCAGAGTTACGTCACCGCGGCGCAGCCAATCACAGGCTTACACGGAAGTGACATGGGTATTCCAAGATGGCGTCAGATTCAAAGTACTGTGCTAAAGTCGTTGTGATTTAATTTATTTGTGGTGGTTTATTTATTGATCTTTATTTATGAACTTTGATCGTTTCACTGACTCAGCCAGTCCTCTCAGCACTGTCGCCGCGTCGCCTCTGAACTACGTCAGTACAGGTGAGTCAATCTCGATTTAGATCTTATCTGTGGTTGTCTCCAGTAGATCAGCAGATCCAGATATATGAGATCTAGCCTGCGCCAGTGTTCATGTTCACCCGGACTCTACTCTACAGTACTGACACTTTTGTATACATGTTGACCTTTATTGGACTTGTTACTACTTAATTTCTGTTACTTTTTATATACTTCTAGCTCTAATTTTGGAGCTGTGAAACTGTTCCCTACTCGTAGATCCTTTATCAGCAGCTCCATCATGGAGGAGCAAGGGAGCAGCAGGAGGCAGGAGGAGCAGAGCAGCCGGGAGGCATCAGGAGGAGGAGGTGCAGGAGAACAGAGAAGGAGGAGAATTCATCAACTAGAGAAGGAGAAACTAGACCTGACGGCCAGACACAACCAGGAGGTGAAGGCAACATCTGAATCTGTGTCTCTTTCTGTATCTCTGTATTTCGTTTCAGTATTTCTGTATGTCTCTGTATCTCTGTGTCTCTGTATGTCTGTGTTGCTGTATTGCTGTCTCTCTGTATTTCTGTGTGTTAGTATCTCTGTGTCTCTGTATCTCTTTATGTCTGTTTCTCTGTATTTCTGTGTCTCAGTATCTCTGTATCTTTGTGTCTCAGTATCTTTGTATCTCTGTGTCTTTGTACCTCTGTGCCTCTGCAGCTGCTGCAGCTGCAGATGGAGTTGACCCGGCTGCGCAGCGTGGTGGAGCGGGGGGAGGCACAGAGGGAGAAGCTGCAGTACCAGCTGAGTGTGACCAGCAGAGACTCCGCCCGGGCTCACAGGCTAACAGGTACAGAAACCAAACACACCTTAACCAGCCTGACCTAAAGCCTGACCAAACCACCCACCTCCACCCCCCAGAGGTGGTGGCCCGGCTGCGTCAGACCGTCCAGGACCTCCAGGTCGCTCTGGAGATGACACAGTGTGGCAGAGACCAGGACCATGATGCTATGCAACAGGAAGTAGAAGAACGAGACAAAGTGATTCAGAACTTCAGCTCAGAGAGTCACAGAATGAGAACCCTGCTGGAGGTACACACACACACACATACACACACACTTGAATTTCCTAAAGTAAAGTTTTTCTTCCTGTGTGTGTGTGTGTGTGGAGCAGGATCAGCAGGAGGCTCTGCAGGAGATGGAGAGGAGAATGAAGGAGGTGCAGAGGGAGAGAGAGAAGGAAGCAGAGCTGAACATACAACAAGAAGAAGAGCTGAAACACCTCATGGAGAGAGAGGAGAGGAGCAGGAGGGAGAATGAGGTGAGAGGAGGAGCAGGAGAAGGAGCAGCCAGGGGGGAGGAGGAGAGGATTCCTGTGTGGAGATTGGAATGTGCTGCTGACACAAAATAACAAGCTCACCTTCAGCGAGTCTCTTCATGTTGTTATTTACACAACAGTCTTGTGTGCATGAGCTAATGAAACAAGAATGTCAACATACTACAGGAAAAAACACGAGCTGCTTGTTTCTTCAATATCTATTTTAAAAACACCCCCCTACCCAACAAACACACACCCACACACACCCACCCACCCCCACCCCCACTCCCACTCCCCAGGCTGCAGACCAGAGGGCAGGGGCTCTGCAGAATAACCTGGAGAAGGAGACAGCTGGTCACCTGGAGACCAGGCTCAGCTGCCAAGTCCTGCAGGTAACATGTATGCATGCATGTGTGCACACACACATACACACACATACGGACATAGGATGTCAGTGGACTAGTCCTACTTGTTCATGCTCTTCAGTTGCTCATGTTGTATTGTTACATGTTACACTGCTGGTCCTGGTCCTGGTCGCGTAGCTGCATCTGAGGGATCTGGAGTCAGAGCTTGTGGTGCAGCGCAGTGTCCACCAAGAGGTGCAAACCAAGCTGCATCTCCTCAGAGAGGAGAACAGAGAGAGAGGGAGGAGTCTGGACAGGTATGGTGTGTGTGTCTGAGTGATCTCATGTTCTCATGTTTGTTTGTAGATTAAGATCATTAACATCACCAGCAAGTGGCGCAGCAGCCCACACACTGGTTCTCTAATGACACCTTCTGCTGTGTGTGTGTGTGTGTGTGTGTGTGTGTGTGTGTGTGTGTGTGTGTGTGTGTGTGTGTGTGTGTGTGTGTGTGTGTGTGTGTGTGTGTGTCTAGGCTGCAGCAGCAGCTCCAGCTCAGTCACTCAGCCCTGGAGGCTCAGAGGAAGATGACCTCTGACCTCAAAGATCAGCTGGAGGAGGAGAGGGGACAACACAGAGACACACGCAACCTGCTGCTGCAGGTCTCTCACACACACACGCACACACACACACACACACACACACACACACACACACACACACACACACACACACACACACACACCAGATGTTTCATTGCTCCTAAATGTTACTGGGTTTTTCTTGTGTTTTCAGACAGAGACACGATGTAGAGACAGCAAAGACACCCTCCAGACCTACGTCACACAGCTCAGAGACACACTGCAACTACACCCTGCAGGTACACACTGCAACTACACACTGTTACTACACTCTGCTACAGCACACTGCAGGTACACACTGCAGGTACACACTGCAACTACACAATGCAGGTACACACTGCTACTACACACTGCAGGTTCAGAGACACAATGTGTTGCAGGTTTCTGCTCTGATCAGAGTGAAGATCTGCTGCAGCTGTTGAAGACCAAGCTGAAGATCTACACACAAAACCTGGAGACAAAGCAGAGACAGGTACACACACATGCGCATGCACGCACCCACACACACATGCAAGCATGCATGCACGCACACACACTTTATTGTGCACTCATTCTTGTTTGTGGTGCAGGTGCAGATTCTGCAGCAGGAGAAACTGAACCTGGAGCAGCTCAGTCTGGAGCAGAGCAGGAAGCTGCAGGTACGGCGGGTCTGCTCCACTGACCTGACCTCCATCATCAGTTTGATGCTCCTTCTGGCTCTGATCCCTGACCAGTCCCGGTCCAGACTGGTTTCCTTTGTGCTCCTAGATGGTGGAACTAGCCACCAACACCATCTGAGTGGAACATCTCTCTCTATCTTCCTCTTCCTCCTCTCCTAACCACTGCTGTCCGCCTCTGCTTTAAAACATCTATCTGGTCTTCTCCTTTTCTCCGTGTGTGTCTGTGTGTGTGTGTTCCTGTTCCTGCAGGAGCTCCAGCAGCTGAGAACGTCACTGCAACAGGAAGTGAGGCAGCTTCACTTGGACAAGTGTGAGAAAGAGAAGAAGGAGGAGAGGAAGAAGGAGAAGAGGGAGAAGGAGGAGAGCGAGAAGGAGGAGAGGGAGAGGGAACGAGAGAGGGAGAGAGAAAAGGAGAGGAAGGAGATGGAGAAAGAGAGGGAGGAGAGGATGCTGGAAGTACAGAAGTTGACTGGGCTTCATCACAAAGAATCACAGGTGATTTCACTCATCTTCTATTCTATTTCCACACGGTTCTGTTCCTCCTTTCCTTCCCTCCCTTCTTCTGCCTCCCCTCTTCTTCTGTATTTTTTAATATCTTTATGTTGAAAACATATTAAAGTTGATGATACACTGAAAACTCATTAAACCTGATTTACACTGTGTGTGTGTGTGCGTGTGTGTGTGTGTGCGCGTGTGTGCGCGCGCGTCAGGCCTCCCTCTCCTTCCTCCACTGTGTGTACCAACGCCTCCTCTCCGGCTGTGTCCTGCTGGGTCTGCCCCAGAGCATCATGGGAGATTTCAGTCATCAGGAGCTGTTTGATGTCATCAGTGAGCAGGTGGATCAGGTGACCTCTGACCTCCGCAGGGCTAACGCTCAGGTGAGTCCAGGTGTCCTGGTCCTGGTCCGAATTCTGAGCCCAGAGGGGTGCCATGACCTGACAGAGGCTCCGCCCCCTCCACAGGTCACACGCCTGCAGCGCGTCTGTGACAGGAAGAGTGTGTGTGTGCGGCGGCTGCAGCGCAGCCATGAGGAACACACGCACACCGTGACACAGCTGCAGGACGAGCTGCAGGTGACACACTCACGCACACACACAGTAAATGAAGAAGAATGTTGCCGCAGTTGTTGTAGTTAGAGGTGCTCTGGATCTTCGAGCTCCAGTCTGAGAATCAGCATACTGTGTCAACGTGGGAAGAGCCCAGAAGGACTGGAGCTCAGGTGTCATCGGAGGATAGCTCCCTTCAGCCTGCCTCCACCCCAGTGCAGAGGCAGGTCTGTGGTCTGGCCTCCAGGGCCCCCAGGGCCCACGGGGCAGAAACGGTGACAGCTGGGCAGGGCTAACAGAAGTTAGGTCCTGCACCAGGAGCTCTCCGCCCTCCTGGCCAAGGACCCATCGATGCCATAGATCCTCTGTTGATCTCTAGGGGCTCCTAAAAGATCTGTGGATTTTGCCCTGTCTCAGAGGGCTCAACAGATTTATGAGGATCATGCCATTCCACATACTGACCACCATCAAGGTTCTGTGTTCCGCTGCCCACTGGGACTGGTTCACTGCCTCATTGTTGTCCTGCTCACAGGGCACCAGTTGTAAAGACCAGCTCAGCTTTTGACAATTTGTTTATTGTGACCAAATGGTTTTTCGGGGAAGCAGTCCTCTGGTCCACTGGCTGAGGTCAGAGGTGCTGTCTTCCTTCTCTGCAGAGAACAATCACTTGGTACCTGGTCCAGTCTTGCTTTTTGATTTTCCCAGACATATGAAGAATTTCATATGCAGTCAGAGGGTATCAAGGGCTAGGGTTAGGGTTCAGGGTTAGGGTGTTCCATTTTTTGGCACTGGCCACCTCTGAGAGAGGCCACAAAAAAGGGTGCCGGTGGCAGTATGAGAAGGATGATTTGGGGCTTGATTGGGCCTTTGAAAGAATGCTTCGGATGGTAACTGGTGGAAGATGGAAGAAAAGTGTGTAGTGTCTAAAAAGTTGATGTGTGAAGAGCTTATTGTATGTTTCATGGTGATGGAGGGGTGATGGTATTGTGGATGAATTGTGGAAAAGTAGAGGGGTCATGGGGCCAAAGATGTCGTCCAAATAACAGAGATACAGGGAGGGTTTGAGAGGGCATTTTTAAAGAGCTTTTCACTCTCATTCACTCATGTGGAGGTTGGCATAGGAGGGGCGAATTGCCGCCCCATGGCTGTCCCATGATTGGCTGTCCCCCTGATTGAATAGGAAGTCATCATGGGTGAGGCAAAGATCAGTCAATTCCAAGATCTCCTGGTCTGGTCTGTTGGGGTCTGGGTTATTGTTAAAGATGTGAAGTGAATAATGGAGCAGAGTGTGGGACAGCCATAGTGCGGATGCGGTGCAGGAAAGGGTTAGGGTTAGAAAGGATAGGTGTGCGATATGTGGTAAGTTGCACGATTGCAGTCAGAAATGATAGGTCGGCTGGGAAGAACCTCATAGGGAATGGTCCATGTTTGGGGATCTTTATGGGTTTTAGGAAGAAGATAGAAATGTAGTGGGCATGGATTATGGGAGCCGGGAAGATAGTTTTTTTGTTTGTGAGAAATGTATTTTATATGATACAGGGTGTTGATAATGGTACTGAGTTTAAGTTAGCGGTCCATGAGCCTTTGTAGCCATTGGTTATGGAGAATGGTTTGTGAGGCATAGGGATGAAGTCCCGTGCTATGGAGTTCCCAATTAACTAACCCTACCGGTGGGTAAAAGGAGTGGGTTGGTGATTATTGGTAAGATGAAAGTGGTCACTAAGTTTGAGACAGCTATTTTTGCATTTTGCAATTGATGCATGTTCCTATGAAGTTCCTCCCGGTGGAGCGTGTGGGGGCATGGGACAAATGAGAGCTTCCTCTCCAGTAGGGACGTGTGGGCGGGGGAAGGGGTGAAGAGGGAGGAGAGGTTGAAGACGTTATAGAGGGAATTCCACCCCAGATCTGGGGGACGTCGGGGACCTGGTTGGGGTTTGGGGTTCAGGGTAAATTTAGCTGACGGCACCAGTTATGAAAAATGATTATTTTCCCTGTGGTTGGGGTCCAAT
>CM055210.1:16748079-16778079 GCA_029224185.1 Karalla daura | reverse complement strand
TCAGAGGCTGCTCATGTGAGGCTCTGACAGAACGCTGGGTCAGTGTTTAAAAACTGAAAAAACAAAGAAAAATGAAACGGATCAGTATGAGCCCAAGAGCGCTCAGTGACACAAGGGGTTCAGGTGTGTGTGTGTGTGTGTGTGTGTGTGTGTGTGTGTGTGTGTGTGTGTGTGTGTGTGTGTGTGTGTGTGTGTGTGTGTGTGTGTGTGTGTGTGTGTGTGTGTGTGTGTGTGTGTGTGTGTGTGTGTGTGTGTGTCGACCTGGTTCAGTTTGGACCAGGACGAGGAGTCGGGCCGAGGAGGTGGTTTGAACACAAACCCGTGGAGAGCAGCAGGTTGGCAAGTGTGTCAACAAGCAGGGATCTCACACTCTCTCACACACACACACACACACACACACACACACACACAATAAGAGAGCGTTGCCGTCTGATATTCTAATTAGTACGACATCAAAACAGGAAAGAGGTCCACGGCTCCCAGCAGACGCTGAGCCTGTCCAACAGCCCTACACACACACACACACACACACCTCAGATCAACAATCTGAGAAACTTTTCAGGTCGTTTCTGCTCCAGGGAGAGAAACTGTGAAGTCATCACTTCCAGGTTGCTTCTTCATCTTCTTCCTCCTTCTGTTGTTTCTCTCTCTCTTCCCGTTCGATGCACTACACAGATACACAGAGCTGCTACAGAGATACACTGAGTTACTACAAAGATACACAGAGTTACTACAGAGATACACAAAGCTACGACACAGATACAGAGCGAGACTACGTCCTCTGTCCTTTCTGTCACTTTCTTTAACCTTGTGTTGCTGCTGCTTGTTGCTGCAGGTGTCCAGGGATCCCCCTGTCCCCTGATTCAATCTGTGTGTGTGTGTGTGGGGGGGGGGTACTTCAGGACACACTGAAGTACATAGAGCACACACACACACACACACACGCACACGCACACGCACACGCACACACACACGCACACAAACAACCAAACATACACACACATACACACATACATAAACACAAACAACAAACATACACACACACACGCATACACAAACACATACACATACACACACACACAGTGAGAGAGATGACAGTTCCCTGGAGAAAGTTCTACAGTACACTACTACAGTACTACTGCAATACTGTAGTTCTGTAGTACAGTAGTGCAATACTGTGTGTGTTTCCCTTCTCCTTTCTTCCTTTGCCACCTGTGACCTATCACCTCTGAGTGTGTCTCACACACACACAGACACACACTCACACTATCATCTTCATCCTCTGGTTTTCAGACTGAACATGAATGTGCGTCCACATCAGAATCCTCATCCAATCAGATGGTGTGTGCGTGGTCAGGGGGCGGAGCCAGAGGATGGAGAGACTGGGGAAGAAAAGAGAGAGAGGAAGAAAAGTGGAGTTTGATCATCCTCAGGGTGAAGAACATCTCTGAGAGCGAAGAGACCAAGACAAAGAAGTCATCGATGAGAAGAAAGACAAGAACAGTGAAGAGAAAGTGAAGAGAAAGAGAGAAAGACCTGAGGAGGAGAAGGAGAGGAAGAAGGCATCAGGTCAGTGTCTCACTGAAACCAGCCCATCAGGTTCTGACCAGGTTCTGATCAGAACCTGCAAATGAAACTTTAAAATTTCAGCTTTTCATTCGTTCCTCTCATTCTGATCAGATAACCAAAATATGTAAAACAAATAAATAGAATAGAATAGAATAGAATAGAATAGAATAGAATAGAATAGAATGGAATAGAATAGAATAGAACAGAATGCCCTTTATCCACCCACAACAGGGAAATTGAAAGTCAATTACAAATAATATCTAAAACGTCCAGTTTTAAATCCTGGATATTATTTTAATCATTACTATTATTATTAAGAATAATAACAATTTGAATATTGTTGTTATTATTATTATCACTATTATTATTATTATTATTACCATTGTTGTTGTTGTTATTGTTGTTTTTATGATCATTGCTCTAATTGCAGGATCCAGACATGAGGACAACTCCAGACTCAGAGGAGGTGTGTGTGTATGTGTATGCGTGTATGTGTGTGTCTCAGTGTGTGTCTGTCTCAGTGTGTGTGTGTGTGTTTCAGTGTGTCTTTCTCAGTGTGTGCGTGTGTGTGTGTGTGTCTGAGTGTGTGTCTGTCTCAGTGTGCGTGTGTGTCTGAGTATCTCTCTGCTCTCAGTCCATCAGGTGTTCTGTGCCAACCTGCACATGTGTGTGTTTCAAACCAGGAAGAGTCCAGGTCAGGTCATGTGATTGCTGTGGACACAGCTGGGTGGCTCACGGTAACACACACACATACACAGTCACTCAGACACACACACACACACACACACACACACACACACACACACACACACATAAACACTCATTCAGACACACACACACACACACACTCAGACACATACACACTCACTCACACACACACATACACACTCACTCTCATACACACACATATACACCCTCACACACACACACACACACTGTGCAGATGTGCAGATGCCACAGTGACATGACTTCAGGTGTCACTGTCATCATCACGTCACTGCAAACATCTGGAAGGAGCACCTGCACACACACACACACACACTCTCGTCATCTTCTCTGTCTGATTCCATCTGTGTTGCAATGAATGTTAATTTTATTATTATTATTATTATTTTATTATTCAATATTTGTTTATTTTAGACATGTTGCTCTATTAAAATATGTTTCACTGATGGACATAAAAATTAGTGTGTATGACTCCTCCTCTCCTCTTACTCCTCCTCTTCTTTCTCTTCCTGCTCCTCCCGCTGATCCTAAGCTGTGGAGAAGCTCCGCCCCCAGGTCCAGCCCAGTGGAGCGGTGGAGGTCGCCCTCCCTGGTTTGGTGCTGGATCTGAGTTCTCTGGTTCTGTTTGGATCTCATGCAGTCCCAGTTCGCTTGAAGATACTTCTGGACCGACTGTTCAGCATCCTGAGTCCAGAACAGGTGAACTCTAGAACCTTCCAGACTGTCCTAATCCCCACACCCGCATCATGTCAGGTTCCTGTGTTTGTTCAGGTGGTTCACATCCTGCAGTCTCTGGGCTGGACTCTGGGGGACTACGTCCGAGGATACATGCTTCAGGTGACAAACCGTTCTCAACATTGCATCAGATCAAATGAGATCAAACACAACGTAAAAAGTTCTCCTGGTTCCTCCTGCCTATCAGGAACATACAGGTTCTGCTAAGGTGGTTTTCAGCCCGACCAGAACGGTGCTGGTTCCAGCAGCAGTCACACTGGGAACCAGGGTCACAGTGACGTTACAGCGATGTCATAGTGATGTCACAGCAATGTCACAGTGATGTCATAGCGGTGTCATAGCAGTGTCATAGCTGATGTCACAGCGATGTCACAGCGATGTCACAGTACCCGCAAGCATCTGTACTCGTACAAATCATTGTTTATGCTTCCGTCTAGCTTCTGCTGAACTTCCGCTGAGGTTCATTTGTTCTGCTCCGTCTGGTCACGTGATCTCTCCTCCATATTTCACACACGTTTTCCTTGTTTATTACTTTTACCACATGTGTCCTGGATGAACCTGCTGACCTCTACTTTGTTGTCACAGTTCATTTAAAAAAACAAGCTTTACTTGGTTCCTGTTAGGAACCAACTTTTTGGTTCCGTAACACTCTGATTTTCAGTGCGAACACGTCAGTCTGTTCGAGTAAGGCATGGTTCTCTGTCAGCCTGAAAACTAGGAACCAGGAACATCTCGTAGGTTCATGCACCAGTTGTAGGTTCTAGCTGAGAACTTGTCTCTCCCTAACGTTGACATGGTTCCACATCAACGTTAGGGTTAGGTGTGTCTCCAGGTCTCCTGGTCTCAGGTGTGTGTGTGTGTCTCCAGGGTCCTGGAGGGAAGGTGTTGGACCGCTGGTTGATGGTGACAGCCGAGGAGGAACTGCTGGTTCTCAGACAGTTCCTCCGGTTTGGAGAGACACGTCCCATTGTGGAGCTGATGACGCTGCAGTGTCTGAACCTGCCCCCTGATCCAGACCTGGACCTGAACCTCAGGAGCATCCAGTCCAACACTTCCATGCTCCTCCAGAAGAGTGGGGGAGGAGCCTTAGGCCTGAGGATGAGAGGAGACTCGTGTGTAGTGTCCAACGTGTGTCATATGAGGAGAAACACTCCAGGCGACCACAGCGATGCTGCTCATCATGCTGAGAATTTCCCAGGAGGTCAGTCTGTGCTGCTGCCGCTCCACTTCCCAGGCTCCACCTTCCAGCGTTTGGCTCCGCCCACAAAGGTAAATAAAGAACTAATAATAAAGAAGAAATAAAGAAGAGAGGTTGTGAAGCTGCTGGAGCTACAGGACAACATCTGAGGAGATCCTCACTTGTCAAAGAGTTCAAAAGCTTGGATACGTCTTCAAGAGCGTGTCCACTTTCCTGTCCTCTACAACCTTTTGATCTCTGTGACGAGGGTGTGGGAGGTTCTCCTCAGGTTCTCCTCAGGTGTCGTCCTGCAGCTCAGACTCGTCACAGCAGAGTGACCAAGGTGGATCCTGGTCTTTGTCAGGAGCTGCTTCCTCCCAGTGAGATAATGACATGTCTGTGGAGACCCGGAGCATCAAGGCTGGGGAAGAGACACCAGCAGGAATTTGGAGGAAGATCTGAGAAGGAACAAAACCAGAAGCATCATGAGGAGGAACCAGCTGTGAGGATCAAAGCAGATCCTGACAGAACGATGTGGAAGCCACGACTCCACAACCACCAGGAGCTCGATCTCCACAGGCGCTCAGCCAAGAAAGAGAACACCTCGCCTCCCTCCATCTCTCTGAGCTCCTCATGTATCTCTGCTCCTCCTTCCCTCCACACCTCCCCCTCCTCCTCCTCCTCTACCTCTCCTTCAAAGATCCCCCAGAAGATCCTGCACCCTGCATCCTACTCCATCAACCCCCTTCCATCCTTCTCCTCTTCCTTCCTCGCTCCTCACACCACCTCCTCCATTTCTTCCTCCTTTCATCCTCTCCCATCCTCTCCCTCCTCACTCCACCCCCTCTCCCTCTCATTCTGCTCCCTCCCCTCCCTGGCTCCTGCAGGAGGTCGGAAGGGTCGTGTCTGCTGTGGTGTCTGTGGGAAAAGCTTCTATGACAAAGGTAAGATCTTGGAGATCCAGCCCTACCTAGCCCTAACCCTAACTCATCTTGAGACTAGCTCATCTGTCTTTGAGTCCAGGGTTCCTCAGGGTTCCTCAGGGTTCCTCAGGGTTCCTCAGGGTTCCCTTCTTGTTCCTTTTCACCAGAACGTTCTCTGTCTGTGCAGGAACCCTGAAGATTCATTACAATGCAGTTCACCTGAAGATCAAGCACCGCTGCACAGTGAGTGGCTGCTCCATGGTCTTCAGCTCGCTGCGGAGCCGCAACCGCCACAGCGCCAACCCCAACCCCCGGCTGCACACGGGCAGCAAGGACACGCCTGTTCCCCACAACACGGCCTCTGACACACACAGTGAGAGACACACAAACACTCACACACTTCTACTCAGCAACACACACCCCTGTGTCCAGAGCACCGACACAAACCGCCAACATGCCTGCAGGGAGGCCACGCCCCCCCAGAACGACCATCTCCCTGATGCCCCGCCCCCACCTCTAACCCCAGACAAAAGTTCTGCCCACATCGACTCCAACCTCAGGTGTAAGCATCAGGCTCCTCCCCCTCCTCTGGCACTTCACACAGATGCCGCTCCCTCAAAGAAAACCGTTGAATGCCTCCTCGGACGCTGCCTCCATCCCCTCTCATCCCCTCTCCCAGCCCCAGGCTCCGCCCCCCCCCCCACCGCAGCCCCAGCCCCAGGCTCCGCCCCTCCCCCCCTCCCCACACTCGACTGGGACGGTGCAGCAGGGCCAACCAATCAGCAGCGGCGGTGGGAGTCAGGTGATCTGTGGTCAAAGAAGAAACCCAGGAAGTCAAGCACCCCAGTGAAGATCAAGAGAGAGGAGGTGCAGAAGGAGGAGGAGGAAGAGGAGGAGTTCTGAAGAACATGAGTCTCTGTCTGGAAGATGAAACACTGCTGCTCTGTGAAGATGTAAATTAACTGATTCTGAGGAAGAAGGATAAAATATGAAACGTTGACATTTATACAAACTTCATTTCTGTGATTATTTAAGTGTGTTTATTTGTATATTCTTATTCTTATTAGCACTATTAGCGCTGTGGGGGGGGTCAGGTCTCGGGGAGGGAGGTGGGGGGTACTCTCTCCTCCAGCCTCGCATCTTCTCTTTTCTAGTTTTGTAGGAAAATTTGTCCTCGTTCATATGTCACCCATAAACCCGTGCACCTTGTAAAATTTAAACAGCGAGCCTCAGAGTCGGCCCAGCGCAGCCTCTTCTCTCCATAAGCCCCCATTCATTTTCCACCACTGAGATCAAAGTTAAAATTTGCACTTCTACTTGCGACGGTGGCCTCAGACTTATGAACTTTAAAAACTTTAAAAACATAAAACTTAAAAAAATTAAAGACACTTGTGGTCTGTTTGTGTACGGAGTTGCATGTTGATAGGTTCTATCGTTTTTCAGCATCACCTTCTCAAACACACTTTGGTCAAACAGACAGATCGTGGGTCTGCAGACAGGAGCTGTCGTCTTGGCATCCTTGGCTCACTGCCCTGCTGCAGCTATATAGAGGGCCTGTATAGGAGCCTCCCCATAAGGAATGAATGGCCCTATAGTGGCCCTCATACGGAATGAATGGCCCTTTAGTGGCCCTCACAAGGAATAAATGGCCCTATAGTGGCCCTCATAAGAAATGAATGGCCCTATAGTGGCCCTCATAAGGAATGAATGGCCCTTAAGTGGCCCTCATAAGGAATAAATGGCCCTATAGTTGCCCTCATAAGGAATGAATGGTCCTATAGTGGCCCTCATAAGAAATGAATGGCCCTATAGTGGCCCTCATAAATAACCGAAAGAGATACTTTCTCATTATTTGAACTTCATTCAAACTTTCATGTGGTCATAAACTTGTGGTCTGTGTGTGCTGTTTTCACCATGGACACACACATACGCATACACACACACACACACGGTCTCTCTCTCATACACACACACTCCCAGAATGCTGTCTTGTGAACAATCTAAAGGCAGACAAAGTACTGCAAACCAACGGGCACACATCCCAGAGCACTCTCGAAATTTCATTGTGCTGGAATTTTCTAGTTATTATTGCTTTACACTACAGCGTCCCTTGATGTCTGCAATAACATCTAGAAACTTTGTAACATCTCGTAAATGCAGACATTCAGTGTTTTGATTCAGAAAACTTTTTTTTTCATCTCTGTGGACCAATAAGTGAAGTGGTGAATATACTGAGCACCTGCAACCATCATAAACTACATTCAGTGTTAGGTGTTTGATGTGGAGAATTAGATGTTGATTGTTTTGACTGAACTGTAAAAAGATGAATGATTAAAGACTTAGATCACTGACGTGTGTTTTTGTTGTTGCTCTCATCATTAGTATTAGTATTAGCATTATTACGATGGGTAGCATCTGCACTCTTTAACTGTCTTTTCACAGATAAAGAATTTCTAACAGAAAATAGTTTTTTGATTTAACAAATTAAAAGAATAACTGTGAGAAAGAAGCAGACAGAGACACGGGCCCAATTCCAATCCGTCCCCTAAGGAGTCAAACCCTGATCCCCCAATGACTTCAGTGACGTCAGCTGTAAGTGACTGAGTGTGAGAGTGTGTAAGGGCTCCAGGTGCTGTGAATGAGCAGTACTTGTCCGTCTCCGACATTACCATGACAATATGTTGTTGACTTTTTATTTACAATCTACTAGTCTTCAATCAGTCTTATTCCAGAGGAGGTTTTCAAATAATGATTGTATCCAGTGACTGACTGGTCATCGGTCGATGTCTCTGTGTCAGTGATCCTAATAGCGGAACTATTGAGCGAGGCCCAGTTTCTGCTCGGACACATTAATTAAGGCACCAAACATACAACGAAGAGAACAACAATAACAATGCAGCAGAGCGGAGGACCAGTCACTCTGGGAGGCTCCTGCACCTCCCCCCATAACCCCTCCTGCACCTCCCCCCACACTTCGCGCTCCTTGCGCACCGCGGAGCTACGGCGCCTCGTGCGGGACAGACTGGCTGAGGTATCGCGAGACATCGTGTCCGCAGTGGACGCGCTCGTGACGATGCTGGAGCACGAGGAGGAGACACACACCTATAGGACAGGTAACACACACACACACCTGGAGGACAGATGTTGACATGTCATAGTCTCTATGATGTCAGAGTTGATATTTTCATGGAAACACGGTCTCTGGCTGCACCTTCTCTAGGTGTGAGGAACAGCTGGAGGCGGAGCTTCCCTGACGAGGTGGACCAGGAAGAGTGTCCTTGGGACCAGGTCTCATGTCAGAGGTCGGTTCAGCTCCTTCTGTGGGCTCCTCGTTCTCCTCATGCTCCTCCACTTGTGTCTCTGAATCTTTTCCTTCACTCGTCCTCCAGGGGTCCAAACACCAGAGACCAGAGCCACCTGGTCCTCAAGGTCCGGATCCTGGTGGACCCTCAGACCAACCTCCTGTCAGACAGCGGTAAGAGCTGGTGCCTGTCCTGTTCCAGGTTTTGGTCCAGGTCCTTCAGACCACCTGCTGGTCTTAGCAACAGTCCCTCCTTGTTCTATGTCCTGGTTCAGTGGTGTCGAGGAGTCCGGAGCTGCAGCTGATGTGTCCTCAGAACTTGGATGAGCAGGACTTTTTGGACCTGTTGAGGACCTCCTTTCCCCAGCTGTCTGAAGAACATGGAGTTCTGGAGCTGCTACTTCCTGACCAGCGACAGAGGCTTCGTCCACTACAGACAAAGCTCCAGACGCCACAGAAGATCCAGGAGCAGATGGAGAGGCTGGGGGGGTGCAACAAGGGAGGGCAAGAACCAGCACTGTACATCAGGTTAAAGGTTTCTGGTCTCCAGGTCTCCATTACACCTAGTCTCCAGGTCTTCTAGGTTCAGGTCTGATCAGGTATTCCTCACAGTCTCTGTATTTACTCCCAGACTGAACCTGAGCTTCACACTAGAGATGATGGCGACTCTGTGTCTTCTGTTACTATGGCAACTGCATCATCTGTTACCATGGTGACCTGTGACGACAGTCTAACAAGGTAAAGTCTTGATCATTAATGAAGCAGCTATGGAGGCTCACCCCGAACGCATCACGCTGTGTTTCTGTTTCCTCAACAGCATATTCCACCAGGACGGAGAGGAGCATCCTGTGGAACCAGGAGAGGAGGGTCCTGGAGAGGGAGGGGAGGAGGAGGAGCCTGTGGAACCAGGAGAGGAGGGTCCTGGAGAGGGAGGGGAGGAGGAGGAGCCTGTGGAACCAGGAGAGGAGGGTCCTGGAGAGGGAGGGGAGGAGGAGGAGCCTGTGGAACCAGGAGAGGAGGGTCCTGGAGAGGGAGGGGAGGAGGAGGAGCCTGTGGTGATGGCAGCAGCTCCTGGCAGGAAGTCGTCCCGCGTCTGTGGGGAGTGTGGGCGGAGCCTGAGTGACGAGCGTTCTCTAAGGCGCCACCAGGCGACCCACTCCTCGGAGCGTCCGTTTGGCTGCGCGGTGTGTGGGCGGAGCTTCAAGCTGGCGGGGACGCTGCGGCAGCATCAGCTGACCCACTCTGAGCGGCAGCGCCACTTCCTGTGTGAGGTGTGCTGCAGGATGTTCCTGAACAGGAAGCAGCTGACGGCTCACCAGCGCCAGCACAGTGGCGAGCGTCCCTTCCCCTGCGCCGTCTGCGGCCGCCGCTTCACCACCGCCTCGCTGCTCGCCGCCCACCGCCGCGTCCACTCCGGGGAGCGGCCCTACGGCTGCCTGGTCTGTGGGAGGAGCTTCAAGCGGCGGGTGAACCTGGACGCTCACGCCAGCGTGCACTCTGACCTCCGTCCCTTCGTCTGCAGCGTCTGCGGGAAGCGCTGCGCACGCCGCAGCTACCTGACGGTTCACCTGAGGACGCACAGCGGCGAGCGGCCGTACGCCTGCACCGTCTGTGGGCGGGGCTTCACCCAGAGCCACTGTCTGAAGACTCACATGAGGACACACAACAACGACCAGGCTGAGGCTAAAACACCTGACCTATGACATCATAAGACTTAACCTATGACATCCCACACCACCTGGCCAATAAATGATCCATGAGCCAAGACTGATTTATTAAATGTCATTACAAATTAAATTTATGAATGTCTTACTAAATGTGCCATTAAGTCATGAAAACAACTCATTTCATTTGTTAATATTTCACAATTTATTTCATTATTTATTTCATTTATTCATTTACTTTCTTTTTTTTTTACTCGGGCTACACATGGTTGATTCCGGATCATCAATGAGTTACCTGACCTACCCCCAGACACTGGGGGCGCTGTTCTCGTCTACATTGGGTTGGATTCTCTGTCAAAGTAAACTTCATTTACGGATAAACATCAAGAAGAAGCAGTTTCGTTGTCATTTTATATTTACATGAGCTTTACAAATGGATGAGAATAAGTAGAAAACATCTGATCAAAGCTCAGTGTTCCTGTCTGTGAATTTATTCAAGCACTGTAAGAACATTTCCATAACCTGCTGGTTATGGAGGTGATCATCACGATGAACATGAAACCCTGCTCTGACCAGGTCTGAAGGAGGAGAAGAAACACTGACCAGGTCTGAAGGAGGAGAAGAAACACTGACCAGGTCTGAAGGAGGAGGAGAAACAATGACCAGGTCTGAAGGAGGAGAAGAAACATTGACCAGGTCTGAAGGAGGAGAAGAAACACTGACCAGGTCTGAAGGAGGAGAAGAAACACTGACCAGGTCTGAAGGAGGAGAAGAAACATTGACCAGGTCTGAAGGAGGAGAAGAAACACTGACCAGGTCTGAAGGAGGAGAAGAAACATTGACCAGGTCTGAAGGAGGAGAAGAAACATTGACCAGGTCTGAAGGAGGAGAAGAAACATTGACCAGGTCTGAAGGAGGAGGGGCTCCATCTCCTCTACATTATTACCAATCACATCAACAATCACTGATCCTCACTCACAGGAAGGAGTTTGGAGTGCTTTTTCAGCTGAAGCTGTTTCTCTCCTCCACCACCAGATGGAGCCACCATCACATCAGTGACGCTACATCCTCTGATGGAGGGTACTTGTCTCTGGGCAGGAGGTGGAGCAGATCTACTCACTTCAACACAAACACCTGAGAAAGTTCAACATGCTCGTGTCAGGTGTCCAGTCAGGTGAGGGACAGTCTCACTGACGTCCTCATGTTCCTCATGTTGCTGCTTCTTCTTCAAGCTTGGAGCAGACAGAGGATTGCTGGACCATAACCAACACCTCCTCAATCCTGGAGGTCCAGCGTTGCAGGTCCATCAAACATTCAGGGAGCACGACTAGAACCCTCATCTGAGCAGGTCAGACCCAGTCAGATCTATATTATCACTATCAGTCTGACCTGATAGAATAGTATAGTATATTATGGTATATAGAGTATTCTAGAGTAAAAGCTAATCTCTTTGTTTGATTTCATGGGATTTACTTGATGTGTTCACATTGTGAGGACTGATACAGAGATCCTGCTCTCACCAGGTCTCAACAGAACAAGAAACTAAAAGATAAAAACCAGACAGCTGACTCTCAGTCCTCCAGCAGGTGGATCAACGTTTTGCTGATTAACTGAACTACAGGGACAGTGACTCAGATATGATGGCCAAGTCCTCTTCCTCCTGCTTCTCCTCCACCTCTCCCTCCTCCAACTCCTCCAGTGATATGATTGACAGTTGTCTGACTGCTAGAGAGACCATTCCCATCCTCACATCCTTCCTCATCGTCTACATCCTCCTCCTCCCGCTCTTCCTCTACATCCTCTACCTCGGCGTTCAGCGCTGGAGGCAGCAGCCCTCCGTCTCCACGGCGACCGCCATGTCCCACTGTGACGTCTTTACCTACAACATGGCGGCAGTGGAGCTGAGCTGCGTGCTGTGCGTGTGCGTCTTCCACCACGGGATGCTAGCGAGGCAGCGGCTGGAGGTGCAGCTAGCGATGGCGCTGCTGAGCGGCTGCTCCTCTGGACAGACTCTGTTCCACCTGCTCACCTGTGTGGAGCGACACCTGGCCGTGGTGCACCCCCTCACTTACCGGGGGCTGCGGAGGGCCCGAGGCGTCCGGCTCAGGAACGTCTGCGTCTCGTGTTCCTGGATGGTCATGCTGGGCAGCGTCGGTCTGACCCAGGCCAGCCTCGACTCCGCCCTCATCTACAGCCTCGTCCTCTACTCCCTCACCGTGACCGCCATCTCCTACTGCAGCTCCTCCGTCCTCTGGGTCCTCACACACCCGGGGCCCGGGGAGGGGGGCAGGGCCAGGAAGGGGGGCGGGGCCAGGCAGAACATAGACCATGCTAGGCTGAAGGCGCTGCAGGCCATGCTACTGGTTCTGGGTGCTCTACTACTGAGGTTCTTAGGGGCCCTGGTCTCCGCCTTCATGGTCTTTGTGTCTCAGGGTGACCAGTGTCTGTTCGGCCTGGTCTCTGTCTGGTTCTTCGTCCCCAGCAGTCTGGTTCTACCGCTGCTGTTCCTGCAGCGCTCCAGGAAACTCCCACGCTGTAAACACAGAGCTACGCTAATGCTAACAAGTCTGTTCAAAGAGCAGAAATAAGATAGTTATTGTCTCATTATCTTATGCGAACGAGTCCTGTGGCGTTTGACCAGGTGAGGACTCATGACCCTGAACAATAGTTAGTAACTATCGGCTATCAGTTAGTAATCGGTAATCAGTTACATTTGATTGATCTCATGGTCTTTATCAATGTTTGTCACTGTTCATTGTCACTTTTTTGCATCAATACAGTGAAGGAGGTGGTTCATCAGAACAGCTGCAAAACGGCTGGAAACTACCACCACCGGCTGAAAGATGAGGGTGGAGAGATGAAAATGGAGAGATGACGGTGGAGTGATTTCAAAGCTTTTTGGTGACCTTTCAAAGCTGAAAATTAGGGTAGGCTAACATATTGAAAATGTTCAAACATAGTTAAATGTAGTCAAACGTAGGCTAATGTAGGCTAACGTAGGCTAACAGTGCGTACCCTGTGAATCCAGAACAAAGAGCTCACAGCCATCAAGCTGATGCTGGTCACCGTGATTTGAATAAAGAGCTTCAGCTTCACAGTTGATTTGAATCGTGACAAACATTCATTTAGAATGATTGAAGGAGTGATGGAGTGAGGGAGTGAAGGAGTGAAGGGATGATGGAGTGAGCTGAGGCTCAGGTTTCCTCCTCTGTGGTTCTGACGTGTTTTCTTTGAATCCCGGAGAGAAGATTTTCCTGCTGCGATTTATACAAGCAGTTCATCACTCATTCATTTCAGAACATGCAAAACACCTGGTGCCTTCCTCTCTCCCTGGACATTATGATAGTGATTACACTCATCCCCTCACCATCTCACCCTCTCACACTGCATTGTCTTCATGTGAACACACAACACAAACTCAGCCGACCAGGTGAGAAACCCAGATCTGTCCATCAGTAACCACCACAATATTTATTGTTGTTCTGTCTACTTTTTTAACATCCTGGATCGTCTCCTCATGAAATGTGAAATGTTTTGTTGTGGAAACACAAACACCCTGTCCTGAGGGAGGATCTCCTCCTCTGTCTCTCTCTGAGGTTTCTCCTTGTTCTCCCTGTCAGGGTTTTTCTGGGGAGTTGTTCCTCAGCCTTTGTGAGGGTCTAAGGACAGGGGGTGTCCACTGTGGACATGTTGTTGCTCTCTGTGTGAAGTGTCCTGAGATAACGGCTGTTATGAACTGGTACTTAATACAAATAAAGCTGAAGTTGGAAACTTGAACGTTTGTTCAGGGTTACGGTTCCAAGCTGAGCCTCAGTGCTTGTTACACTGTTATTAGCATGTTATTACACTTTTATTAGTGTTAACATGTTATTACCATGCATTACCGTTAGTAGTTTGTTATTACACTGTTAATTATTATACTGTTAGTGTGTTAATACACTGTTAACACACTGTTCTTCTCTAGTGTTCAAGGGTTCTCTTCTTCTTGTTTTCACCTCACTCAGGTCCCAGTCAAGAGCTGAGCGCGACCACGTATTTATTACGTTATATTACATATTGACCTGCGTGGTGTCACTGACATTATAAACACATTCACCATGTACGTGTGTGTGTTTGGGGAGTGTTCATGGGATGGTGTTTCTCCTTTGGCATTAATAAAACAGATCAAATCAAGCTTTCTCTGGTCTGGACCAACAGTTTTCTGACTGGATCAGAACCATGTTGTTATGTGGTGGAAACAAAATAAGTCGTTACTACAAGAAAATGACAGAAAAATAAAGAAATGAGAAATGTGTGGTTGCTCTGGTTCTCCAGTCCAACAGTGAACAGTGAAGCTCCTTGAGTACTCTGAATACTGCCTAATACCTGCTCGTTGCTGCTGGTCTCCAGTTTTCTGGTCTCATTCTGCAGCATCTCCTCCCTCCAGATCCTGAGACGTCCAGAGCCAGGTGGTGTGGGCGGGGCCAGATGGGGGCGGGGCTAAGATGGATCAGGCCAGGCTGAGGGCGTTCCAGGCCATCCTGCTGATCCTGATCACGCTGCTGCTGAGGTTGCTGAGCTGCCTGGTGGTCTACGCTGGGTTCTACCTGCTCAGGAACCAGGGGTGTGTCTGTGGTGGTCTCCATGCAGCTCTCTGTGCCCTGCAGCCTGGTTCGACTGCAGCCGTTCCTGCAGCATGCTGAGAAACTCCCAGGATATAGATGAAGTTTGTCTGATCATCCTGGAGCCTCACTTTAGGTCTTCTGTCCATTTTCCAACACTAGTAGGAACCTGATTTATACGTGCCTCTCCTGAACTTACATTAAATCATTACAACGGTGGTTTTGACTGACGATCCACTGATCCACGAATGAAAGCTGCTGCTCGGTGTGTCTCATTAGCCACGTTCGCGCCCCTGCTAACAGTGTTGGATGTTTCTAACTAAACTTATGCAAACACAGAGGGAACAGGTGCTGATTTGACTGAGCATCATTCATTTGAATCATCTGAAACGTGACAAACAACCACTTTACCATGAAGTGAAGCAGTGACAGTTGACACCTCAATCCATATAAGCTGGAAAAAAGGAGGGAACATGCGTCCTTAACTAAACAGACACAGGTGAAGGGTGAGAATCAAACAATGTTGCATAATCACAACAAAGCAAATCATGAAAAATAACAAATGAAATATGCTATATATATCAATTACATGATTGAAAACAATCAATCAACCACAAAAAGGACAAGTCACCACTCAAGTCATATTTATCTGTGGAGACATAAATAGATCAGTCAGGACATCCAGAAAACATCACACACAGAGTGAAAAACAAGATCCATCACAGTGAAAAGATCAGAGCAGATGCAGTAAGTACTTTATTATCCCAGAATTTAGATTATTCTATTCAATTCTATTCTGTTCTATTCTATGCTATTCTACATTATTTGTGCTTCATAGACTATAGAAACTGGATCTAAACCAACGGAGCCCTTCCAGTGGTTTCCTGGCTCAGGCTGATCTCAGACCAGTGGTCTGGACGTGTCCTGAGGTTTCCTGTGGAGCTCAGCAGGAGCAGGTCCTCGCTGGTCTGTAGATCTTGTGCAGGTAGAGAAGCGGCAGCACCAGGCTGCTGGGGATGGACAGCAGGATGGCTGAGTCCATCAGAGCACACAGGTCCTCTAGGAGGATCCCGGGGATGAAGGCCAGACCCAGGGCCACCAGCAGCCCCAGGGACCGCAGCAGCAGCACCCCCAGGATGCCACAGATCACCATGAAGGCTCTCTGCTTGGATGGCTCGGCCCGCCTGTTGTCCCCCGGCCCGGCCCGGGTCAGGACCCGGAGCACAGCCACGCAGCAGTAGAGGACCAAGGTGGAGGTGGAGGAGAGCAGAAGGAGGTGAGGGACCAGAGGGAAGTCTGGCAGGAACCTCCAGGTCAGCAGCATCCAGCCAGCACACAGCAGCCACACACACGCCACACTGAGGTTCCTCAGTCTGACGCCCCGAGCCTGCCTTAAGTTCACGTAGGAGATGGAGTGGACCACGGCCAGGTAGCGCTCCAGGCAGGTCAGGCCGTGGAACAGAGTCTGACCCGGGAAGATAGTACAGTTCAGCAGGACCCCTGTGTCCAGCAGCTCGGAGCTGGGCATGAAGATCCCCAGGCAGTAGACCAGGGCTCCTAGCACCCCCACCATCTCCAGAACAACCATGTGGAGCGTGAACACATCAGAGTGGCTCAGAGGATGCTGCCTCTTCCTCCGCAGGCCAAGGGAGAGGGGGAGCAGGAAGAGAGGCAGCAGGAGGAAGGAGATGGAGGTGTACAGGGTGAAGATACCACTGCTGGCAGCAGAGTTCAGACAGGTCTCATAGAAGGAGGAGGAGGTGGAGGAGCAGTTGAGGAGCAGAGGGAGCAGCGAACTGTTCAGGGAGGAGGAGGAATTGACGGACATCATCTGGAAAGTCAAAGGTCACAACATCAGCAACATGTTCATCTTCATCAGGTTTGAGGACAGAACAGAAGTTCATCACAGTGTAATCCAGGTTAAAACGTGGGGTCTGTTCCATACAGCAGGCTTAGAAAAGCCCAGCTTATCATGGAACACCTGACTTGAATAAGCCTAACAATTAAGTTGAGGCTAAAGCAGTTCCATAAAGGCCACGCCACGTTCAGCTGATCTCACTAGTTCTAGCCGGGCTTGGCTCGCCAGACTCAGTTAACTAGGCTCAGGCTAGCTAGGATCGGCTAGCCAGGCTCAGCTAGCCAGGCTAACTGCACGTTTACGTCATTCCTCATCAGCCCAGTGCAGTTGATGACAGATCAAAAAAGAAAAAAGAGCGAGCGGCAATGTTCACTGCCTCAGAGCAGGCGGTTATTCTGGAGAGTTACGAGGAATATGAACGTCCAATAACAAAATAAAGACTAATCAGGAAACTGCTGATCGATTGAATAGGAAAGTAGCCAACAACTCAAGCAAAACTGTTATTAAATCATGCTACATAGAACACTGCTGGGGGACATACAGACACACACACACACACACACACAGACAGACACACACACACAGAGACACACACAGACACACACAGACAGACACAGACACACACAGACAGACACACAAACTGTTTCGTAGTATCTGAAATAGTCCACCACTGCTAGGATGGAGTGTCCTGAAGGGAGAGGTCCAAGAACGTCAACTGTGACATCCCTCCAGGGTCCATCAGGTAGCACCTCTGGCGAGTCAGGCACTCTCTCTCCTCTGTCGGTCCTGTTCCCCTAACTGATAACAGGATTCCCATTAAAATCAGTGTGTCGATGTTGAAGTGGCCTCCCTCTGGGTTCAGCGTCAGCCCAGTCTCTGAGTCTCATTATGACTGCATGAAGTCCGTCTGTCATGGGTCTCTTGGCGTGTATGATCACATAATCTGAAATATTCTCGACACCTTGAATCCCAGCTGAAGCACTGGCAGTCTCATGCTGATACCGTTCCCTGGCAGATGGTACCCATAATAACAGTCTTCTGTATCGGTGCACCCCACTGTGTAAATGTGGTGATTTTGCGTGACTCAGTTCCAGTTGGCGAGGACTCTGTTTAGTCCGCCTCATCTACAGGCCTCACCTCTGGGTCCATGTAAAGTCTGACCTGATTAGTTTTTAGTTTCCCTACTCCCTTGAACACATCAGGATGCTGCAGCTGGACATGTGTAGGGTGAGTTATGGCAGAAAGGCTGGTGCTGGTGATGAATGAATTCAGCCTGTTCACTTTTGTCTCCTATGGAAATGCACCTTGACTGTTAATGGCTGGCTGGAAGAACATGAGCAGAGCTTCCTATCTGTCTCAGGGAGAGAGAGGCACTGTTGGAGAATTTCTGTCTCCTGCTAATAAAAGAACCAACACTGACAACACAAGGTCTTTTTGAGTGTGATCAGACTGCTGGATGCAGCTCTGCCCAACTCCTCCAACCTCTCAGCCAGTGCAGCCTCTTTTTATTACTTCAAACAGGCGGATACATGATATTCAGTGATGCCATGTATGGAGTTATTAATCCCTTCCAAGTGTCTGCAGGTAGTTTCACTTTCCCCGTTGGAACCGGCTGTAATTAGTTTCAATAGGGAGGTGACCAGAGTGAGGCCAAGACGCCCTGTATTCAGCGCTCCTTGGTGCATCTTATCATCTCCTAACACACACACAGGTACATATTCATCATTATAAAACAACACATGACTACATTGGTATTTCACTGTCAGTGCTTCTCCACTCACCCAGAGTGGGTCTGCATTTCTTGTTATGATTTAGATACATCTTAACAGGCAGCAATCATCTGCACAGTGATTATTATGATATCAACTATATACAAAACTTTTACAGGCACTCCATGTGTCAGGTGCTGCCTTGCTGTGGCACCTGAGTCTAGCAGCGCTCTCACGTTCACTCCCCCACACAGAATGAAAGAGTCTCTACCATCAAGTTCATTTTTGCAGAGTGGACTTTCCAATGGCATTTGTTTGGTGTTTGTCCATGAGCAGGACATTTTGGATCTTGTCCCATGTGATCAGTGTTGCCACACCTGCAGCTCGATTACTCACAACTGTCTAATCTGGCTGTCAGAATCGCCCCATAATCGCCCCAGAATCTCGTATGTACGAGACTACAGTCTCGTACATACGAGACTGTAGTCTCGTATGTACGAGACTACAGTCTCGTACATACGAGACTACGTAAGTAGTCTCGTATGTACCATAGTTTCGTACGTAAAAGTACGTAATCTAGAGACCAAAATTTTTTTCATATGAATTTCTAATGACACGGATGCGCATGCGCACACTACGCCCCGTACCCGGAAACACGATTGATACCCTGTATAAATAAAACGTACCCGTTTGAAGCAGAGGATTCTGTGGAAATTGGATATTTCGACGTACACTCACCGGCCACTTTACTAGGTACACCATGCTAGTAACGGGTTGGACCCTTTTGCCTTCAGAACTGCCTCAATTCTTGGTGGCATAGATTCAACAAGGTGCTGGAAGCATTCCTCAGAGAGTTTCCTCCATATTGACATGATGACATCACACAGTTGGTGCAGATTTGTCGGCTGCACATCCATGATGCGAATCTCCCGTTCCACCACATCCCAAAGAAGCTCTATTGGATTGAGATCTGGTGACTGTGGAGGCCATCTGAGTACAGTGAACTCATTGTCATGTTCAAGAAACCAGTCTGAGATGATTCCAGCTTTATGACATGGTGCATTATCCTGCTGAAAGTAGCCATCAGAAGTTGGGAACATTGTGGTCATAAAGGGATGGACATGGTCAGCATCAATACTCAGGTAGGCTGTGGCGTTGCAACGATGCTCAGTTGGTACCAAGGAGCCCAAAGAGAAAATATTCCCCACACCATTACACCACCACCACCACCAGCCTGAACCGCTGATACAAGGCAGGATGGATCCATGCTTTCATGTTGCTGACGCCAAATTCTGACCCTACCATCCGAATGTGGCAGCAGAAATCGAGACTCATCAGACCAGGCAACGTTTTTCCAATCTTCTATTGTCCAATTTCCATGAGCTTGTGCAAACTGTAGCCTCAGTTTCCTGTTCTTAGCTGAAAGGAGTGGCACCCGGCGTGGTCTTCTGCTGCTGTAGCCCATCTGCCTCAGAGTTCGACGTACTGTGTGTTCAGAGATGCTCTCCTGCCTACCTTGGTGGTAACGGGTGGTTATGTGAGTCTCTGTTGCCTTTCTATCAGCTGGAACCAGTCTGGCCATTCTCCTCTGACCTCTGGCATCAACAAGGCATCTCCGCCCACAGAACTGCCGCTCACTGGATATTTGTTCTTGTTCGGACCATTCTCTGTAAACCCTAGAGATGGTTGTGTGTGAAAATCCCAGTAGATCAGCAGTTTCTGAAATACTCAGACCAGCCCTTCTGGCACCAACAACCATGCCAGGTTCAGAGTCACTCAGATCACCTTTCTTCCCCACACTGATGCTCGGTCTGAACTGCAGGACATTGTCTTGACCATGTCTACATGCCTAAATGCACTGAGTTGCCATGTGATTGGCTGATTAGAAATTAAGTGTTAACGAGCAGTTGGACAGGTGTACCTAATAAAGTGGCTGGTGAGTGTAGTTTTCAATTGATGCATCTCACTGTGCCTTATTCTTATTCCTCTAGCAATTTTGTAGCAAGATAAATGTATTTGCGGACCACAGGCGTTACTCCTGTTTGCCACTGGTGATGTGGTGGCGAGGCTGACGTGCTCTGGTCTGCTCTGGGAGTGTCACCGCAGACAGAGACAGGATCGCCACTAAACTGATGTAGCGTCCCAAGTTTATGGCTTCTAGAACTTATGACAGAAACTCAGGAACCGGCACTGTCGGTGTCCGCTCCACCGTTTCTTACACGCTTTTCCTCTCTGACACAACTCCAACTCCCAGTAGCCACCGCGCCACGCTTATGATGTCATAGCTGTGCCACAAATGACAAGCCGGCTATGCAGTGTCCAATCTTAATTAGTACTAATAAATGTTTCTGATTAATGACGTGCAGTGTCACATTAAATAAACATATTTTATGGTTATACATATTTCTTTGAGTATTTATCAGAAAGAGGTTTTCTTAACCATGATGAAAGCCTTACCTGGAAATGAACTACATTACAATTTAATTTGCAATACACACTCATGTGCTCCACCATTTCGTTTTGTAATTTTTAATGTGTTTGAGTCAGAAGGGAGGAGGGGAGAGAAAAATACCTTCCCCTTAAAGTTTCCTCCTGGTTTTTGACTATGTTGCTTGTCAGAAGGTCTTGCATTAGGATCTGCTGCCTCCATGTTGATAGCGCCTTCCTAGAGCAACCTTGCTTCCCCAAGGGTCTATGGAGGCGGGGCTCAGGAGGTCTGTTCCAGGTCCCCCATGGGGTCTGCAGATTGAGTTTCAGGCCATTCGGTGTGTGTTTTTGTGACCGTGGTGAGCCCTCAGAGGTGGGAAATGGTGAATGTTTAAAGCCCCGCCCTTCAAAAAGTCTGGCTGCGATGAGGACCAAACCAACACATATCTGCTCGTCCAGCCCCCCTTCAACACACTAAAACTTCAGATTCACAGCACCTTTAAAAAGAGATCTTCTCTGGGATCTCCTCCTGAATCTGATGATCTAGTTGGCTATTGCTTATAGAGCACCTGATTTGTGAATATGACCCTTAAATGTTATTTTTTTAATATATCCTAAACACTTTGAGCTAAGATGCTAAAATTTTACTATGTTCATCTGGAGGTCAAGAGCATAAAGCATGCCTATTTTCAGTCTCCTACTACCTCTGGAAGTGTCTGAGTTGGCCACAAACATGACAACTGCCACAGGCCAAGGGTGACATAGCAGCTCCTCTCCAGCAGATGGCGCTCTCTCAGTGTCACCATTAGACGGGGCTAACCGGAACCGGAATTTAGAGCGTCCATAACAACGGAACGCTCCAGTTGCTACATGCTCCGGTTCTACCTTAGTTTGCTCCATCTGACTGATGAAATTCTCCCCATGCATGTGTTGGGTCTAGGACAGGGGTAGGCAACTTGTTCCACAAAGAGCCGCTGTGGCTGCAGGTTTTTGTTCCAACCCGTCCATAGCACACAGATTGACCAATCAACTGTCTGAAGACTCAGATCAGTTGATTGCATCAGTCAAATCAGGTGTGCTGCTGCCTGGTTGGACCACAAACCTGCAGCCACAGCGGCTCTTTGTGGAACTGGTTGCCTACCCCTGGTCTAGGATCAGTCCGCAGTCAACATCTATGTCCATTATCTTTTACAGTGTGTGTCTATGAGCTCTAGATCGTCAAGGAGAAGCTCTCTGTCTTACTGTTTGTCACGGACACATATATAAATAAAGTTGCGCGATTTATTGACAAACCTCTACATTTACCATGGATGTATAATAGACCCCTTTACTGTTTGTATACAATGATGTATGTGCGCACATTGTGGTAACGGAAGTGCCGTTGTTCCCCATTCATGCTAAATGAGAGAAACAAAAACATTGAGAAATAAGTTAATATAGCAAAATGTTCCCCGCAAATGTCTGGCTGTTGATTTTACGGTTGTCAGAATCGATATTCTACAGATAGAATGAAGTTTTACAGGATTCAGGATCGCGACCATTTCAGAGCGACCCACAGTGGCTGTGGCCGGGTCCATGGAGACGTGCTGGGATTCCAGTGGGTTATCTCTGTTCCTGAGACCAGGTCTAATGGTCAGAATGGGAATCTCTGATCTCGGCGAGTGGCCAAATAAACAATGACCCGATATTTATACTAATTTAATTCAGAAACCGAGAGAAACCGAAAGTTACGAGCCTATAAGGTACTGGATGCGTACGAATACGTCGCCTGTGGTCACGTACAGAATCACGTCGGGTACCATGACATAGATTCCGAATTCTGTCTTTAAAGTTCTCCCAACTCAAAAGTTGTTGTGAAAAGATGAATTATGCTTGTTCCACTCAGCGGTGGAGTGGAGCTGGGGACAGCGCAGCATGGGGGGGTGAGAGAGTCAGAGGCTGCAGCTGCTGGGGGAGCAGAGACTCAGGGCAGGGACACAGAGACACTCTGGAGCATGGACACAGAGACTCTGGAACATGGACACAGAGACACTCTGGACCATGGACACAGAGAGACTGGACCATGGACACAGAGAGACTGGACCATGGATACAGAGACACTCTGGACCATGGACACAGAGACACTCTGGACCATGGACACAGAGAGACTGGACCATGGATACAGAGACACTCTGGACCATGGACACAGAGAGACTGGACCATGGATACAGAGAGGCTGGACCATGGACACAAAGACTTTGGACCATGGACCGTGGGCGTGGCACACAGTAACAGATTATCTTAACAGATATAACGTGGACGCTACAGACACTAGCATTTCTGATTCCGTCCTGATTCCAGTCAATACATGTAATCACCTGCAGCAACAAACACCTTCAGAACGGCCGCGATCCTCTCAGAATCCTACAAAACTTTACTCTGCTGGTAGAATATCGGTTCTGACACCTGTGGAGACAGCAACCAGACATTTTAATGGAGGATAGGGTTTGCTATCTCAACTTTTCCCTCAATGTTTTTGTCTCTCATTCAAAATGAATGGGGAACAACGACACTTCCGTTGCCCCTATGTGCACAACTTTTTGATGATGTCGGTTGTAAAAGGGTCTATAAGAACTGGATACCGGACCATACATGGCGGCCCATTCATTCCAATGTAACCCATGGATGTATAATAAGAACTGGATACCAGACCAAACATGGCGGCCCATTCATTCCTACGTAACCCTGCTTGTCGGTACCCGATCTGTCCGGAAGTACCCGATCGGTGCTCTGTGTATACAATGACGTTTGATCGCGTTTCAGGAAAAAGGACATGACGTGTGAGGAAGAAGGACGGTTTGCTTGCCCGACTCGTACCTGTTGAGTTACGGCAGTTTCTAGCTTTTTAAATGATTTATTTACTATAAGATTGTCTCTCGTCCGTCTCAGCTTCTTCACAGACACCACAGTAGATCTTTCTCCTCTGGAAATATATTCCTGCAGTGCTTTATAAAATTCAAAAGTAATTCTATAATGAATAAAACAATAAAATTACAAAGAAATGTTAGAAAGTTTCATCAGTAAGATGGCTCCCTGGCTGAAAGGCTCTGCTCTGAGTCTCTTTGGCGCCACCCTGAGGTAATAGAATGTAAACAAACCGCAAGGGAGGAACTGGGCATTGTCCTGAACACTCGGACTAGAATACACAGACTGCGCATGCGCGGACAAAGAGCACTGATCGGGTACTTCCGGACAGATCGGATACCGACACTGCTCACTGGCGCATACGACTTGCCTCCGCATCAAGTAAAGAATAGAGTCTGTGCAGTAGAGTCACTCCCATCAGCAACACGGGACCATGAACCAATCCGCGTTTGGGAGAAGCACGGGGAGAAAGCGCAGCGAGACGACACGCATGCGCTTTGAGAGTGCATGTGAACTGCTGTGACGTCACACTGTGCTGTGAAACTTTTTAGTGACTTTTCTGTCGTTAAAATTTTTTTTGATAAATGAAAAGTCCATATACTACAAATATGAAATAGAAAGATCAGTAATGTCTGTCTATGTCTGCAGCTGAGGACGTCCTGTCAACAGTTTTACAGCCATCTCTTTAACTATTGCTGTCTATGGTGAAAATGCTTTTTGGGCCCAATGGGATTTCTGTTGCAGTACCAGGGTTGGCCACTGGGTGAAATTGGCTGGCCGGCAGAGGGGTGGCGCCCTATCCAGTTCTTATTATACATCCATGATGTAATCCTGCTTGCTGCACGACTTGCCTCCACATCAAGGACAGAATAGAGCTAGAGCTAGTAGATTCACTCCCATCAGGCAACACGGGACCATGAACCAATCCGTGTTCGGGAGAAAGCGCCATAGATATATATAGAACGCTAGATGTCTCGGGCGGAGTGAAGAACGTCTGCATAGGTCGGCCATCTTGTGTCGGTCAAGCTTTCCGGCAGAAGCTGTGAAGCCTGATGTAAACAGAGGTACGAAGAGTGATCTGCACTAAAGTTACTGGGCTTATCTTGCTGAAAATTTGACGGATTTACAAACGGTTTGGTTTCTTAAAAACGTTATTAGCGTGGTTACAACCCGGAATGCTTAAACATGTTGAAATAGCAGCTTTTCACTTAAAAAGGAAGTAAGTGCATGGCAGTCTACCAGACATTCATCACTGCCATGAACAACAAGATCAGGATGGCCATCAGCATCAACAACCCCTTTGTATTCAAGCACGTGAGCAACCTCAAGGTCTCAGAAAAACCTCAAAGCGTGAGATATGAGGACAGAGGACCCCTCAGCCCAGTGTGTGTGTGTGTATAATATACGTGTATGTGTGTATGTAATGTATGTGTATATGTGTGTGAGCGTAATGTATGTGTATATGTGTATAATGAATGTCTATATGTCTTCGTGTATATAATGTATGTAATTGCTTAGGTTATTGTTTAATGTTTAGGTGTTTTAAGTTAAATCTAATTGTAAATAAAATAAATGTAATTGAAGTGTATGTGTTAGTGAGTTGATTGGATGTGTATTGTTGTTTGTGTCCAGACATCAGTTCATAAGTACTGCTATGCAGTGTGATGAATGTCACAGGTGTGAATGTGCAGCCTTTCTTATGGCCTGTTTGTGATAGGAAACACTGTAGTCTACCTATTTCTGAACATTAATCTATTTTTAGGGCATAACATTTTACACAACTATGCAGTATCATAAATACATATTTGATGTACACAACAAACCAAACCTTTTGAAAATCGGTTGAAATTTGAGCAAGTTATGTATTTCAAAACTACATGTCCCAAAACACACACAATGTAATGGGCGAGCAAGCTGCCCGACACAAGATGGCCGCCATGTGCGGACGTCCGACTCCGTAAGCGAGCAAGTGAGGCATCTGGCCTTCTGTATATCTATGGAAAGCGCAGCGAGACGACACGCATGCGCTTTGAGAGTGCATGTGAACTGCTGTGACGTCACACTGTGCTGTGAAACTTTTTAGTGACTTTTTTTAGTGACTTCTTCATGGAAAAGTCCATGAAGTACAAATATGCAATACAAAGATGAGTAATGATCTATCTCTGCAGCTGAGGACGTCCTGTCAGCAGGTCTACAGCCATCTCTTTTACTATTGCTGTCTATGGGGAAAATGCTTTTCGGGCCCAACGGGATTTGTGTTGCAATACCAGGGTTGGCCACTGGGTGAAATCGGCTGGCCAACAGAGGGGTGGCGCCCTATCCAGTTCTTAGAATACATTATAATACATTTACTCATTCACAGAGATGCAGGAATCACCACTAAACTTGTACTAAAAACAGCATGTGTTCATGTTTACTATAGTGTTGCCACCTGTCCCAGTTTTCCCTGATTTTTCCAGATTTTCATGGACTGTCCCAGGGAAAAAAACAAAAGCCAGGACACTGAATGTCCCAGTTTTTCCATATGATGCTTTAAGTTTACATTTCTGTGTATTTGAAGCCCACTGTACGTGCGCGGATGCACCGCTGTTAGTCCAGGGAGGGTGCACAGATACGCTGCTGTCAATGGGGCGTGTGTGTGTGGGGTGGTTTTTGGTCTGACACAGGTGGCAAGCCTAGTTTACTAACGTTATTTTTTCCCACCAAATGAACATATATATCATGGTTACGCGTCCATCATGATGGATTCCTGAAGGCTGATGAGCATGGGTTTAATTTGTCCGTTTTTTTTATCAACATTTTTCAATATGAATTGCTTACAAGCTTTCACTCTAGGCTTTGGTGATTTTTCAAAGACATAATGCATATAATATAAATTATATTGATCTGCAATAACCAGCATTGAGCGCACCAGTCACTTGACCAGGGCACTGTGACAAAAAATTTGTAGGAAAGACTATGAAATTTTGAGGTCTAGATTACGTGTTTGTTTGTATGAAAGCTGAGTGAGAACAGGTTGAACCACGTCGTCTTACGCCTCGTCACCAGTGTTGTGTACTCACTGCTGGGCACTCAGTGGAACCGAGTCACAACACCATCTCTGAATGGGTGCACTGGGACACACATGTCTTTTCACTGTTTCACACCTTGTATATATATATATTATATATTTATTTCACTTCCGCCTTCCGGTGTCCCATGATACCTTTCCAGCATCACATGGAACCATAGACACCACTCACACCACTACGATTTGGGCCACTTCTCTGGGGCTGTATAGAAGTGCTCCTCCTGTGCAGTTCAAGCACTTGAATCTGCTTTTCAGCACCCTGAACCTGCGCTCCACAACGTTCCGTGCGCGTATGTGGGCCACGTTGTTCTCCTCCCAGCCACTGTGTGTGAGGTGATCTGCACCTTCAGACCTGTTATATTTAGCCCCAGTCATAATCATTGCAGTTGTTTCCAGGTTTATAAATCGTTCAGCGTGTGCTAATATTTCTAATCTGCATTTTCTCCTCCCGGTATTTTGCTCACACGAGTAGGAACGCCTGTTGCAAATGCACTAAGGCCAAGGTGGTGAGTGGTCAGCGCAGTCCAGAGTGCTCCGTTAGTAGATCGGCTTGCACAATTTTTGCGAGTGACAGTTTGCACATGTTTTTATACGTGTGCAAAGGTTTAGTAGATCAATAGATACCGTCTCTAGAGAATCTACATATATCACTCATATGAATGGATATCTGGAGAAGCCAGCGGATCAGCCCTGTCTCTATAGATGAGTCCCGTTGCAGTGGCCTGTGTATGTATGAGTTGAGGCTGGACCTTCACTACACCAAAAGGGGAAAAATGTCTTAGTTTTTAGCCATTATTTCAATGGTAATATTTAATATTTTAAATGTAAACAAAACATAGTCTTTAAAAGAGCATTCATTATGTTACTTCCATTAGTTGTCGTGGTAACTAGGCTAAGCCTGCTTTATGGAACTGAATTCCCTGGAAAATGAGCCAGGCTCACCAAATAAGCCTTAACTGAGGCTTATTGGTTAAGGCTCAGTTAAGGCTGCTTTATGGAACAGAACCCTGAGCAACTAAACAAGTTAACATGGTTATGATCGTCTAAACAAGTCAACAAGAAAACATGGTTATGATCATCTAAACAAGTCATCAAGTCAACATGGTTATCATCATCTAAACAAGTCAACATAGTTATCGTCAATATCTAGCACCAGCCGTGAGTTTGAATCATATTAGTTATAATATTTTGACTTTGTGATATCTGTGTGCATTGCAGTTTATGATGCAAATACCAGAAGCAACCAACCTGGAGGAGGTAAAGGAGGTGAAAGAGGTGAACGTCGAGAGTTGCTTTGTGTGTGAAGCTGTCTGAAGCCTGATGATTGACAGCTGCCAGCATCTGAGGCTAATGTGCAGCCTCGAGTGGTTAGGTGTGTGTAGGTGTGTGTGGGTGTGTGGAGGTGTGTGGAGGTGTGTGGGTGTCTGTAGGTGTCTGTAGGTTTGTCTCAGGTGTGTGTGCGTGTGTGTAGGTGTCTGTATCTATCCATTCCGTCTGTCTGACGGTCTGTCCATCATCAACCATGATGGATGGGGGGCATGTAAAGGCAGCACCCAGCCCCATACACTGGGGGAAACCCGGAACTATGTTATTATTGCAGTGTCCGCCATGTTAATGGTGCTGGCGCCCTCTCCTGGCGCTGCCATGTAACCGCATAAAAACTTTCGTCACACACACGCACGCAGACACACACTCATACACGCACACACACGGTGTCAGGCTCCGTTGGAAGCCCTGCAGCTGAAGGTTCCGGGCTGGTCAGTGTGTGAGGTCGGACCGTTACTGAGGACGGACCAGGACTGAACTTGGACTTTGTCCGGTCTCTTCCCTTCCTATCTGCCAGTTATCCATCAGTTATCGATCAGTGGTCAGTGGCCGGTGATGCCGTGGTGGTCGTACCTGCGCTGCGGGCTCAGACCGCCCCCCCCACGGAGCTCCCCCGCCTGCACCAGGTCCTACCTGACCCCGCCAGGAAGGGAGGTCCGGATCGGATGCGCCTCCGGATTCTGGGGAGACACCGCGACATCCGGTAGGAGCTGCAAACATAGTTAGTTAGTATAGTTAGTTGTACTTAAGAAGTTATTATTATGGTGAGAGAGGGAAGGTCAGGGGCAGAGGTTAGTCACTGTTTGAGTATCATCAGTGTGTGTGTGTGTGTGTGTGTGTGTGCGTGTGTGTGTGCGCGCGCGCGCCAGTCCCTCAGCTGGTCTATGGTGGGAACCTGGACTTCCTGGTCTTTGATTACCTCAGTGAGATCACTATGTCTCTGCTGACGGCAGCCAAGACCAAGACACCGGTGAGACCAGATGTTGATCAATAGATCAATAGATCCATCAGTAGATCAGTAATGGATCACTACAACACCAGATGGATGTGTAGATATGTAATCAGATTACTCTCTCCAGACCCTGGGTTATGCTCCAGACTTCGTCCATTTCGCTCTCGCTCCGTATATCAATGACATCCACAAGAAAGGTGAGTAAAGCTATGTCCACCTGACCTGATGACATCACAGTGACATCACAGTGACATCAACCCCCCAGGGATCCGGGTGGTAAGTAATGCGGGGGGGTGTGAACCCTCTGTCCTGTGCTGAGGCCATCGAGAAAGTGGTGAAGAAGGCGGGGCTAAACCTGAAGGTTGCTGTGGTGAGTGGGGACGACCTCATGACCCAGGTAGGTAACCATGACAACCGCATCTTCACCAACCACTCACAGGCAGGGTCCGGCTAATCCCCCCGCTCCCCCTCCCCGCCCAACAGAGGTCCATGCTGTCTGAGGTGAAGGTGTCTGATGATGGGAGCCGACAGCCGCTGCCTACAACCCTGCACAGCATGAACGCCTATCTGGGGTACACAAATACACACACACATACAGACACACACACACAGACACACACACGCATGCATACACACACACATGCACACACACACACACACACACACACACACACACATAAACACAGACCTAATCCAAATGTTCTCTTTATATGTACATATCCATGTTTGAGTTTTACATTGTGACATCAACCTGACACACACACATGCACACTCACACACACACACGCATACACACACACACAACATGCATTCACACACATGCACACACGCACACACGCGCACAAAGAAACATGCATACACACATGCATACACACATGCACACAAACACAATAATCCAAGTGTTCTCTTTATATGTACGTATCCATGTTTGAGTGTTACCTTGTGACATCAACCTGCCTCTCTAACCCCCACCCCACCCCCCCTCCCCATCCTCTGTGGCCCCGCCCCCAACAGAGCCGGTCCGATCCGCCGCTGTCTGGACCTGGGGGCAGACATTG
>CM055210.1:16710579-16745579 GCA_029224185.1 Karalla daura | reverse complement strand
CAATCCTATTTCATGCCTCCAACCTCCTTCTCTCCTTCTGAACTGCTGTGACCTCCCTGGTCTGTCACACGCTGACTGTGTGTGTGTGTGTGTAGGGCTGCAGGGAGGCTGTGCTCTGGTTGGCTGTGCAGCACCAGCAGAAGAAAGCTCTAGAACTTTTCTCCAGGGAAGTAGCTCCTGCTGGCACCGGCATGGGTATGTCACACACACACACACACCCTTGCAGACAATGAAGTGGGAGTTGCAGCTGAAGCAGATAAGGAGGGTTGTGAACTTCTGAGCCAGATTTGGGTTTTTGTTTATGGTGACAAGTTCAGCTGAACACACACACACAACACACACACACAAGGTCAGTGTCCAAATAGACACACACACACACTGTCAGTGTCCAAATACACACACACACACACTGTCAATGTCCAAATACACACACACACACACACACACACACGTACACTCGGGGCGACTCAAGGATGTTGCTAAGTGTTGATGAACTACAGATGAAACTACAGACTTTATTTTTTTTTGTTTGAAGGTCATAGAAAGTTGAAACTGTCTCGCTTCTCTTGCTCATTTACACACACACACACAGCTCCTGGACTGACCGGCATTGTGGGTGGACGACCCCGAGTGTGAGTTTATGTATTAAATATTTATTGGTGCAAACATGTAAACAAATACTCACACTGCCTCTGTCGTCTCCAGGTCTCCAGTCTTGAAGCCGTTTTTCTTCTTCTTCCCAAAGTATGAGCTGCAGGTGAGTCACTACCAGTAGAACCAGAAGAACCAGTAGAACCACCACAACCAGCAGAATCAGTAGAACTAGCACGACCAGTATAACCGCTACAATCAGCAGGTTGGAGCTACTCAGGCCTTTAGCTCTCAGCCAATAGGAACGCAGCGCTAATGCTAATGCCAACCCTGCTCCTGTTGGGCTGATGGTTGACTCTAACACTTTTGTCTCCTGCTCTCAGGTGGACCTGCACCTGGCAGGTGAATGTGTTGAGTCCCTAAAAGAGGTGGAGCCAGATGCCATTGAGCAGGAAGCCCCGCCCCCCTACACAGAGGGTCCGCCCCCCTCAGAGGAGGAGCCAGAGGACTCAGGTACACAGTTCTGCTCTTCCTCAGTAAAACCTGCAATTTAACTGAGTAAACACACACACACATACACACACACGCACACACATACACACACATACATACACACAAACAGGCACACACATACACACACACACGCACCCACTAGACACAACTCCACACAGACATATACAAAGCACAGAATGTGCGTCTGACACTACATTCCTGTGGCGCTGCCACACACACACAGACTACTCCAGTCCTTCTGTTGAGTCTCTGTGGTTGAAGCAGCTGCATGTGAACCTTCAGGGAGAGAAACATGTCAGAGCTGTATGAGAACAGCACTATATTGTCCGTGTGTGTGCATGTGCGTGCGTGCACAGAACTGCCTGGGGGGCGTCACAGTTTCCGTCTAGAAGATCTGGCCTTCACCAGGAGCGGAGACAAAGGAGACTCAGCCAACATCGGTGAGACTCCACCCATCAGGGGGCTTTGGGGGGGGCTTATCTCTCGTAGCTTATCTTAGCTTAGGTTATAGCCTAGCTTAGCTTAGTTTAGTTTAGGAGCACATGGCTCATCTGCAAACAGTGAACAGTAAACTAAGCCAGATCAGCAGAAGACACAGGCTATGTCATTGTTTTTGTGTGTGTGTATGTGTATGTGTGTGTGTGTGTGTGTGTGTGTGTGTGTGTCCGTCCTCAGGCGTGGTGGCTCGTCACCCGCTCTTCTTCCCATACCTGAAGAAACACCTGACAACAGATGTTGTCCAGGAATACTTCTCCCACCTGCTGCAGCCGGGCCAGAGCCAGCCCGTCACCCGGTATACACACACACACACACACACACACACACACACACACACACACACACACAGCCGGAATGTCTATGTGTGTGTGTGTGTGAGCGAGAGATAATCAGAAATCAGGACAAAATGCCTGAGTCACTGATGTTTAGTTTGAAATGAGTGCCTAACTGATGTGTTCAGGACCAAACGCACACACACATACACACACACCTACACCCCACCGACACACACACACACACCCCACAGACCGTGTGGTCGGTGTAATCACTCTCAGACATCGTCAGCAACGAGACAACGAGTCTGAAGACATTAGTCACAGTCCACACACACACACAGGCCAGGCTGGGACTTTGGCGCCGCTTGGCTTGTGCAGGAATCTGTAGGTTGGAGGTCAGAGGTCATAGGAGAGGATGGAGTGACATGTTGCCGTGCAGATGCCATCAGAAGATGGTGACAAACCTCAGAGGAGCAGCAACTCTGCTGTGCACATCCTGCAGACCAGTACCAGAGCAGAGTGGAGGTCCAGGTCAGATGAGCAGGAGGTGCTGTAGGCGTGGCCTGGCTGAGGGGAGGCAGGGCCTAGCCGAGTCGAGTCCCGGCTGAGGGGAGGCGTGGCCCAGCAGAGGGGTGGCGTGGCTGAGGGGAGGCGTCGCTGAGGGGAGGCGTGGCCCTCCTGAGGGGAGGCGTGGCTGAGGGGAGGCGTGGCTGAGGGAAGGCGTGGCTGAGGGAAGGCGTGGCTGAGGGGAGGCGTGGCAAGGTCTCCAGTTGTGATCATGTGCTCAGTCCTGTGGCAGCCATCTTGGGTCAATGAGTCGGTGTGGCTGTAAAGCTGCATCACAGCAGAACATTGTTAAAGCCTCAGAGCTCGTTAGAGGGCAGGAGGCTCATATACACACACACACACACACACACACACACATTTAACTGCTTACAGACTACAGACATGTGCTTGTAGGCTGTTAATGTGATCACACTTTGCCCTCCTGCAAAACAGACACACAAACCCCTTTTACGCACACATGTGTTGCAGTTAATTGTACAACTAGCACATTTATGTGTGTGTGTGTGTGCAGGTACACTCTCCCTGGGATCCACGGGCTGAACTTCGTCCTGCAGAAGTGTCTGGGGGGGGGGGGGGTAGCGTCTCTGCGCAGCGACCCCCAGGTACCACACACATAAGCTATGAACTGAGGTTTATCACATCTGGCTTCTTAATGCTGATCTGGCAACCACGCATAGGCTTCTCTCTGATTGGCTGTCTCACCCGCCACTCACATGAATGATCACATGACTTTCCATCACTTCCATGACTGAACATGACTAGTCGTGGTCATACATGACTATATGTGGTCCAGTCAGTCAGATCCAGTCACCCCGGAGGGAGGGGCGAGGGGGGCGGGGGGAGTGAGGACGGGGGACAGTCAGGGGGCAGACTGTCCCCCCCCCCCCCCCCCCCGCCCCTCCCTCCATGGTGTGACTGGAACTTTGAGGCTGAGCTTCTAGAACAGTCTTTTCCCTCTTCGTCCTCTAACATTTACAGCCTCCTTCAGACCAAACTGTAAAGTTTTTACCACCTCACTGGAATCCACAGCACATCAAAGACACACACACACACACACAAACCCCAAACTCACACAGCTGCACATTCACACACTGAGGCAGAGACTGTTTGTGTTCTCAGGGTAAAGCTCTGGGGCAGATGCTGCTGGACCTGGAGCTGAGAGGCCTGCCCGACCTGACCTCACTGGTGGACTGAAGGGGGGTGGGGGGAGGCTGAGGAAACAGAGGAGCTGTGGGAACTGGAGACATTAACACACTGAACAAAGAGGAGCAGCAGAGTTTCTCTGCTCAGTTAAAGAAACTTGCTTTCATTCGTTTCTCTGGTGATGCAAAGAGAGGAGAACCGTCCAATCAGAGGCTGCCATTCCTGGAGCAGACACCAGGAGGCGCTGCATAGATTTAAACTACCAATGAGTGATGAAATTACTAATGAGGCTCTGGATGTAGACTGTTAGGACACTGCGATGCACTTAGAGCTGAAGATGAATCAGAACGAGGTTTAGAGGTCCACAGGTCAAAAGTGAAAGGATTCTTTCTCCAGATGTGATTTAAAAGAAAATGAAGAAGAATGATCTGCTCCGTTTCCAGGGGTTCTGGAGGCTCTGGAGCTTCTGGAGGTTCCAGCACTCAGCCCTGAGGAAACCCCAGGGTCCCTCTGCTTAACCATAGACTGACGTCAGTTCATTCGTTCCCTTTGAGGAACCCTTTGGAGAGCTAGGTTCTCTCAGTTCCTTAGAGGTTCCTCTCTGACCTGGACTTAGCCCTGCAGAAAGGTTCTGGTTCTTCTAAGGCTGTTTACTACCAGAACCCCCCACCCACCAGGACTGTCCAGGCTCTAGACCCCCCCACACACCTGAGTCAAGAGTAGTCAACTGTCGGTACTACAGAGTTCCTGTGAAGTTCCTGTGGGACCAGGATGGAACTCCCCCACGATGCCTTCAGGGACCGTCTGAATTCGCCTTAACACTTAACCAAACAGCTGATTGTTGTGTGAAAGCAAATAAACTATTTCTGCTAAAGCTGTGAGTGACTGCTCAGTGAATCAGTGGACGGGCTGAAAGCAGCTCAGACCCATTCATCACATGCCGACAGCCTGGGAACGTGTGTGTGTGTGAGAGAGAGAGAGTGGGAGTGTGTGTGTGTGAGTGAATGGGTGTGTGTGTGTTCCCCTCTGTGCTGCTCTGACGTTTGGTCCTGGAGAAGAAAAGGAGAAAAATGAGAAAGTCGTCCATCATCACCGTCCACTCAGCCTCTCTCTCTCACACACACACACACACAGGGTTCTGAACTCAAAAAATGATCAGAAGACCCTGATCGATCAGTAACAGGAGAGGGTCTCACACACACACACACACTGAGCTCCTCTGTGTCAGAGCTTCTCATCCATTCATCTGGATCTCTTTCTCCTCTGTCTCAGCAGCAATCTATGTGTGTGTGTGTGTGTGTGTGTGTGTGTGTGTGTGTGTGAGCACATTTCCATAATGTGCTCTTAATCCCACAGTAGATCTCCCATCATGCTCAGCGGTGGCCTCGCTTGGGGCGCAAACCCTAACCCTAACCCTTTTTTTTGGGGTGGGGGGGTCGGATGTCAATCACACAGCAACCAATAACAATCAATAATCATCTGATGTCAGTTCTGATTACTCTCTGGCTTCAAACACACACATGACAGTGTGTGTGTGTGAGAGTGTGTGTGTTTGCTGTGGTGGAAACTGTGAGTGTGTGTGGTTGGAGTCTGCTGGCAGAGACCTAGTGTGTGTGTGTGTGTGTGTACGTGTGTGTGAGAGAGAGGACCATTATTTTGGAAGTTTGGAAGAATGAGACACACACCCGCGGCTGAGGCTGTTCTGCGGTGACGTCATGCGTCCCGCCCCCTCCTTGGCTGCTGATTGGTCAGAAAGTTTGTTCTAAAGTTGTGGAGTGACACTGGAGCCGCAGTCTCTTCTTCTCCTCTCTGCTCCTTCAGGGTCTCCGCCTACTCTCCTCTTCCTCTCTCTCCTCTGAGGTCTTCCAGAGTTCTGCTTCTCCTCCTCTCCTCCTCTGTTCTCCTCTTTTGTCCTCTGTTCTCCTCCACTCTTCTCCTCTTTTTTCCTCTGTTCTCCTCCTCTTGTCCTCTGTTCTCCTCCACTCTTCTCCTCTATTCTCCTTGTCTCTTGTTCTCTGTTCTCCTCCTCTCTTGCCCTCTGTTCTCCTCCTCTGTTGTCCTCATCCTTCTCCTCCTCCCTGACCATCATGCTGGACACTTTGACCTTCCTCCTGGAGCAGTTGCTCCTCCTACTCCAGGTGGGAGGGGGGCTGAGCGTCTTGTCCCGAAGAGGGGAGCGCGACGGGGGGGCGCCCCCGCTCCCCCCGCTACTGAAGGGGGGCGTGCTCCTGAAGGGGGGGGACCTGTACTCCAGAGACCTGAAGGAGGAGGAGGAGGTGAAGGAAGGGTCCTCCCTGGAGGGGCTGGAGGCGGGACCCCTGCAGCGGGGGGACTTGCTGGAGGTTCCCAGGACCCTCTTCACTCACTTCGGGATCTACCTGGGGGGGGGGCGCGTGGCCCACCTGATCCCGGACCACCTGCACGCGCAGGCCGCGGTCACTAACACGCGCCTGCTATTGGGGGTGCTGAGTAAGCGCGCGGCGGTGCGCGTGGACAGCGTGGAGGACTTTCGTTACGGGGGAGTGATCCAGAGGAACCGGCTGGACCTGGAAGGTGGGGGGCGCAGCCCCCTGCCCCCCCCGGAGGTGGCTAGCCGCGCGGAGCGACGTCTGGGCCGCGTGAGCTACAGTCTGCTGTGGAACAACTGTGAACACTTCGGGACGCTGTGTCGGTACGGAGCCCCCACCAGTGGACAGACCGACACGGTGAGGGGGGGGGGGGGGGGGGGGGGGGCTGTTGGAGCAGCATCACTTAAGTGCACTTGTTGTCTATGTGTGTGTGTGTGTGTGTGGTTGTCAAACATTGACATGCTCAGATGAGCTGATTGATTGATTGACTGGGTTATTGATTGACTGATTGATCGATTGGTTATTGATCATATATTGATCTGCCGAGCTGTTAAACCCCAGATCTGAAGGTGAAGGTCTCAGTTCAGACTAAACCAGTTAACCAGAGACTAGTTATAGTTATAGTAACAGTAATACAGTAATAGTAACAGTGTTAGTTGTAGTCACAGGAACGGATTACTGAGAGGGTGCAGGATGTTTCCTCAGGTGTTTCTATTTCACTCGGAGCATCTTTCGGAGCATCTTTGACTCCTGGTCGTAAACGTTCAGAACGTTTTACTGCAGGAAAATCTGCCTCGCTATGGAAACTTCCAGAACAAGAGAGGCATTGATGGAGGAGGCGGAACAGAGGGAGGAGGAGGAGGAGAGGGAAGAAGGGGGGGGGATGCTGAGGAGAGGGAGGAGGAGAGGAGAAAGAGGAGCTGCTCTGCTGGATTACTGTTAGCATGCTGATAGCATTTTCACGTTTCATCCTGTTAGCATACTGTTATGGTTCTGATGGCGGGTAAGGGTTAGCGTTATGTGTCCTATTAGCATTCTATTAAAGTTTTGTTCACATTTAACACTTCACTAGCATTCTATGATCACTATGCTAGCATCATGTTACTTCTACGTTAGCATGTTAGAATTAACCCCGCTGGCCCAGTGTGGCGTCTCATGCCCCCCCCCGTGACCTGGAGACTTCCTCCAGATTCACGAGGCCCGAGGAAACACACACACACACACACACAGTAAAACCAACAACAGGTTGATTGTTTCTGTAAACCTGAGCTCTTAATGGTTAGCAGACGTTGCTCGTGGAGCAGCTCCTCTCTCCATCTGATGGAACCAGAGTTCATAGCTTCTATGTGAACTGACCAGGAGGAACGCCCCTTCCAACCAGGGCTCCTTTAAGAAGCTGAGATCAGCGTGTTTGAAGCAGTTCCTGAGTGTTGTTAGTTGTTAGTTGTCTCCGTGGTTCTAACCTCCTGTTTGCTTGCAGTTCTGTGACTGGCTGAAGTCAGTGGTCCGGGACCAGAGGAGCATGGTGCTGGCGGCACTGCTCGGCTTCCTGTCCATGCTGTGTCTGGGAGTGACCCCCACCACGGTGCTGCCCTCCCTGCTGGTTCCTTTCACCCTCTGGATGGCCAGCTAGACCAGGACCCCCCAACAAGACCCCTCCCCCAGGACTGAGGGTTGATGAGTTACTGACTGTGACTGGTCAGACCAAAGATCCATCTATCATCATATCCTGACGATGAAACTTTTAGTCTGAAGGAGCTTTTGTTGTGAAGGAGCAATAAGGGACTGTTTTGGTCTCTGGATAGTTTGTATCATTTAGAGCTGTCAGCCAATCAGGAGGCAGCAAATGTTTCTGACTTCCTGTCTGGGTCGCTGGGCTGCAGCTCATTGGTTCGTTCTGTTTAAGTCTGTAAAACTGAACGAACGTTCTTGACTCTGTTACAAGATCCCCTCCGGCAGTAAGCTGAGTGGCTGAATGTATGTGTTTATATGTGTGTGTGTGTTTGTGTAAATTACTGTAAATACTCGATGACTCCAGGCTGCGCCCGCAGCGTCTCCAGGATGGTTTTCTATGACTGTGAGAATAAAAACGTCAGTTATTGAGGTTGTTTGCTGAACTCTTTGTCTTTCTCCTGAAGGTGAATCGTCAGTGAATCATCCTTCTGTCGTAGCTGCTGTTGAAACTCTGGATCTTCTGCTACTTCCTGTTGATTTTCTCAGGAATTAAACATGAAAGTTAAATCTGTTGCTGTTGAATGTGTGGAGTCACACTCACCAACTCATATCCTGAGGAGGCCTGAGCTGCAATGCCCCCTACTGGCTGATAGCAGACACTGCAGCTGCAGGCTGTTACAGGCAGCTACAGAAAGCAACAGGCTGCAACAGACTGCAACAGGCAGCCACAGACAGCTACATGCTACTACAGACTGCAACAGGCAGCCACAGGCTGCTATGGACTGCTACAGACTGCAACAGGCAACAACAGACAGCTACAGGATGCTACAGACAGCTACAGTCAGCAACAGACTACAACAGGCTGCTACAGACTGCAACAGAGTGCAACAGGCAGCCACAGACAGCTGCAGGTACCAATAGGCTGCTACAGACAGCTATAGGTTGCTACAGACTGCAACAGACCTCCCTCACAGTTGCAGTCTGTAGCATCAAACAGTTAAGTTTGAGTCTGGACCAGCGCACCACCTCACTAATCCCCCCAGCCCCCCCCCCAGACAATAAAAGCACCAAGCAGAGCTGTGCTCCCTCTGTCTCAGCATGACTCCACTGCAGCTGCTTGCTCTGATCTTCATCACCTCAGGTGAGAAGGAGGAGGAGGAGGAGAAGAAGGAGGAGAGGACAATGGGAGGACGGGGGGAGGAGAAGAAGGGGGGCAGGGGGACTCTCAAGAGGGGAGACCTGCTGGAGGTGCCGCGCACACTTTTCACACACTTTGGGATCTACCTGGGGGGGGGCAGGTGAGTGAGCAGCAGCTGTCTCTCTACATCCATCCCTCCATGACCCTCACCCCCCTCATCCCGTCACCTCCTCTCCTCCCTCTGTGCCCCCTCCCCAGAGTGGCTCACTTCATCCCAGACATCCTGCCAGTGATCAGCAGTGACCAGTGTCGGATCAGACAGATGGTGACCAACACTAGGCTCCTACTGGGAGTTCTGGCCAAGGTACGGAGGACAGGATGGAAATCAGAGCGCAGAGGTCACAGATCACAAGTCAGAGAGCAGAGGTCACAGGTCAGAGGTCACAGATCACAGGTCAGAGAGCAGAGGTCACAGATTACAGGTCAGAGATCACAGGTCAGAGAGCAGAGCTCACAGATCACAGTGTGTCTGAATAAATCACATCATGTTCTCTAAAGCTCTAAAACTTCAGTACAGACATGTTCAGAGTTACTGATGTGTGGTGCAGGTGTGTGATGACATAGTGAAGATTATAGGATGAAGGTGATTGGGTGAAGGTGACAGAGTGAAGCTGACTGTGATCTGTGTTGTGATTGGTCATCTGTCAGTGTGGCAGCATCCGGGTCGACTCAGTTGAAGACTTTGCTTATGGCTCTGAGATCCTCATCAACACCACGGACCAGGTGAGGCTGCCGTCCTGCTCCTACAGCCACATCAGTCCCAGCTGTTCTCTGTTAGAAATGTTATAACTGTACTCATGGTGAGGAGGTTGAACAAAGTCAGTAATGCTGAATATTCTAAAGCTGAACACCTTTCTAACGGGTTAGGTTTAGTTGATGATATAAATGACAGTTTAGCTGTAGATTGTATCACAGACACAGTGACACTCACACACACTAAGTGAGCCGTCACTTCCTCGGATCTGAATGGTGGGATCTGATTGGTGGCTGTGCTGCAGGTGTGCAGCTGCCCACCCTTGCAGGCTGATGCAGTGGCCCGCAGGGCGGAGCAGCTGCAAGGCCACGTCTGCTACAGCCTGCTCTGGTACAACTGTGAGCACTACGTCATGTATTGCCGCTACGGCACCGCCATGAGCTTCCAGACCTTCCAGGTGAGAGAACATCTGCACACTGAGAACATCTGCAGACTGAGAACATCTGCACTGAGAACAGCTGCACACTGAGAACATCTGCAGACTGAGAACATCTGAACAGTTGACTGCGTTGAAGATTTTTGCGACATGCAACTGAAGTTCCCAAAGGTCAGACTGAATAAAAAGAGACATACCGACACAGCCTTTGACCTGTGGACAAACTGAGCTGAGTCTGGTATCTAGAGACGTATTTTGAGACACTTCAATATGTGATTACTTTTATATATGACATGACAACACATCAACAAACACTTTCCTTCACTAAATTTTACTGAGCAAAGCGAAAACCATCACAGTTTTGTTGTTCAGGAGCAGTTTCAGGTGTTGTGAGGTGAGGTGAGGTGAGGTGTTGTCCCAGTCTGGGGATTATTCTCAGGGTTTCATAACTCACCTGCTCCTGCACAGATTAATGCTCCTTTAATTGGGTTAAGCTGCTACGTTGTTGCCGCAACTCTGGGTCATGAAGGCTCCATTGTTCTGCAGCTTTGACATGTGACTGCACTGGAACCTCACTCTGCTCCTCCTCCTCAGTTCTGTAAGACAGTGAGGAAGATGCTGTTGAGCCGGCGTGTTGCCAAGGGGACGGCGGTGCTGGGACTAGTGATACTGCTCTATATGGGGACTGTGAGCAGCAGCGCCGCCCTGCTGGTTGGAGTACTGCCCTTCATCATCTGGATGGCCTCTTAGACATGCACACTCACACACACACACACCGGCACACACGCACACACACACACACACACACACACACACACTCACACTCACATTAAAGTGTAAAGTGACAGTGAATGAGAATAAAAAGTATTTCAAAGTTGTTCTCAGATCCACCTCTAAGATCAGAGGTATTATCATTATTGATGTTTAAAACTGTGCTTCAGCTGAATTCTCAAACGTGTCTCTCCGCCTGTCTTTCCGTTTTCAAACATATATAAAATCAAATTAAATCCTCCAAACTTGGTGAGGCAGTTCCCGTACTGTCCCGCCTTCCGGGTGTGAGAGGAGCTCGTTGATTGGCTGAGAGTTACGGCCCTGGGTCCTTATTGGTTGACCTGGTGACCGGGGCTGGACCGACATGATACTCCGCGGAGGCCGCAGCAGGAGCAGCACCGGCCGGACACAGAGAGGCCAGAGTCCTGGTGAGACCAGACGGAGCACCGGGGAGAGCATGGCGGCCGATAAGGACGGTGAGGGGCGGTACCGGGGAGGGCCCAGCGGGTCCGGTCCTGGTGGTGGTGGGGGGTTCTGTCGGGACCCGTGGGGGTCATTCGCGGGGAGGGCGTCAATGTCGCTACAGACCGGGATCAGGCTATGCTAAACTAGGCTAACTCTGCGGTTAGCGTCTCTGGTCTGGTGACTTTGTTAACCCCAAAGACCCTCTGACATCTGCAAACATGTTAAATACAGTTATTATTGATGTTACTCTATTGTTTGGAAAATACCAGAATCCTTCATCAAAAACCTGTGGTAGCTCTGGTAGTTGCCTAAGCGGTGTTAGATGAGTTAGCAGTTCTGGGTAGAGCGATAAGTCAATGAGTCGACAAAAAAAGTGTTGAGACATTACATGGTAATAAAATCACATTCACAATATAGCAATGTGACGCACAAAGCACAATAAACGTCTATCAACTGGTTATGAAAAAGTTATTTTATTTGTTGACTAATAATCCAAAAATGATAGTTTTATTATTAAAACCTGTTTGTTTGTAGAGGGAGCAGTGGGCGGGGCCTCCAGGCCCCCCCAGGAGGACTGTCTGCAGGCGTCCTGCTCCAGAGAGATTGCCCTGCTGTCCCTGATTGACACCACCGGCTACAACATGGTACAGGAGAACGGCCAGAGGAAGTACGGGGGGCCGCCACCAGGTGAGAGGGGCGGGGCCACATGAGGAGGGCGGGGCTTCAGGAGGACTGTTGTGTTGCAGGCTGGGAAGGGCTGCCCTCAGGTGAGTGGGCATCAGGGGAAGAGGGCGGGGTCAGTGCAGTCGGTTTAGATTGAATTATTAATTAAATACTGCTTTGTTCCAGGCTGGGAGGGGCCGCCCCCCCCCCGGGGCTGCGAGGTGTTTGTGGGGAAAATTCCCCGGGACATGTTTGAGGACGAGCTGGTGCCACTGTTCCAGAGGGCAGGCAGGATGTACGAGTTCAGGCTGATGATGGAGTTCAGCGGAGAGAACCGAGGCTACGCCTTTGTCATGTACACCAACAGGTGGGACCACTTCCTGTCACTGCTGGTCACTTCCTGTCACTGTGTAGGGTTACTCTCAGCTCCTCTGGGCTCAGGTCTGTTCTTCAGGTGATGCTTCTGTGTGTGTGTGTGTAGAGAAGCGGCTCAGAGAGCCATCCAGATGCTCAACAACTATGAGGTGCGGCCTGGGAAGTTCATTGGAGTGTGTGTAAGTCTGGACAACTGTCGCCTCTTCATCGGCTCCATCCCCAAAGACAAGAGGAAGGAGGAGATCCAGGAGGAGATGAACAAGGTGAGGAGGAGGGACACAGTCCTTCCTCTCAGCTCTGTCTAACCTGTTTGCACCCTCCCCATGTCCCAGGTGACTGATGGGGTGGTGGATGTCATCGTATATCCCAGCTCCACTGACAAGAGTCGCAACCGCGGCTTCGCTTTCATCGAGTACAAGTCTCACAAGGCTGCAGCCATGGCTCGGAGGAAGCTGATCCCTGGTACTATCTACCTGTACCTGTACCTGTACCTGTAGCAGTCTGCTGTCTCCTGCTGTCTCTTGTCTCCTGTGTGTCCTGGTGTCAGGCTGTAGCGCAGTGTGTCCAGCAGAGGGAGCCAGAGGACAGCAGCTCTCTCAGCTAAGCTATGAGTCTTTTCTCCTGTCTCTGAGGACTGAAGGTCTGTCCAGAGTTCTCAGGATCAGAGGACAGTCAGGATCCTGGAGGAGTCAGGACAGGAGCACAGCTCTGGTCTCACCCAGTCACAGTAGGACATGTTGAGAGAAGTTCAGTCCAGATGATGAAGAGTGAGCTGCAGCAACCAGACAGGAGAACAGTGACAGTAGGCGTGTTTCCACTACGCTGGTTCTGGTACTTTTTGGGGGTAGATACTTTTGACCGGGCCGTGACTGGTCCTGGTCAGGCCTCGTGTCTCCATTACACTAATGGCCCTGTAAGAACCCTGTGATGATGTCATCATATTGCGCCCGAAAAGCACTAAACCAAAGCAGCAGCAGAGGAGGAAACAAGACTAGACATGGACATGGACAGTTGGGCTGTTTGTTGGGTCTGTGCTGTTGCTTCACACAGTGATGGTATCAGAGGTAGAGGAGCGAGAACACGACTGAGACTGAGACGAAGGTGAGCTGACTGTCATGAAGCTGTCATGAAGCAGCTGATCACGGTTGTTCTGATCTGCTGATGTCGGTTGCTACAACCAGTCTGAGTGACTTAGCCACTAGCACCGCCCAGCGACTCTACCGGGTTCTCCAGGACCTGCCCTCCAGCAGGTTCTCCAGGACCTACCCTCCAGCAGGTTCTCCAGTACCTGCCCTCCAGCAGGTTCTCCAGTACCTGCCCTCCAGCAGGTTCTCCAGTACCTGCCCTCCTGCAGGTTCTCCAGTACCTGCCCTCCAGCAGGTTCTCCAGTACCTGCCCTCCAGCAGGTTCTCCAGTACCTGCCCTCCTGCAGGTTCTCCAGTACCTGCCCTCCAGCAGGTTCTCTGCTGGTTTCTTTAAAAGTTCCTGAAAGTGGTCAATGCTGCTTTGAATCAGGGTCAACCCAAAGAACTGACAGTTGTTTGGGTGAGAGATTGTGTGTGACATAATTTTTGTGTGAGACAATGTATATATGTATGTATGTGTGTGTGTGTGTGTGTGTGTGTGTGTGTGTTGCCATGGTGACCAGGGTCGGTTGGAAATGGACAATGTGTGTGAGATGCTGCTCTTAATTGTTAATGTTTCATTGAAGCTGACTGTGTGCAGCAGGGCCCCCTACAGGCGCTGGTGTAACTGTACTGTGTGTGTGTGTGTGTGTGTGTGTGTGTGTGTGTGTGTGTGTGTGTGTGAGTGTGTGTGTGTGTGTGTGTGTGTGTGTGTGTGTGTCAGGAACCTTCCAGCTGTGGGGTCACTCCATCCAGGTGGACTGGGCGGAGCCTGAGAAGAACGTGGACGAGGAGGTGATGCAGCATGTCAGAGTCCTCTACGTGAGTCTGAACTCGCTCACACCTGACTGGGTGTGTAGCAACGTGTTTGTATAACTGTGTGTGTGTGTGTGTGTGTGTTCAGGTGCGTAACCTGATGCTCAGCACCAGTGAGGACACCCTGCAGCAGGAGTTCTCCAGGGCTCGTCCCGGTTGTGTGGAGCGGGTGAAGAAGCTCAGCGACTATGCCTTCATCCACTTCCAGAGCAGAGAGGACGCTGTGGCCGCTCTGAACATGATGAATGGAGCCATCATAGACGGAGCCTGTGTGGAGGTCATGCTGGCCAAGCCTGCTGGCCTCAAAGAGGGTGGAGCCTCAGCCCGCAGGCATAGCTCCAGGGGCTACATGGGGGGGGGGCGAGGAGGAGGAGGAGGAGGAGCTGAGGGGGAGGGAGGAGGAGTAGCTCTCAGAGCCATGACCCTGGGAAACCCCTTCACTGCAGGTGAGCACAGAACAAACTAACATAACAGGAGCTAACATAACCTGAGCTAATATAATATGACTTGAGCTAACATAATCTGACTTGGGCTAACATAACCTGAGCTAACATAACCTGAGCTAACATAATCTGAGCTAGCATAATCTGCGTTAACATAATGTAGCCTGATCTACTGTAACAGCACATGAGCCCTTGAAATGCAGCTTCTCGTTACTTCTAGAAATTATCATTCTAGAAATCAGATTTAGCACACCCTGAACACCTTGAACCTCAACACCTGTGTATGTAGAGACTTAACGATGCCATCTAGTCTAACTCCTCTCTGCCCCCCCCCCCCCTCCAGAGGACTCCTCGGAGCGGGCGGTGCTCCCCCTCTACCCTGGCACCCCCCTGACCCCCACCAGCCTGGTCTCCCTGAAGCAGAGTCAGATCAGCTCAGCGGTCAGTCTGCTGGACTACTACTGCTGCAGGAACAGCTGGTCTGCCCCTGAGTACCACCTGTACTCCACCCCCGGACCCTGTGGGGGGCTGCTGCTGCTCTACAAGGTCTGCTGCCTGGTTGCTTGGTGGATTGGTTGGTTGGTTGGTTGGTCGGTCGATTGGTTGGTTGGTTGGTCGGTCGGTCGATTGATTGATTGGTTGGTTGGTTGGTTGCTTACTTACAGTAACAGTGAGATCACACGTCAACACCAAAACATGCTCTGTCTTTGTTACTGCTCCTGGTCACCATGGAGACTGAGAAACAAACTGTGTTTCTGTGTGTGTGTGTGTGTGTGTGTGTGTGTGTGTGTGTGTGTGTGTGTGTGTGTCCAGGTGCTGATCCTGTCTACTCACAGTTCCTTCATGCCTGATAAACTCTGTGTTCAGCTGGACGACGCCAAGGAGCTGGCAGCCCAGACCACACTCTGGAGCCTGGGTACACACACACACACACACACACACACACACACACATACACTCACACACTTACAAACAGACTCGCTCACTCACTCACTCACACAAGATCGCTCACTCACACACACACACACACTCAGTGTCAGGCTTGTTGTGTGGTGTCTCCTCTGATCTTCAGACTAACTTCTTCGTCTTCTTCTTCTTCTCTCACCCCTACAGACTCCTCCTTCTTGAGCCGAGCTTGCTGTGACCCCCCCAGCAGCCCCTCCCCCCCACTGTGCCCCCCCTCCTCCAGCCCAGGCCTCCTCAGAAGTTTCTCCCCCTGTCTCCCCCCCGCCCCCCCCCACCCCCTGGCCTCCCCCTTCTCCCTGTCCCTGTCTGTCAGCCCCCCCCCGTCAGACACTCACCAGCTCAGCAGCTGCCCCCACTTCTACTGAGGGAGGACAGCCCCCCCCCCCCCCCCCCCCCCCCCCCCTCCCGCCTCATCCACACCCATCATTCATGACTGATTGGTTATTGTTCCAGTCGATTAGCCTCCTCCTCTTTCTCTCTCTCCTCTTCCTACTCTTTCTCCTCCTCCTCTTTCTCTGTCCTTCTCTCCCTCTCTTTCCTCCTCTGTCTCCTCCTCCTGCTCCTCCAGGAGCATCAGGAGGAAGAGCTGGCAGGGTTCAGGTTCTTGATCAGTGGTAGATTTATTTATTTATTGATGATCAATGTTTGACACTGTTCAGTTGTTGTGTTCAGGTTGTTTCCATAGCAACAGAGCGGTTGTTTCCGGTGTGGCTGTGTGCTGTATGCTGTTTGTTCTTGTGAACGTATGAACTTTTTAAAGACATGAACTCTGCTGCTGTTTTGGCTCCAGTTTTTACTCCTCCTCTTTTCTTCCTCGTCAGCTGCTGTTCTGATGTTCTGCTGTCAGCACACGCTGTGTGTGCGTGTGGTAAAGTTGCATCTGCAACTTTAAAGGGATTCAATGCTAAAATGCAGCTGAACACTGTGTGTGTGTGTGTGTGTGTGTGTGTGTGTATGCACTGTGGTTGGGGTCAGAGGCTCATCTTCCTCCTCTGTCACCTCCTCTTCCTAAGAGGAGAAAGAACAAGATGAGGATGAGGAGCCTGAAGCTGTGACGAAGATGAGAAGAGAAACAGATGGAATCATGAAAACGTGTGTTCCTGTCTCCTCATCCTCATTCTCATGATCCTCAACCTCATTCTCCTCATCCTCCTCATACTCATCCTCCTCTTCCTCCTAATCCTCATTTCCCTCCATCCCCCCCCGTCCTCATGCTCCTCATCATCATCCTCAATCTCCTCATTCTCATCCTCCTCCTCTTTCTCCTCCTTATTTGCATGCTCTTCATCCCCCTCGTCTTTTTTCTTCCTCTTCATTCTTGTCCACCTCTCCCTCCTATTCCCACTCCTCCATCTCCTGCTGGGAGTTCATCCTCCAGTGGTTCAACAGGAGGAGGAGGAGGAGTTGCTGCTTCAGGACTGGGAGGATGAACAGATTACAGATTATTGTGCACACTGTGTCCATACACACTGAGAGCAGCTGTGTGTGTGTGAGAGAGAGGAATGTAAGTGTTAATAAATTGTGAATACTCGGTCAGATAGAGACTTTGGGGAGGTTTCCTCAGAGAAACATGGCACAATCTTTTAGAAGCAGCTCTGTAAATATTGGGGGGGTCACACACAAACGGTCCAAAATTTGACCAAGATCCTCAAAGTTATAACACAGTGATCCAAAAGAGCAAAAATCCCATAAGAAATGAATGGGAAACATTTGCTGTAAAGCCATACGTTGACATAGAAACTTCATTCCAACTTCAAAACTCAGGAAAACTTGTCGTCTCTGCCTGTACCTGACAGCGTGTTGGTACCTTGTCTGGTTTCCATCCAGACTCGGAAACCTGAGGGTTTGGTGTTTGACATGCAGCTGTCAGAGGGATCGCTGAAGAATCAGCTCTCATGTTGCTCTTTTCACGCTGCTCCCAGCCACACTGTAAGCTGTAGACAAATTCTTTTTCCACTTTTGTAGGAAAATTTGTGCTCTCTTAATCAATGCTGGTCATAAACCCGTGCACCTTGTAAAATTTAAACAGCGAGCCTCAGAGTCGGCCCAGCGCAGCCTCTTCTCTCCATAAGCCCCCATTCATTTTCCAGTCGTTCAGTTTACAGTCACACACACACACACACACACACACAGGCCAATAATGATGGAGCTCAGCTCATTTTGAAGCAGCAGGGAGGCTAATCACATTTTTTGCTCTGTGTGTGAGAGAGGAAGAGGATGAGATGGATGAAATGACCTACAGCGTGAGGAAGGTTAAACTGGGATTATAATCACACTTGACATGATAACTTTTTAGTTTTCATATCAACATACACACACACACTCAGGCTGTTTACTCTATCAGCTTAGAGAATCACTGATCGTCCTGCTAATTACTGACACTCAGATCTGTCCCACTTTACTGGGAGGATGTGTGTGTGACCACACACACACACACAGTGTCAGTACTGTCAATACACTTTATTTTTATATATAAATGTATGTATATTAGTGTGTGTGTATTAGTGCGTGTGTGTGTGTTCTAGCAGTTCTCTTCACACACTGGGATTCATCCAGATTCATTACATTTCTCTGTCTCTTTCTCTCTCTGGCTCTGTTTCTCTGTTTGTCTCTCCTCTCTCTCTCTGTCTCTCTCTTTTGTTGGGCTCTTAGGCTGATTAAACTTGTTTTTCTCACCATTTCATTTTCTTTTTTCATGCTTCATTAAACTGATTATTAAAGATCTTTTCCTACTTTTATTTCCTTCCCTCGCTCTGATCTTTGCTCTCATCAAATCTCTATGTCCTTTAGATATTCTGCCCTCCTTCTCTCCCTCCTCCTCCTCTTCATTTTTCTCTCTCTCATGAGGAAAGATCATGTTTATTTCAGAATGTATTCCATTTTCTGGATCTCTTGCCGACATGCTAGTGGGTTTGTGTGTGTATGTTTGCGTGTGTGTGTGTGTGTGTGTGTGAGAGGGAGAGAGAGAGAGAGAGAGAGAGAGTGAGAATCTGCAGTTTTTGGATGATTTTCCACCATAAGCTGGAGGTGAAGGTGATGGAGTGACTGAGGAGAGAACAGAAAAACACAATGACTCAACATGACAAATAAAGATGATAAACATAATAAATATTGTGATCATAATGAACATGGTAAACATGACATTATGATGAAGTCCGTCAGTAGAAACAGCGACAGCAGGACTTTCATGTCTTCATCTCAGTCTGAAAGTGAAAAACAGTTAAAACAGTCAGAACAACAACAACAGCGGCTGCAGGTGGTTGCTTCTGTCATATCACAGGAGTCTGAGCTGGTTGAGATGCTGCTGTCAATCAAATACTGACTACCTTCACTGTGTGTGTGTGTGTGTGTGTGTAGTACTAGTTCCCATGGTTCGTCATTCTGTCCTGAAAGACAGTCAGTCAGTCAAATAGACAGGCAGTCAGTCAGATAGACAGGCAGTCAGACAGGCAGTCAGTCAGATACACAGAGAGTCAGTCAGACAGACAGGCAGACAGGAGGAGGAAGGAGTAACTGACCTGGACATCGTACGTTGATGTTTGGACCAGAGACTCAGACCCACGCACACACGCGTGCACACACACACACACACACACACACACACACACACACAAACACACACACACACCCTCAGTAGAGCAGTGCTGACCGAGCTCAGTGTTCTGCCTGAAGACACAGAGATTAGACTCAGAAATGATCCTGAAGACACACACACTCACACACACACACACACACACACACACACACACACAGTCTGGAGAAGGAGGGTTCTCGGTGAATAACAGGATCATGGAGTTTCAGTGTGTGTGTGTTTTGAGACGTTGTGGGGACTGTCCCCGCCCAGCTCCATCCTGACTCTGAGGACAGTCTGGAGTCTGGACCCAGGAGAACTCACACCTCGGTTTAATCTGGTGTAAACTGGTGTAATTTGGTTTAATCTGGTTTGTATTGACAAGTCAGTGGGGTCCTGTAGTTACAGCATCCGTCCACTGGGAGTGCTATCACAAAACAAGCAGCAGGAGGGGTGGGGGGTGTGGACTGATTCAGGACTGTCCTGTGGTCCGGACCATCCAGCTCTGCAGGGGTTAGGATAGAGACTGGAGGGTCTGACAGTCTCTCCTCCTCTCCTCTCCTCTCCTCTCCTCTCCTCTCCTCCTCATCCCGTTTACTCCTGACCTGATGTCTTACCACAATGTGCTGGACCAGTCAGCGAGCAGTCATGTCACTCATGCATCACTCACAGTTCTTGTTAAGATGAGAGAACCTCAACCAGGAGCAGTTCCTGGAACCAGAGTCCTACCACCGCCTGAGGAGCAGGAGGAGCAGACCTCCTTCTGAAGGATGTACAAGCTGAGGGAGGTTGAGATACATGAACTCAGATTTGAGTCTTTCATTTAGCTCCAGGTTCACTCTGTTCCTCCTGCTGCTCCTGCTCCTCCAGGTCCTGCTCTTCCTGCTCCTCTCAGGACCAGGAGACCACCACTGGTCTGACTGGTGCTACTGGTGCTACTGGTGTGAACGTGTTCTCAGAGAACAACAAACCAGACACGACATGTTTATGAATATTAATGAGAGGACGGGCTGGATAATTATCTACAGCACATTCATCTGTTTATTTCACTGTCTCTCTCTCTCTCTCTCTCTCTCTCTCTCTCTCTCTCTCACACACACACACACAGGCTGTAGCCTGCAGCTTGTTCTGTCTCATATACTTTATTTAAACATGCAGCAAATCACACAGACCTCCTAAAGCGAGCATTTTACTGTATTTATACACACACACACACACACACACACAGATGATCTGTTCTCTGCAGATAAAATGAATGTGGGTCAGAAAACCTTCCAGAGGTGCGCCGGGCTTACACACTCTGTCAGGGCGGAAACTGTTCACACACACCGTCCTGGACACCTCAGTGTCCCCAGGACACACACACACATAATGTGAGTGTGTCCTCCTGCAGGGGGCGCTGTCTCAGCTCTGTGTGTGTTCTGCAGCTCTGAAGCTTTGATGTTTGAACACACTCCGTCAGTGTGTGTGTGTGTGTCTGTGTGCTGGGACGGTGAAAGGCATTCTGGGTATTCTCCATGATGCCGAGACGTTGGGAACAGCTCCGAAGGTGGAGATGGAGCAGGAGGATGTGACAACTCAGAGTCAGCTCTCTGTGAAACACACACACACACACACACACACACACACACACACACACACACACAAACACACACACACACACAGATGCTGTGCAGCGACTTGTTTCCTCTCGGCTCCAAACACACAAAGGCGTTACATAAGAGCGGCGAGTGCCAACATGAACAAGTAGGACACACGGCAACACAGCAAGGCTTTCAAATGGAAATCAAAGGACCCCCCCCCTCCACACACACACACACACACACACACACACACACACACACACACACACACACACAGAGCATTGCCAGGTTGCCTGATCAGCATGAAAGGAGCCAGATCTGCGCAGATCAGTGCTGATTCTCAGTGAATCTGCTGATTGGCTGATCCTGTGGTTCTGAAGGAAACACTGAGAGACGAAGAGTCTCTCCACTGGTCTGATAATCTGCTTTACTCTGGGGTGGGGGCGTTAACCCCAACCCTACATTTCCTGGGGGGAGGAGGACATGGATCAAATATACATCCACTATAGATTTAGTCTGTCTCTGTTCCAGGCCTGATGATGGTGTCTGTCTGAAGGTGTCCCTCTGATCTAGAGTCCACACACACACATGCATTTATCATGACATCCATTCTATCATCTGATCTGAGTACTAACAAACAAAGTGTGATGGAAACACTTTGTTCACCTCTCCAGGTCACGTGACCTGACGTAGGGGTCACATGACCAGTTCCCTTCAGACCAGATGGACAGAGGAGGAGACTCAACTGTTTCTACATCTGATTCAAAGATCTAAGGCTATACAGTGACAATATGTCAGACAATAACTACAACAGCAACAACTGTAACAATAACAGCAACAACAACAATTGTCACAACAATAACAGCAGCAGCAGTAGTAACAACAGTAACAGCAACAGTAGAAACAATAACAACAGTAAGAATAACAACAACAAGTTGTTCAGACTCAAAGGATGCGCTTGGTTCGGGTCACTGAGCGCCCTTGTTGGGGGATGTCACATCAGTTTAATTATTAACACACACATGTGTTCACACACAAACGAGGCCAGTGTGGAGACACACACACACACACACACACACACACACACATACACACATACCTCTTCGCCTGGTATTGTTGCTCAGCTGGAGTCAGTGTCTCACTTAAGGTTTCCACATTCTGGTTCCACAAATGTGACAGTGTAGAGCCCACACACTCACACACACCCACACCCACACACCCACACCCACATAGGCATAGCGTTAGATGTTTCCTGCGTTAATGTTTCCTGGCTCCAGATCCACAGGGAGCAATAAATGGATGCAGGGCAGAGGGGGTGGGTGGGTGGGGGGTGCTCCACCTGAAATTTGAGGTCCTGTATCCTGTATCAATGAAATAAACAGTGAAATAAATAACACCACTAGAACTACAGTCATCCAGCACACACACACACATACATGCGCACAATCCACTGGGTGACATGGATTGTGGTAACCCTAACCCAAATATACAATGCACACATCACACAAAGATCTGCAGCATTGCTGAGGGCTACTTGTGTGTGTGTGTGTGTGTGTGAGTCTGTGGGTGTGTGTGTGTGAGTCACAGGGTGAGTGACAGGTGTTTCCTCTGGTCTGGAGCTGGTTCCAGTTTGATCTCGGATGCTTTAGTCAGAACAGAAGAGAAAAAGGGTGAGTGGGTGAGGAGGTGAGGGGGTGGGGGGGGTGAGGAGGTGAGGGGGTGAGGAGGTGAGGAGGAGAGTGGGTGAGGAGCTGAGAGGATGAGGGGATGACATGTTTATTATAAACATGAAACAAACTGGTCAGAGGAGTTACTGCCCTGCTGCCCCACGTCACACATGCACACACACACACACACACACACACACACACACCCACACACCCACACACACACACACACACACACACACACACTATTACATCAGTGAACTGAACTCTAACGTGATAATCTAAACAACACGGAAGAGCATGCAAAAATCATGCAGAGTCATGCAAAAATCATGCATGCAAAAATGCACAGTTTAAGCTCTGGTAAACACTGTGTTCTCACACACACACACACACACTCTCCCTGAGTGTGTCCCATCTGCTGGATGAACTGTGACCTGCAGCATCTGTTCGTCTGTTGCGTCTCTCAGTGTCTCCTCTGTTCTCGTCAGCTGGTTCTCCGGGGCTTTTATTGTGAAAGGACGCGTGACTCATCAATCAACATGGCCGCCTCAAGGCCTCGACCAATCACAGCCAGAGCTGAGCTGCAGCCACATGCAACCAGCTGGTGTTTCACCCTGCTTCACTTTGATTTGTTTCTGTGGCAGAGAGGCCCCGCCCCTCTTCTGTGAAGGCCACGCCCTCGATTATAGAGGCCCAGCCCCTCTGGTCACTTGCTCTGGTCTCCTATTGTCCTATTGGTCCAGTTTGGGACTTTTCTCCCAAGAACCAGGACCAGCATCAGATTTAGAACTAGGACAGGACCATGATCACGTTAAGCACCAGGACCAGCACCAAGACCAGGTTTGCGACCAGGACCAGGAGCAAGACCAGGTTTAAAACCAGGACAGGATCAGGATCAGATTTAGGACCAGGACCAGCACCAAGATCAGGTTTAGGACCAGGATCACGTTTAGGACCAGGACCAGCACCAAGACCAGGTTTAGAACCAGGAAAATACCAGGATCAAGTTTAGCACCAGGACCAGGAGCAAGACCAGATTTAAAACCAGGAAAGGACCAGGATCAAATTTAGGACCAGGATCCGCCCCAAGACCAGGTTTAGAACCAGGATGGGACCACCATCAAGACCAGGTTTAGGACTAGGACCAGAATCAGGGTTAGGACCAGGACCAGCACCAAGACCACGTTTAGGACTAGGACAAGACCAGAACCAAGTTTCGGACCAGGACCATCATCATCACCATCATCATCATCATCTTGTCCATTTATGTTTCTCCTCCTCTCATATGTTCCTCCTCACTTCTCCTCCCATTTTTTTCGGTTTTTCTCTCCTCCCTCTGTCTGTCTCCCTCCTCCAGCCTCCATCTGTTAACCCCCCCCATCCCACCCCCCCCCCACCCCCCACCCCACCCCACCCGATAAAGAGAACTCTCTCCTCCTCCATCCCTCACTCTTCTTTACGCGCGCTGCGTAAAGCTGTGCAGCTTCTCTCTCCGGGTAAGACACCGGAGCCCCCGGAGTCTCCTCTGGACAGGAGCCGCGCCCCCAACCCCCCTCCCCGGTTCCCCCGAACCCCTTCGGATCCCCTTCCCCTCCCTGGACTCTCAGCGGTGGTTCCGAGCGGAGGCTCCGCAGCCGTTCATCCCGGGAAACAGCTCCTCATCCCGGGAGGAAACAGCTCCTCATCCCGGGAGGAAACAGCTCCGCATCCCGTCCGGATCTGGAGCATCCCGGAACCGACTGAGCCGGGACCAGGACCGGGACTGGAGAGAGGTCAGTGTGCCACACACATGCACTCCACATGTGCAAGTGCGCTTGGGGCGCGTGCACACGAAGATGGAGAGTGCAGGAATGCGCGTTTATGCGCACGAGGATAGCGGGACGAACGAGCGCGTGCGCTCACGCACGAGGACAACAACAACAAATCTAATAATCATGGAACATGAAATAATCTAATCATTCAGCGACCAATCAGTGCTTGTTCGAGCAGGTGCAGAAACAAAGCTCCGCCCCCTCAGGTGTGAAGGCTCAAAAGGCTCTGTCAGAGGTCCCTGGAGACCTGTCCTTCATATTCATCTTCATCCTCAACACTGTCCAGCTCATGGAACAAGCGTTAATCTGATGCTTAATGGTGGGGAAACAAAACACACACACACACACATACACGCACCACAGTGCTGCTCTGTTCCATGATAAGAAGAAGTACCATGAGGACACTGTTTAAATATTAAACCATCGTCTCCAGCGAGACGTTTCCTGTCCAGAGATGATTTGGTCACACAATTATCACTCCCAGAGTGAGTGAGTGAGTGTGTGTGTGTGTGTGTGTGTGTGTGTGTGCGCGTTACTCAGTCTCTGACCACAGCTGCTCTTTCTCTGTCTCTCACTTCAGTTCATCTTTATCTCTTCTTCATCTTTATATCTTTATTATAAGTGTCAAAGCAACATGTTTAACACAGTCTGAGTTGAAGTCTCTAACGAGCTGAGAGACAAGCTAACGACTTTGTCAAAGAAGAGCAATGGAGAGAGACAGAGAGGGAGAGAGAGAGAGACAGAGAGTGACAGAGAGTGACAGAGAGGGAGAGAGACAGAGAGGGAGAGAGAGAGAGACAGAGAGAGTGACAGAGAGTGACAGAGTGACAAAGAGAGAGAGACAGAGAGAGTGACAGAGAGACAGAGAGAGAGAGAGAGAGAGAGAAAGAGAGAGTCTTTTTAGGACTGTGGGGCGGGGGTCAGCCTGGTTCTGATCTTGTTCTGATCCAAGTCTCTCAATAACGTGAGTGAAGCTACTGGCCTGATCTGATCCAGTGGCTAGGAGAGTGTGTGTGTGTGTGTGTGTGTGTGTGTGTGTGTGTGTGTGTGTGTGTGTGTGAGCCTGCATGGCTCAGCTCCTGGCTGTCTGGTGTGAGATGACCCGTTCTGACCTGTTACCCATGATGCATCACTGCAGCAGACCCCACCCAGAGCATCTGCTGGTCCAGGTCCAGGTCCTGGCCCAGATGAGACAGAATAGTTGCAGGTCGATGACATCACATGGTCCTAATGAGGGGCAGCGTGTGACTGGCTGGATCAGGTCAGAGCCTCACAGAGATTAATGAGCTGCAGCCTCAAAATCTGATCTGAACCTGATCCTCCCAGATTAGAGTCAGACCACAGCAGCCTGAACCTGGACCTGGAAAGGTCCAGATCCAGGTGTAGCATATTTAGCACATTTATGTGTTGTATGTGTAGCTCACTACACATGTTTACATCTTTACACACACCACACACACACACACACTCATCAGGGGAATTAATTAAACACACTATTATTATTGAGGTTAAAGCCAACTCGTTTGGACTGTTCAGCCAATGTACCATGTTCTTGTCCTTATCAACAGAACACACACACACACACTCACACACACACGCAAAGTCCATATGTACACTGGCTCCTCTTCACTCTTCCATCACGTCAAACATGTCGACTCATTATGGAGCCTCATGGAGGAAACACATCATTATTTTTCAGAACAAACGTCCAACAAATGTATGTCCACACACATACACACACACACATGTACACACACACACACAGTTTTCTCATGGCAAAGACCTTAGGTAGAAGCTTAATGAGTTTCAAAGACAAACCATCCGTGCGTGTGTGTGTGTTTTAATGGGGACTTGTAGTTCAGCTGAAACTCTCTCAACTGGAGGTTGAGGTAGAAGTTGGGGGGTAGGACTCTATTTATGTTTTGTGTTCATACATTTATTAACAGAAGCTGAAGCTTCTCTGTTCATCTGCATCCTCCCTCCATCCCTCCATTCCTCATCCCTCCATCCCTCCATTACTCATCCCTGCATTCCTCCAACCCTCATCCCTCCATTCCTCCATCCTTCCATTACTCATCCCTCCATTCCTCCATCCTTCCATTACTCATCCCTCATTCTTCATCCCTCCATCCCTCCATTCCTCATCCTTCCATCCCTCCATTCCTCCATCCCGCATCCCTCCATTCCTCCATCCCTCCATCCCTCCATTACTCATCCCTCCACCCCTCCATTCCTCCATCCCTCCATCCCTCCATTCCTCATCCCTCCATCCCTCCATTCCTCCATCCTCCATTTCTTATCCCTCCATCCCACCATTCCTCCATCTCTCCATCTCTCTCTTTGTTTCGAGCCATTTAACAGAGGCTGTGGTGCTCTGATTAATTCATCACATCCATTTTCTCATTTTCCTGCCACTGCCAGCGCCTCTATTTCTGTCCTGTGGAGACCTGCTTCCTCCTCTGCTTCCTCCTCTGCTTCCTCCTCTTCAACTTCCTCCTCTGCTTCCTCCTCTGCTTCCTCCTCTTCAACTTCCTCCTCTGCTTCCTCCTCTGCTTACTCTTCTACTGCCTCCTCTGCTTCCTCCTCTGCTTACTCTTCTACTTCCTCCTCTGCTTTCTCCTCTGCTTCCTCTTCTTCCTCTTCTACTTCCTCCTCTGCTTCCTCTTCTACTTCCTCTGCTTCCCCTTCTCCTTTCTCTTCTCCGTCCACTTCCACTTCCTCTTCTCCTTCCTCCTCTTCTTCCTCCTCTGCTTACTCTTCTCCTTCCTCCTCCACTTCCTCCTCTTCCTCCACTGCTTCCTCCTCTGCTTCCTCTTCTCCTTCCTCCTCTGCTTCTTCCTCTTCCTCCTGTGCTTCCTCTTCTCCTTCCTCCTCTGCTTCCCTCACTCATTCACACACAGTAATTAATGAGTGATTAATGAAGTCTGTGATTGACAGCTAGACCTTTAACTGATCTCAGCCTGTGATCCAGAACATCTTACAGTCTTTGCCTCGTTCTGAGATGAAATTATCATGTTTCACATTCTTTCTCTGATCACAACTTTCATGTAAATTTACAAACGTTTGTAGCATTTTAGATGTTTGGCTGGTAAACATCTTAGAGCTCAGGTCTGAACGCTGTGATCTTCAGGGTTTCTCTGGTCTTTTCATGCATCCTCCAATGTGAAGAAGGCTTCTGAAGACATGAGAAGCAGAGAGGAGCTGATGGTCCAGGAGGAACCTCACAATAGGGGAATGCTGAGGGAACAGCTAATGGAACAGGTGAAGGAACTGCTGAAGGAGCTGCTGAGGGAGCAGCTGAAGGAACGGATGAAGGAACAGCTGAGGGAACAGCTGAGGAAACAGCTGAAGGCACAGCTGAGGGAACTATTGAAGGAAGTGCTGAGGGAACAACAGAGGGAACAGCTGAAGGAACGTATGAAGGAACACCTGAGGGAACTGCTGACGGAACTGCTGAGGGAACAGCTGAAGGAACTGTTGAAGGAACAGATGAGGGAACTACAGAGGGAACAGTTGGAGGAATTGTTGAAGGAACAGCTGAGGGAACAACAGAGGGAACAGCTGAAGGAACTTGTGAAGGAACACCTGAGGGAACTGCTGAAGGAACTGCTGAGGCAACAGCTGAAGGAACTGTTGAAGGAACAGCTGAGGGAACTACAGAGGGAACAGTTGAAGGAACTGTTGAAGGAACAGCTGAGGGAACTACAGAGGGAACAATTGAAGGAACTGTTGAAGGAACAGCTGAGGGAACTACAGAGGGAACAGCTGTAGCAACAGCGGAAGGAACAGCTGAGGGAACAGCTGAAGGAACTGCTGAGGGAACAGCTGAATGAACAGCTGAGGTCTGTGTGCAGTGCCCCAGTCACTGTCCAGTCACTGACTCATGTCCTGATCAGTGACTCTTCCTGCTCCTCCTTCTCCTCCTCCTGCAGTGTGTCCTGGTGTCTGCAAATGTCAGAGATGATTCCTCTGATTCCACCTCTGGCTTAGCTGTCTCCTCCTGGCATTTAAACAAAGCTGACATTTATAACCGCAGACGAGACGATGCACGTGTTCACAGCCATCAGGTTGCTACTCAAACGTCTGTCACTCCTCATACATCTGTCGTTCCTCTATTTGTCTTTTGTGACTTCACCAAAAACTTTAACCATCTGCTAACAAGTTGTCCTCAAGATCTTCTGTTGGAGAAAAATGAATCCAGAGAATAAAGAGATGAAATCGCTGAGTCATGCTCAGCCTGTCAGACACGAGGACCATCTCCTGTTCCTCCTCTGATGGCCTGTGATTGGACGATGTAGCTGGGGATCGGAGCTTCTCATTGGCTCATCGATCACGTCCTCCTTCACTGATGGAGGGAGGTGAAGTCGTCTGAAGATGTCAGTCCAAACTCAACTTGGAACAGTTCTGAATTTAGAGTTTAACATCTGGGGCGGCTTAGGCTGCCTGCAGCTCACCTCTGGATCAGAAGGTCAGTGGTTCGATCCCCGTCCAGAGCGGCTCCATACTGAATCTCTGATGCTCAGTGAAGCTGCTGAGCAGAGTCCTCATTAGGAGCGTGTGGAGGAATGGGAGGTGGGGGTTAGGGGTAGGGGGTAAGAGGAGCTGGAGCTGGTCCAGGTTCAGGTCTGCCCATGTATAATCACTGGATGGGAGGGTGTGGCCCAGGATCCAGCGGGCGCTATCTGGCCTGAAGCGGAGATGAAACAGCAATGTGTGTGTGTGTGAAAGAGAGAGAGAGAGATCACAGGTGCAGTGTTGTAGTTGAATCCAGCGTTAATTCTCCACACGTTGAGTTATGTTCCACACACAAACTCTCTGACCTGTGTGTGTGTGTGTGTGTGTGTGTTGGATCCCCCCAAGGCTGGTCGATTAGCCCTAGAGCCCTGAAACAGAGACGACACCTGTAGTGAGTGTGTGATGGTCACAGCTGGTGTGAGCCTCTCCACCTGAGTGTGTGTATGTGTGTGTGTGCGTAAACAGAAACTTAAATCGTCCCATGGGGATATGTGATCACCTGCTCCGATCAGACACTCAGTGATGATGATAATAATAATAATACTAACAACAACAACAACAACAACAATAATAATAATAATAATTTATAATTCAGATATGTATGGAAGACGACATCAAAACCAGATTCTCAACATAACTGGAAATGAAACCACATTAGACAGTAACAACATATTTTATCAACAACTAATTCCAGCTGTTTTGGTTGTGGTCCAGCAGCTGGGCTCAGGATCGGGACAGGACGACTTGTCCTGACCAGACACTCCAGGCCGCTAATCTGATCCCACTCTCTCATAATCCAGGTTTTCTCCTCAGATTAAGCCTCCAAACACAGAGCGGAGCAGCAGTTAGCACAGACAGCCATGACCTGGTGGTGGTGGTGGTGGTGGTGGTGGTGATGGTGGGGGTGGGGGTGGTGGAGGTGGGAAGGGGGGGTCAGTAACAGGTATGGTATGTTTATTGTGATATTGTAAGACATGTCAACCATAATAAGGCTCCACAGTATGATTCTTACTCCATTATTGAATATTAAAGAAGAAAACAAGATGTGGTTAACCACTGGTTAGCTACTGGTTAGCTACTGGTTAGCTACTCAGATTTCAAATTTCCTGTGGTACCTGAACGCCTCTTGCCGCAGGACTAATATCTCAATATTACCGAGACCGATACCATCTCCCACAGGACATGGGTGTGTGTGTGTGAGTGTGTGTGTGTGTGTGTGTGGGACATGTGGTTGCACTGACGGGACATGGAGGCTGTGGGTGCTGTCAACATGTCCAAAGAGGAGCTCCGCCTCCTGCCGCCACCCGTTGACGCCCGGACCCTTGGTTACCATGACTACGCCCTGGGGGGCGGAGCCACGCCCCCAGCCCTGCCCACTCTGCTGTTTGAGGGGGTGAACTTCCCCGAAGATCCCATCAGGCTGCTGAGTGTGCAGGTACACACACACACACTAAGAACACACACACACATTAGGCACACGCACAGATTAAGTGTGTGTGTGTGTGTGTGTGTGTGTGTGTGTGTGTGTGTGCAGGTGGTGCTGATCCTGGCCTACAGCACCATCATCGTGCTGGGCGTGCTGGGGAACTCTCTGGTCATCTACGTCATCTACCGCTTCAAGACGCTGCGCACCGTCACCAACTTCTTCATCGCAAACCTGGCCGTCGGTACGCTCACACACACACACACACAGTGACACACACACACACACACACACACACACACACACACACACACACACACACACACAGTGACACACACACACAGTAGCAGGTCAGGGTGTTTGGATGTCAGAGACGATCTCCCGGCAACACGGAGCATCTGTGTGTGTGTGTGTGTGTGTGTGTGTGTGTGTGTGTGTGTGTGTGTGTCCTCTGTGATGGTGACTCAGACATCTGTCAGCTGTTATGAGCTGCTTCTCTGTGATGTTGAGGATTTGTGATTTGTGTTTGTGTGTATGTGTGGTCCTGTGTTCAGATGTCTGATCTGTGTGTGTGTGTGTGTGTGTGTGTGTGTGTAGTGATGTAAACAGATAGACATGATGTTTACATTGATGAGGAGAAGGGTTCTTACAGTACTTCGGAACCTCCTGTGCTGCTGTGTGTGTGTGTGTGTGTGTGTGCTGCATCCAGACTGATGCATTGTGGGTCAGAGGAGACAGAGCATGTGCTGTTGGGGCCTCAGGGCTCTGCAGGAGATCAGGTCGACTGTGATGTCTGTTCACCCCCCCCCCCTCCCGACCGCACCAAGCCACATCCAGCTGGTATAACCTGTTAGCTCATCATACATGGTAATGTTGGATCACACATGGTCATGTGTTAGCTGTTGTTTCCTGTTTATGACTTCCTGTTTCCTGTTGTCATTCTCAGTGTCTCTCTGGGCTTGTTCTGTCTCTGTCAAATGTGTTTAAATGAATTTGTTTCTTGTAACTGCTCCCTCCAAAAGTCATACCGATGGGGGCGCCGTGGCGTAGTGGGTGAAGGCGCTGCACCATGAACCCTTCCTGTCTCCCTCCAGCTGTCCTATCCAAATAAAGGCAAAAAGCCCCAAAATAAAAGCTCCCAAAAACTTTTGAATTATTTTCATTAAAAAAAAATAATAATAATAACGATTATATTAATTATCTTCATCATTATTGCATTTGCTGGTGCTGTTTGTTCTCTCATACCTACTGCCGTTACACACAGGAGAAATAATTAGACTGGCTGTGTGTGTGTGTGTGTGTGTGTGTGTGTGTGTGTGTAACATCATCATTACTTTGCCTGAAGCGTCAAGTGTTCTGGAAAGTGTAAAGAAAATAGGATGCAAAGTAAAAATGTACCTCTGGCCATCATTAATAACCACACACAGATCTTGCGTGTCTGGTAAACAAGATTAATTCTTTTTGCCTTTTGAGTTTCAGATGTTTGGGATATGATGTCTCAGTACTCTCTGTTTCATGTGTGTGTGTGTGTGCGTGCAGCCGACCTGCTGGTCAACACGCTGTGCCTGCCCTTCACGCTGGTCTACACGCTGCAGGGAGAGTGGAAGTTTGGCAGCGTGCTGTGCTTCCTGCTGCCCTACGCCCAGGGCCTGGCCGTGCACGTCTCCACCGTCACGCTCAACGTCATCGCCCTGGACCGCCACAGGTGGGCGGGGCCTGGCAGAGGGCAGGGCCTTCAGGAGGACCATGGTCATATGGGAGGGGCGGGGCCTGTTGCTGAGTGGGCCTTCTGCCACCTTTATCACATCTCTAATATGTGTGTGTGTGTGTGTGTTCAGGTGTATTGTGTACCACCTGGAGACCAGGATGCGTAAAGATGTGTGTTTTGGGGTGATCGCTCTGACCTGGTTGCTGAGTGCCGTGCTGGCCAGTCCTCTGGCCATCTTCAGAGAATACGGATCCTTCACCCTGGAGCCAGGACACACCATCCAGGTACACACACACACACACACACACACACAGCATCCAGGTACACACACACACACACACCATCCAGGTAAACACACATCATCCAGGTACACACACACACACACCATCCAGGTACACACACACCATCCAGATACGCACACACCATCCAGGTACACACACATACACCATACAGGTGTGTCCAGGTATGTATTAACAGTGTGTGTGTGTGTGCAGGTGTGTACGGAGCAGTGGCCTCGTCAGAGTCGTGATGGAACGCTCTACAGCATCTCCATGCTGGTGCTGCAGTACTTCCTGCCTCTGTCCATCATCTCCTTCGCCTACGCCCGGATCTGGTCCAAGCTGAGGGGCCATGTCAGCCCAGCAGATGGCCCCGCCCCCTCTGGTCTAGGCCCCCCCTCCTCGGGCACAGGCCACGCCCCCTCCGCTGCCTTGGAGCGCCACCGCCGGCGGCGTAACACCACCAAGATGCTGGGCACCATGGTGCTGGTGTTCGCCGTGAGCTGGCTGCCGTTCCATGCCTTCCAGCTGGCCACGGACATCGACGGCGGCGTGCTGGACCTGCGCTGCTTCCGCCTCCTCTACACCGTCTTCCACGTGGTCGCCATGTGCTCCACCTTCGCCAACCCGCTGCTCTACGGCTGGATGAACCGTAACTACCGCGCCGCCTTCCTCTCCGTCTTCAGCTGCCGTCACCGCCACGAGCGGGGCCGGGGGGGGCGGCTGGACAGCATCCACCCTGAGGCAGGGGGGCGGGGCCAGAAGAAGGTGCTGGAGACTCAGGATGGCGTCTCCACACACCTCAACGCCACGGACGTGTGAGGAGCTGAGACACAGGAGGACGTCACCTGAGAGCAGGAGGAGGAGCAGCGGGAGCAGGAGCAGGAGGAGAAACAGAAGAGTAGGAGGAGGAGATCAGATTCTCCTGCAGATGAACTGCAGTAGGGTTCAGCTACACCTCAGAAAGACTCTACCACTGGTCTTAGTCCAGGCTGAGACTGTGGGGAGTTTGCATGGTCTCCTCATGTTCTCCTCATGTTCTCCTCATGTTCTCCTCATGTTCTCCTCATGGTCAGTGGTTTCTCCAGAAGACACAATGTAAACTCACATAGACTTCAGACTGGATCTATGCTCCAGACTGAGGCGCTGGAACTCCACTGAGCTTCACTTCCATACATCACTTTTCATTTGGCTCACATGCCAGCAGTCTCAGTAGGAGGAGGAGGAGAGGATGAGGAGGAGGAGCAGAAGGAGGAAGAGGAGCAGAAGGAGGAGGAGGCTGTGCTGGCAGCAGTGGTAGCATGTGCAGCGTAGCAGCAGGAGGACGAGGACGTGTGATATGTGAGACACTGTCAGAGCGTGGAGTCTGTAGCAGGATCATCCTTGGAGCTGAAGCTAGAGAGGAGGAGCAGCAAGGAGGAGCAACAGATGTTACAACACCCAGTGGGGAGGTCTAAAACACTGACTGATGATTGGACTTTCTCAGTCCAGCTGTTTGTCCTTGTCAGCAGCCTGAATCCTCAAACATCTCCAGCTCAGACAGGATGTGAGTCTCACACAGTGCCTTACAGGCTCCTCCCACCTGCAGGAGGTGCAGCCTATTCCTGGTCCTGCAGGAGACGCAGCCTGCTCCACTGAGCAGGTCAGGTCTCTTCCAGATCTTCTCTGTTCTCTCTGACCTGATGGAAGGAGCTGGAGCTGTCCTCCATCAATATGAATGTAACTGTGGGACATGTGACTGTCTCGCCCTGCGTCCATCCACAGAGCAGACCTAAAGCACAGACATCCTCTCCACCCTTTGTTCCTTCAGCTTATTGAAGTATAACTTCATTTCATTTTAACCACAAGAAGTTTCAGCTCAGACTCAGACAGAAGCTGTGTTTTGTGAGTCAGTCCAACTGCTACTTGAAGGTGTTTCTCCTTCAGAAACATTCGAACCTGAACATCTGGATCATCCTGGAGATCAGCAGCTCCATGAGAACCTCTCAGGTGTCTCTGAACACAGCTCCTCCCCTGAGCTGCTCCTCCAGACGTATCCATCTAGAAGCTGATCTCAGAGTGTGATGGAAACACTTTGTTCACATCTCCAGGTCACGTGACCTGACGTAGGGGTCACATGACCAGTTCCCTTCAGACCAGATGGACAGAGGAGGAGACTCAACTGTTTCTACATCTGATTCAAAGATCTAAGAAAACTATGTTCTGGACGTCCATCTTCCTCAGAGTGGAGGACCAGGACCACATGGTACCAGGGTTATTATGGGATGGAGCAGGACCACATGGTACCAGGGTTATTATGGGATGGAGCAGGACCACATGGTACCAGGATTATTATGGGATGGAGCAGGACCACATAGTACCAGGGTTATTATGGGATGGAGCAGGACCACATGGTACCAGGGTTATTATGGGATGGAGCAGGACCACATGGTACCAGGGTTATTATGGGATGGAGCAGGACCACATGGTACCAGGATTATTATGGGATGGAGCAGGACCACATGGTACCAGGGTTATTATGGGATGGAGCAGGAACACATGGTACCAGGGTTATTATGGGATGGAGCAGGAACACCCACAGCAGCAGCTGGACTTCCTGGATCTCTTTAGTTCAGAGACAAGACAACGTTTTTACCTCGTCTCCTCCATCCAGACCGGTCCAGACAACGTCAGTGTGAGACTTCTGATGTAACACAATAAAACCAAAACAGCTCTAAACAAGTGAAGAGACTCTTTTTTTAACTGATGTTTGTTTATCTGATTTTACAAACTCTTTAATTGTACTCTCATGATGTCGCCTTTCTGTGTTTCCTCATCCCCCGCTGAAGCTCCAGGCAGGAGCTCCAGCTGTTGTCTTCCAGATGTTATGATATGTAGGACC
>CM055210.1:16698079-16703079 GCA_029224185.1 Karalla daura | reverse complement strand
GGTCAGGTTCCCAGGTCAGGTGACCAGGTCAAGTCTTCTACCTCCATCTCCTCCTTCTCCTCCAGGTGGACATCGACATCAAGCTGCGCTCGTGTAAAGGTTCCTGTCAGAGCTACACTGAGCACCATGTCGACCATGAGGGATATGTAGCCCTGGACAAGCAGGTGAGGGTCAGGGTTCATCCTGAGTGAAGACCACTTCTGCAGACCTTCCTGTGGAAACTGACCTGGTACCTCCCCTGGTTCCTACAGGTGAACCAGCTGGACTCTCAGGTTCAGAACATCGAGCATGTTGGAACTCTGTACGTGATGAAGAGCCGGCCACTGAAGGATGCAGAAGTAGACAGCATCTACAAGTCCAAGAACCTGGACGGAGCCAGGCCCATGGTGGAGCAGCAGGACATGTTCCCTGAGGTGTGTGTGGTGGTGGTGGTGGTGATGGTGGTGTGAGGGGGTGGGGGTGGGGTTGGACCCCGCCCCCTCTGATAACATGGCATCCTCTGATTGGCTTTGACGACACATCGTTATGAGCTGGATGTTAAATGAACATGACTGAGATCGCATGTATCAAACCCAAATCTTAAAAGACAGCAGATTTTTCATACTACAAACATGGCCGCTCAATGGGCCTTTCAGACAATAGTGATGCATTACAGCCAATCACACTGCACCGCGTCAGTGGGAGGAGCCTGACAGCTGTCTCTGTCCTAGATTCAGTATGTAATATAACGGAGCCTCTGCTCCTTCCCAGGTGAACACGGTGCAGCTGATCCTAGAGGAGGAAGGGTCCAGCACCTCTCCAGCAACCATCTCCAAGGTCCCAGGTACTTCCTACTCTACCTCCTCCTCCTCCTTCTCCTCCCCCTCCTCTCCAAGTTCCTCTAAGTCCATCACGGAGCTGGGAGGAGCAGACGGCTCTGACCCGTTTGGGATGGGAGGAGGCATGGAGCACCTGGGCCTTCCCACCTCTCACGTCACCTCCACCAAGACCATGAGCTGCACCAAGAGTGTCCGGAGGACCGTGGTCCACACCAAGGAGGGTCCGGTAGAGCGGATAGAGGAGGTAATGGAGGGAGGTCCTGAGTGTCAGGGAGCAGCTGATCACACTAAAGGAGGTCTGGGCGCCTTCTTCCCCACACTCACCCACACCTCCTCCTCCTCGTCCTCTTACTCTGGAGACGCCAAAGGAAGCCTGCTGGGAGGCTCCAAGACCGGCTTTGGGGACCCGTTTGCCGGCGCCGGCTTCGACCTTGGCGCCTTCATGACAGACAACGCAGAGGACGACCTCCCCGACTTCCAGGCACGCAGCGTGAAGAGCACGCGCATCGAGAGACAGGCCGATTTTGTAGGAAAAGGTACCGGAGCCTCCGACCTGGAGTAAGGCCTACACAGACTAGGCTTGACGTTAGCATGCGTTAGCATCTGCTAGCAGCTGCTAGCCTTATGTACCAAAACCAAGAGTGAACACTGAAGTTTTGTTAGATCAGAGTTAAGAGCTTCACCTTCAGCATGAAAACATGAAACAGTCATGAAGAACATTTAACGTCTAATTTCCCTCATTACATCTCATGTCACATGAAGTCACATGAAGTCATGACAAATTGTGTTTAGTAATGAAAAGACAAAAGGTAACAATAAGAAACAAAGTCATGTAAAAGTTGCATTTGCTTCCTGTGATTGGTCTGACATCAGATCTTCTGAATATGTTGACAATAAAAATCATCAAAAATAAAACACAAAAACTGAGCAAGAAAAATCTGAGGAAGAAGTCGCAGCTGAGCCTCCGGACCTGCAGCCTGACTTTTATTCTCTGACGTGGACCAGGATGCTAACATCCTGCTAATGTCCTGCTACATAAGGTCCTGCTTGCATAGGTCTTGCTAACGTCCTGCTAATGTCCCGCTAGGTCCGGTCTTACCAATGTCCTGCTAGCTCAGGTCCCACTAACATCCCGCTAGCTCCCGTCCTGCTAACATCCTGCTAATGTCTGACTAGCTCAAGTCCTGCTAGCATCCAGCTAACGTCCTGGTAGCTCAGATCCTGCTACGGTACCAATAGCTCAGGTCATGCTAACATCCTGCTAGCTCAGGTCCTGATAATGTCCTGCTAGTTGAGGTCCAGCTAACGCCCTGCTTATTCAGGTGCTGTTAACGTTGTGCTAGCTCAGGTCTTGCTACCGTCCTGTTGATATCCAGCTTTCTCAGGTCCTGCTAACGTCCAGCTGATGTCTTGCTAGCTAAGGTCCAGCTAACATCTTGCTGCGTCCTGCTAGCTAACGTGCTGGTGTGTGTCTGCAGATTGTGCGGAGGTGCAGCAGCTGCACCTCCTGGGGGAGAGCAACGGGCTGTTCCAGGTGCGTCCGGAGGGCTCGGAGGAGGTGCTGCAGGTGTTCTGCCAGCAGGGGGGGCTGCTGGGGGGGTGGCTGCTGGTGCAGCAGAGGGAGAGCGGGGCGCTCAGCTTCAACCGCTCCTGGGAGGAGTTTGCTGCCGGCTTCGGTTCAGTGGACGGCGGCGGCCGTGGTGAGCTGTGGCTGGGGAACCGCTGGCTACACCTGCTGACCCGGCAGGACAGCATTCTGAGGGTGGAGCTGGAGGACTGGGAGGGGGGCGGAGCCTACGCAGAGTACACACTGCGCATTGGCCCCGAGGAGGATGGGTTCCCACTGCACGTGTCGCAGTACTCAGGCGATGCGGGCGACGCCCTCCAGCTGCCGGGCGCCGCCCTCGCCTCCTTCCTGTCACATGGCGACATGAAGTTCAGCACCTTCGACCGCGACCGCGACCGCTGGGAGGAGAACTGTGCCGCCGTGTTCGGGGGCGGCTGGTGGTACAACAACTGCCAGGCCGCCAACCTCAACGGCATGTACTACCGCGGTGTCTACGACCCCGAGAAAAACGCCCCCTACGAGGTGGAGAATGGTGTGGTCTGGACCACCTTCAGAAAGCCAAACTACAGCCTGAAGACCACACGCATGTTCATCAGACCTGCAGCTTTTTAATATCTCAGAGGTTCAGCTTAAAGAAACAGCGGCGTGAGAAAAAATCTCACTAAGACTTGTTTAGTCTCGTTAAGTCTTGTTAAGTCTACAGTAGCTACTTCGACCCCAACCGAGCAACATGATCCAGCATCAGGCTCAGTTCTTCACCCAGTGGCCGTTCAAGACACAGGTAGACAGCCAGGAGTCTGTCTCTAACACAGTCAACCAGAGAGAATTCACTTTAAACTTTGTCCCCTGGTCCTGGGGGGGAGGGTGGTGGGGGTGGGGGGGTCCGTTGGTTGTTCTTATCTTGTCAACACTCTAAATGTTGTCGACCTGTCTGCTCTCATGTTCTGACCCATGCTTCAAGGTTTTTCTCTGAACTCAATAAATAAAGACTGTGTGTTCTCCTCAGCTGCTGCAGCCTGCTTCTTTCAACCTGCACACACTGAGGCTTCTCTAGCTGCTCATGATCAACAATAGGACAGATAGATATGTAGAAGATAGAGCTGCACTGCCTGCCCATGAAGTCCTGTACAGTTCCTGTGTCTCTTACATAAACACTGGCAGACATTATTCTGTTTGCAGTCACAGTCAAACCGGTTGTTGGAAGTAAACACAACCACAAACTTTAATTATTGTTTTTTTACTTTATTTATTTATACCTTTATTTATGTGTGTCTATCACCTTTCACTTTTGTCACTGATTCAGTTTTGATTGGTCTGGTTTGGTTGATCGATTGTTCTTGTTTTCTTCTTTCATCACAGTCAACATATGTGACCTTCTCCATCATGTTAGAGAAGCCAACAACCCCAGACTGACCTCTCACCTTTGTGTGTGTGTGTGTGTGTGTTTGTGTGTGTGTGTGTGTCAGTGTGTGTGACTCTGATGCAGCAGAGACAACATGGCCGGCGCCCCCACGCTAGCAAGAGGCGGCACTGCAGAAAGACGATGGAGGCTCCTGTGTGTTCAGACGATGACTGGGTAACAACGACACACACACCCACACACACACACACACACCCACACACACACACACACTCAACACACATACACTCAACAAACACACACACATAATAATGTAATAACGTCAACGTCAGACCTAAGCCTATTGCTGTGTGTGTGTGTGTGTGTGTGTGTGTGTGTGTGTGTGTGTGTGTGTGTGTGTGTGTGTGTGTGTGTGTGTGTGTGTATGTGTGAGCAGAGCTCCCTGTGCCCCTCCCCCTGCCGGCTACAGGGCCTCCTCCAGGAGGCGGGGCTCCAGCTGGACAGGAAGCTGAGGACACTGTGTGACAGGATGAGGAGACAACAGGAAGCAGCAGAGACCACGATGGACGCCATGACGGGGGTGTACAGGGAGCAGCGCCGGAGGGCTGTAGGGACTCATGGTGGGGGGGGCAGAGGGACTCATGGTGGGGGAGGGGGGGACTCACGGGGGGGCAGTGCAGGGACTCGTGGAGGGGCAAGAGTCTGTTGGAAGCATGTATAAGTCCCTTTGGGTGTGTGATGTCCACCATGTCCATCTGTCCACCATGTCCATCATGTCCATCATGTCCATCATGTCCGTCCTGTCCTGTGTCCCTCAGTCTCTGATCTGCGGTTGGCTGACCAGGCCCAGGTCCTGGTCCAGAGAGTGAAGACGCTGCAGACCAGGATGTCCAGCCTGAGGCAGCAGCAGGACGAGCTGAGAGGACAGGTCCAGAGACAGCTGGATGAGCTGCAGAGGCTGGAGGTGAGGGAGGGGCTGAGCCTGGGACTGGGGAGCTGAGGGGCGGAGCCTGGGACTGGGGGCGGGGCACTAAGAATGTACTGTGTGCAGGTGGACGTGGACATGACTGTGAGGAGCTGTGGAGGATCCTGTCTCTCAGTGGTCTCCTTCAGTCTGGACCCGTTCCCCCACCAGGACCTTCAGGACCTTCAGCAGCAGCAGGCAGTGGTGCCCCCTGCTGGCCCCCCCCTCCTCAGTCTCCGACCTGTGGACCGGGCTCCCCCCCTGCCCCCCACCTACAGGACGATCCCCACA
>CM055210.1:16688079-16693079 GCA_029224185.1 Karalla daura | reverse complement strand
TGTCAAATTCTACCTGTGGTGAGGCAATAAAATGTCAACTGTTCTTCACGTTCTCGCAGTGATTAATATATCCAGTCACTAGTTAGTTAGCCACTAGTTAGTTAGCCTCAGAACTACTAAGGACGCTACACTGTGAATGATTTTTATTTGCATTTTAATGAGTTTGATTTTGCAAACCTACATAAGGATCTTTTTAGCACCATAAGCAATTCCTCACCAGCCAAACATTAGAGTACATTCAGTCAGATCTATGTTCCTCAAATGTAATGTCAGAAGAGTCCTGGTCCTGGTCTGAAGGTCTGTGCAGATCGGCTGTGATGTTTTTACTAGGAGTGTAACCACTAATCGATAAAAATCGATTATTAAACCGGCAACCTTAACATCAAAGGAGCTGTTTTGTCCCCCCCTGTGTCCTCCCTTTACAAAGCTTAAATTAATTAAAATGTGTGTTTGAATTGAGGACAGAGACAGAGATGCTCAGGAACTCTTCCGCCAAACATGTGGCGCAGAGCGCAGAGCTCGGCAGGGCTTCCTGTTCCCGGGCTTCACGGAGCCACGACGAGGAGGCTGAAGAGCTGGAGCCACGTGTTGCCGACCCCCCCACTGTGGAAACACACACCTCCTTCAGTTTGAGTCAGTGTGCTACAGGATGGAGAGGGTCATCATGGGCCAGTGCTGATTACTTTGTGGAGCGACATCCACTGCCACTGACTTGTGAAAACCTGCGCTCCAGCTGCCCCAACCATAATGCAGGGAGCAGCAGTGCAGAGCGTGGACAGCTACTAGTACCTGGCTACATTTGACTTCAATACAACAGCAATCTGCAAGAAAGGCCTGAGAGACTGAGAGCATTGACTGTGGATAGAACTTTGATGGCTCTATCTGACAGATCATTGGTCTGGTACTCTCCCAGTGCAGGGCAGAAACCGCCTGTGCTCTGTACACTGACAGTAGGATCACATCCAACAGCCACCTGTCACAGATACGGGGCAGAGGGCTGCTGGTAAGGCGAGGTGTATCCTGTCATGCACTGATCATCTTCTACTGAATGTTCTCCTCCATCTGGACAGAGGTGTAGGCTACCAGGGCAAACATCAACCAATCACAGAATCGCCCATGACTCTTTATTGCTACTGAAATATATCCATCATATTTATTCATTCAGTTTTATTCCTATTGCTGTGTCTGGAGCTGAGGTCGGTTGCCTGTGAACACACAACACATTGTCTTTATTTCATGTTTGTATTTTGTCTTATGTGTTGTGTCTTTTTAACCACTGATGCAAACCAAACTTCCTCCTATGGGACAATGAAATGTCCACTACTACTGGGGTCTGTTTCACAGAGCAGGTTCAACTCTACCTGGAGTTCAGCACGTGCACCGTGACTTTCAGAAGCCATCACCAGAGGAGCCGCCTCATCGAGTCACCACGGCAACGAGAGGGAGACAGGGTGGCGTGGTCCAGTCGGATGGAGGTGGACATTTTAATGTGTTCTTACAGCGAACATGAAGAAACAGTCAGATCTTGATAGCGCAGAGAATGACACAGTTGTAGTCATAGTTCTATTCAAAATGAATGTCTTAACACTTAAAATAAGACTCATCCCCTGAAAATGACTTGTTTCAGACAGTTCTCATTTGTTTCAAACACATTTGTTGGTTCAGTCATTAGAAATAACACAGAAGCTCCACTGACAGACTGATTTCAAGTGAAATAAGACTTATTTCAAAGTGAAACAGGTAGAAATCAGTTACCAGGGAAACTCATGTCATCTGGCAGTCTGTGAATGATCTCTGGACTAATGTCCTGCCAGATGATACAGTCTGTCTGATACTGGACAGACTGGTCTAAAATGAGGTTTTCTCTCGACCAGACTGTGGACTGCTGAAACCTGGACCAACATGGACGTCTCAGAGTTTTAACCCGTAGATGAGTCACTCTGATGGACAGTTGTTTGTTGTGCTGTTTGTTTGTGATTTCAGTGTCAACAACAACAACAATAACGACAGGAGGAGACAGAGTATGTTCCTCAACGTGTTTATTGAGTATCTGAGGAGAGTTCAGATCAACTCATCCTGGACGTGAGCAGAGAACACATCTCACACACACACACACACACACAGTGTGCTCAGTGTGTGTGTGTGTGTGTGCGCGTGTGCTCAGTGTGTGTGTGTGTCCTGCCAGGCCTGGACCAGGTCTATCTGGACTGGTAGAAGGGTCTGATCTTCATGCTGATGGTCTTCAGGGAGTACCAGCTGCCCTTCCAGTTCATCCACACCACGCCATCGTCTGTGCCGTGCTTGGCCATGTGGCGGCTGTAGGCTCCGCCCACGTAGTAACGGCCGTTGGGATTGGCTGAGTGGCAGCGGTTGTACCACCAGCCCCCGCCGTCCTCCTTGGAGCACTGCTTGGACGGGTCCCCCGGGATCCTGGACACACACAGACACTCTGAGCCTGTCTGTCTGTCTGTCCATATGTCTAGAGCAGGGGTAGGCAACCTGTTCCACAAAGAGCCGCTGTGGCTGCAGGTGTTTGTTCCAACCTGTCCATAGCACACAGACTGATCAATCAACTGTCTGAAGACTCAGATCAGTTGATTGAATAAGCCAAATCAGGTGTGCTGCTGCCTGGTTGGAACAAAAACCTGCAGCCACAGCGGCTCTATGTGGAACAGGTTGCCTACCCCTGGTCTAGAGGTAGACAGACAGGCAGGCAGAAAGACAGACAGACAGGTAGGCAAATAGACAGACAGCCAGACAGAGAGGTAGGCAGGCAGACAGACAGGTAGGCACACATACAGACAGACAGGCAGGCAGTCAGACAGACAGACAGACAGACAGATGGACAGACAGAGGTAGACAGACAGGCAGACAGAGAGGTAGGCAGGCAGACGGATAGGTAGGCAAACATACAGACAGACTGTCAGGCAGACAGACAGACAGGTAGACAGGCAGGCAGACAGAGAGGCAGGCAGGCAGGCAGACAGACAGGTACCAGTTGTCGTTGTCCCGGTCGTAGGTGCTGAACATCATGCCCTGGTGGACCGTCATGGTCCGGTTCTCCCCGCTCAGCTCACTGGAGCCCTGCAGGAGACAGTCCCCAGCTGTCCCTGAGTACCCGTCCACCGCCAGGACGTAGTTGGACATCTCAGCCTGGACCGTGAACTGCTGGTAGCGGGCCTGGACCTGAGGACGCATGAGCCTTTAACATCCTGACTGTCCACTGTCTGCACACACATTAGTAGCACGGTCATTATATTCTACTGTCATTATAGTATTGATGATAAGAACTATAATAATAACAAAAATAAATAGTTTCAAAAATATTATTTCTGATATCATTCTTATTGATTATTATATCAAAAATCACTGAAGTGAATTACTGAGATTCTAACAGGTCGCTGAGGTTCTAACAGGTCACTGAGGTTCTAGCAGGTCACTGAGGTTCTAAAAGGTCGCTGAGGTTCTAGCAGGTCACTGAGGTTCTAAAAGGTCACTGAGATTCTAACAGGTCGCTGAGGTTCTAAAAGGTCACTGAGGTTCTAAAAGGTCGCTGAGGTTCTAAAAGGTCACTGAGGTTCTAAAAGGTCACTGAGGTTCTAGTAGGTCACTGAGGTTCTAAAAGGTCGCTGAGGTTCTAGCAGGTCACTGAGGTTCTAGCAGGTCACTGAGGTTCTAAAAGGTCGCTGAGGTTCTAGCAGGTCATTGAGGTTCTAAAAGGTCGCTGAGGTTCTAAAAGGTCACTGAGGTTCTAGCAGGTCACTGAGGTTCTAAAAGGTCGCTGAGGTTCTAGCAGGTCATTGAGGTTCTAAAAGGTCGCTGAGGTTCTAAAAGGTCGCTGAGGTTCTAAAAGGTCACTGAGGTTCTAAAAGGTCACTGAGGTTCTAGTAGGTCACTGAGGTTCTAACAGGTCGCTGAGGTTCTAACAGGTCGCTGAGGTTCTAAAAGGTCACTGAGGTTCTAAAAGGTCGCTGAGGTTCTAAAAGGTCACTGAGGTTCTAAAAGGTCGCTGAGGTTCTAGCAGGTCACTGAGGTTCTAAAAGGTCACTGAGATTCTAACAGGTCGCTGAGGTTCTAAAAGGTCACTGAGGTTCTAAAAGGTCGCTGAGGTTCTAAAAGGTCACTGAGGTTCTAAAAGGTCACTGAGGTTCTAGTAGGTCACTGAGGTTCTAAAAGGTCGCTGAGGTTCTAGCAGGTCACTGAGGTTCTAGCAGGTCACTGAGGTTCTAAAAGGTCGCTGAGGTTCTAGCAGGTCATTGAGGTTCTAAAAGGTCGCTGAGGTTCTAACAGGTCACTGAGATTCTAACAGGTCGCTGAGGTTCTAAAAGGTCGCTGAGGTTCTAAAAGGTCACTGAGGTTCTAGCAGGTCACTGAGGTTCTAAAAGGTCGCTGAGGTTCTAGCAGGTCATTGAGGTTCTAACAGGTCGCTGAGGTTCTAAAAGGTCGCTGAGGTTCTAAAAGGTCACTGAGGTTCTAAAAGGTCACTGAGGTTCTAGTAGGTCACTGAGGTTCTAACAGGTCGCTGAGGTTCTAACAGGTCGCTGAGGTTCTAAAAGGTCACTGAGGTTCTAAAAGGTCGCTGAGGTTCTAAAAGGTCACTGAGGTTCTAAAAGGTCGCTGAGGTTCTAGCAGGTTCTGACCTTGGCACCGGTCCAGTCCTGCATCTCGATCAGAACCTCCGTGGGGCCCGTCTTCGTCAGCTGGCTGATCCGGTCATTCCCAAGCCAGTACTCTCCTAAGGAACAGGCACAGTCATACTCTGGAGACCTGGAGATGAAGCTCTGTGGAGATATGTCTCACCAGGTGTCTGGCAGTGTCCCTTCCCAGAGTCGAAGGCCACGTTCCCAAAGCCGCGGCGGTACTCGTCCCAGCGCCGGCCGAAGTCCACGCTGCCATCCAGACGGCTCTGGATCATAAGCCAGCCTGGAGAACCACAGAGAAGCAGGTGGAACATCATAGGGCAAACATCTGGAGGACCTGCCTCAGCTCAGAGCAACACA